>VXAA01003510.1:89129-152368 GCA_013399115.1 Anseranas semipalmata
GGACTGACCGCAGCCCCCATTTCCTGTTCCCCTGTGCTGCTTGGGAGGAGGAGGTGGGAGAGGGTGGGTGGGGGAAAGTGGTTTTAGTTTGCTTTTAGTTCTCACTGTTCTAGTCTGCTAGTGATAGGCAATAAATTACATTAATCTCCCTATTCTGAGTCTGTTTTTCCTGTGACAGTAATTGGTGAGTTATCTCCCTGTCCTTATCTCAACCCTTGAGCCTTTTTCCATCGTATTTTCTCCCCCTATTCCTTCAGAGGTGGAGTGAGAGAGTGGCTGTGGGGGAATTTAGCTGCACATCAGGGTGAAACCACCACAGCTGTCAGAGGTAACTGTGTTGTTCAAAGCCTTCAGACATATGGAGCTAATCTTTGTAAACAGCTGTGATGGTGAAAGTCCTGAAGAGTAAGATTTCATTGGAGAATTTTTCTTTTATTTGTTTTAAACAAAATTTTAAAAAAGTTTTCATATTTAATAGGAAATATATCCATAAAGTTTTCCAGACAGCTACATAGAGAGACAAGAATCATTCACACAGATGTGAGGTGAACTCCGTATTATCTCTCAGTTCTGATCGTGGCCAAAATATTTTTGCTCTAAGGATTAAAAAACACGGAACCTTCCCATAAAATGCTACACATCAGACAAATCTCTTGAAAAGTATATGCTGTTTATTAAAAAAAAAAAAAAAAGTTTAAAATTCTCTGTCTACTCTTTGCCTTCAAAAGCATATTAAACTGTTTAAGGCTTTTAAAATTCTGAGTCTATATTGTAATTACAGATAACATTTTCCAGTAGTTCTTAAAAGTGGACAGCAGCACGTATATGTATAGATTCGACCAACCCATCTGGAAATCACCATGAGTACTCAGCACAATTTCAAACAGGTCTGTCAAAACTTCTGCTGGGTGGTGGTCCTCTTGTTATCTGCAGATAGCAAAGGGCAAAGAATAGGTAACTTGCCCCGAAACAAGCACGGGGCAGACTAGGACCCAGCCTCAAGCTTTCCAGATCTGTTCACACAGACAGTTCTTCACTCCAGAGGCAGTTGGTTAAAATTCCAAGTATGGGAACACCAGACTAATTTTTATCACGTTATAGCAAAGAGAGAAAACTATGCAGAACTTCAGCCATGAAGTTCCAGTAAGTTCCAGTAAATTGTTTCAATAAAGTTGTGACATTTCACTGAAATACATCCATTTAGGCTAAATACCCTGCTGACAGACCAAGGCTCAGTGCTCTGATCACTTATGATTAGAGCAAGGAAAACCCAAACAAGAGAAAGCTCAGGCTTCTGACAGTGCAGCCTGGCCAGCCTTAGCGGCTTGCTGGCAGAACTGGCCAGTCCTGGCAAATACTAAGTCCTACCAAGTACTGCTAATTCGATATGCCTAATGAAAGAGCAGCTTGAATAAGACAATGAAATCCTACTTCCTGCAACAGCAGCCAGGAAAGAAAAGAAGTGACAGAAAGAGCACAGGGTCACCATTTCTGATTGAATTTGCCCACATTCATTCGAAACTAAGAGCCTATATAGTTCCAGTCAGAGATGCTATCATAGCCACTATTACTGACTGTTGTCTTCCTCCACCTCACTGGTAAGTTGTCGTAAGAACTTGGGACCTACTGCTGGGGTCACAGATTCAAAGAGTTGCTCTGCACGAAAAGGGAGAACTTTGGAAGAGCTGGAGGAGCTATAATGCTCTCCAGCAGCTACAAAGCATGTGCCTGGGTCCTGCTATAAAAGACATCTAGACACGAGAGATCAGTTGGCATCCCTGAATGAAACCTTGTCAACCTGTGACAACAGCAATGGAAAAGGTGTATAGCGATAACTGTGTATTAATGTGACATTTAATAGGTCAGTTTTGTTAGCTGTTTGTGTTCTATCCTTCAAGTACTATTCTGAGCCATTTTTACATAAAGAAATGTAAATTACATAATTGAAGAAGATAATCTTAAAATTACAGAGGAAAGATCTGGGAGGGCCTTTGAAGTCATCTAGTCCTATCTCAAAACAGAACAAAGTATAATTCCTTATCATTCCAGATCAACAAGTGATCAGTGGTTGAGCATCAGTGACCAGCAATCACAAACCAGAAAATCCCGAATAAAAGTATTGACCCCAAAGACACTGGTCTGTGTAGAATGCCTTCAACTTTAAACTAAAAGGCTAATAATGAGAGTTCTTTGCTGAATTCCTATTTTACTGCATGCGTGTTCCATGGTACTTCCACAAAAGCTAAAAAATGGAAAATACTGAACTGATGGATTTTCAGTTCTAAGAACTTAAAGCTATTTCATGAGAGCCATTTTGGGCCATCAGCCACCCTCAGACCATATATACAAAGGCGTATGCAGCTTGGGCATTGCAAATGCACTTTTTACATCTACCCACACAGGAAGAGTTCAGATTGTGCTTTCTCTAGTGTAACCAACACACTCATTTTGTGTTGTGTGAGGTGCCTCTGAGCTCTCTGTGTCCAGTGCTTAGGTCACACCTAGGAGGCAGGACTGCAGGGAGGGCGAAGATGCTTGTAGTTAAAGATGCCCTGTAATTATGCAGCCCTTTCAAAACATAACTCTACTTCATAGACCCATTACTGTAAGCTTCAGAACACACACACAGCTGGGCAGTTGTGCCAGACTGATCATCTAGCAGGATACAACATTTAAAACTACAAATTCACAAACATCTACAATGATAGGTAACTCTTTTCCAAAGATTTCCATGGAACAATCCTGGGACTGTTTTATTAGCTTACAAGTGTGGGACCCACAGAAAGCTTAAATGTGCTTTTAGAACTAACTTGCAGTGGTTCTTAATTTTGGGGGTTAAAATTTACACTGGTTTCCCTGTGAAGGGCGTAGCAGCATGATGTTCTTGAACAGAAGCATATTATCTTTCCTTCTCACTTTAACTACATAACAAAATACAACAACTAGAGAAGTATTTTTACCATACAACTATATCAGATATGCATATGTGCATATGAGAACTATGATGTTAGCAAGCCTGGATTTGTAAAGTCTGTTCCTCGGTGCTGGATTAGGCTATCTTGATTTGTAAGGGCTAAATAAAATAAAATGGCACTTTTAGACAGGACAGCAAGGATTTTGCTTCCAAAATAACTATTCTTAAAATAACAGTATAGCAGCCTATGTGTTTCCACATCATCTTGTCCAGCTGGGATTACAAAGAGAAAACATGCTTTAACAATAAAAATACAGATGTAGAAGACAGGAAATACTGAAGAAATTTCAACCAAACAGAATCCTTAAGGGACGCATCAAATTGCTTTTTCTTTCAAAGGTTTGTGATCTCTTGCCATGACAGTTACCATTTATTTTAACATGTTTTCCAGTCAGAACTCACATGAGATTTAAAACAAGTTGGTTGAACTCAGTGTGTAAAATCCCAGTAATTCACCTTTGATTATGACTCTGGGACTAACTCATTCTTTGGATTCATGAACAAACTGAAAAAAAAATCAGTCTAAACAAACCTAAGATTGAATGTTGCTATATTCATTTTCTTGAAAGCAATAAAAATCCACATTGTGTTCTTTCAGGTATTCTAACAAGAACAAAGCAACAGTCTACCACTGTTAGACCAAATGGCACTGAATTCACAGTCTTACCCCAGTGGAAAACCCAAGAAGAGAAGGGAAAAGCAAGTGGAATATGGATTCCACCTATCTGGAAGAACACCAGTAATTACCAGAAAGCCTTGCTTTCCATTTTAGCTGAGTTTAACTATGCCTTCAGCAGATGACTTCAGGGAATTACCTTGCTATCAACCACTGCTGATGTCAAGAGGGATAACGATACCGAGGCAGCTTTTGAGCTCCATTTTGTAGTTAATGGTGGTGTACAAATTCATGGTGCTTTCCTTCAACTTGAGCTAAAGTAATAACCTCAAAACGTGGGTCCTTAGTATGCAGCCAACTGCCTCATGCTTCAGGCAGCTTTCTACAGCAACTGCATGGGCCTAGGGAATGTTCAGGTTGAGAAAAAGCAATGAAGAGAACATCTCTCAGGAGCCTATTCAGCTCATTTTCCCCAAGACAAGGCACCGAGGTCAGAGGCAGATGATCCCCTCGACTGTATCACCCATGCTGGTTCTCTGTGGGGAAGTTAGTAGCAAACATAACTGAACAAAAAGCTATGGAGTCCAAGCTCCTGCTCAGACCTCACCTAGGGCTTGATCAAGCAGTAGCAATGGCGCTGTGCTGGTGCAACACTCTTTTTCTGAACTGCTGAAAAACCTGGAATGCAGGTGAGAGGATGTAATGCCTTCAGCATAGCAAGGAAATACAAATTACAGGGCAATACGCTGACTTGTGTGTGTGTGTGTATATATACATATATATATATATATATAAGTGACCCAATAGCAGGGAAACATTTGTGTTTTAGGCCAGGCACTGAGCAGAAGAGTAGCAGCACATAGCACATTGTAGGAGAGTCTTCCTGTCTTACAGGGATGGACACAAATACGTTCCAAGACTTGTTACAATACACTTACAGATTCACATGATGAGAGGAGTCCCTTTTTCTCCCTTGTTACATCAATAAGTACATAGACTCACTTTTAAAGCAATGTTAAGAAATCCAGGTTCAGATCCCTGTTCTCCTTAAAGATACCTACACTTACATTTTGCACCTCTGCATTCCCAGACAATTCAGCTACTGGGTATTCTTCAGAACGGAGTCTATTTAAAATATTCTAATATTTTTAGGAGTAAGGACCAAAGTCTAAGTGTCCCATGCCTTCCAAATAAGTGCTTTAACAAGCTGTGTTCACTCTCATGGCCTCATGAATATTTCAGACATATTTATGAACAGGAACAGCCTATCCTGAAGCTGTGCATGCCTGGTCTGTGGCCAATTACAATCAGCCACTATTCTCAGTGTATGTGGTAAACAGAGTCTCCCATTCTCAGAACTTCTAATAGACTAAGACACATCTTCCTGCATTACTAGCTTGAGATAGTTACCCTTACTCACATATTTCAAAGTCCTCTCTGGTCTAAAGAAGATTAGAAGCATTACTGAAACCAGAATAATAAAATATGCACAGATGAGTCAGAGAGGAAGATGTTTCTATGTATGAGTTAGATATCCTTTTGTGAACCATACAGCTTCCCTGGAGGAACGAAGATATTGAGTAGAAGTGACACTATTTAGAAAAATTGTATCTCTAGCACAGCATTTGATAAAGACTTTTCTACAACCTTAAAAGACAATCACCTCTGCCGCTTCATGGCTATCCTCCAGAGGAGGAGATGAGACCAGAGGCAACGTGTGCTTTCAGAGAACACAATTTTTAGTCATGCTTTACACCACCAAAGACTGCACTTTACCTAAATTTGCTTCAGCTTTACCACATTCTAAGCAACTTCTAGCAGCTACTATTTCATGTCCTATTTGCTCTGTAATCTCCCCAGTAGCCTAAGGAAGATCAAAATTGACTGGAGAACAGTAGAAATGGTTCTTTCATCCATGGCTTGCTAGTTTAAAAAAAAAATAATCAGACAATAAATCACAAAAACGATGATGACTTATTTTTGAGTCATTTCTCTTGTAGTAACACAAATTTACAAAGATTTTACAGCAAATAATTCACAACATAGTAGCTTTCTACCTCTACCAGATTTATTGGGCAAAATAGGAAAAAAAAAAGCTTCAGGCATGACAAAAAAAAAGTCTTAGCTCTTCAGAAAAGTTGCAAAAGACCACCAAGGGACTAGAAGTGAACACTCATTCAACCCTGCAATATTTAGTGATCCGTTTCTTAATCCAAACAGTTCACAATAGGTAACAGAGTTGTACAGGCAAGTAGTTCAAGAGGAAAGGAGCAGAAGCAGGTTGGGACACCTGCACAATGCCTTAGCCTCTCCTATGCTAAGGGCCTTCCACTTGCTGTTCCAGACCCTTTCCAAGCAACACGCAGTCTTATTTGCAAGTTTGCACCCTTTCTTCTATCCACAGGGAGGACACTGTGGCAATGTCTTCATCCTTGTCCTTCTGTCCCTGTACTGTTCTACCAGCTCTGCACCTGAGAAGCCCAGAACTGCCACGTCAGCTTTCCCATGGAAAGTGATAGCCTGTGATGCGAGAATCTCCCCTTTTCCCCCCCTCCCTTTTTCCTACCCTCCCATTTTGTAACTTTTACAAGAAAAAACAAACACAAAACCTAGTGAATAACATGGTAAATAGTCCTTTAAACAAAGGACAAGCATTTCCTAGTTGCACAAGCAGGAACAACCAACAGGGAGTTTGAACAGGTCCCAGTGCAAACTATATTACCAGGAAAGTATTATGGCAGACCACCTACCACACTACAGAGGATGCCCAGGGAGAAGAGTAATTTGGGGAGGTAATGATTTTCTTCCTTGCTGGCCATCAGAGTGTTTTTCCCTTAAGTTTCTTTCCCCTTCTTCTCTTTTTTCCTTTCCTTTTTTTTTTTTTTTTTTAATTGTCATCAAAATTAACTGTTACCATTAAAGTTAAAATTTGCCACCAGCTAGGGGCAATCTCATCATTCTTGGTGCAAGAAGTTAGTTTGAAAATATCACTTCATATTGAAAGAAAGTACAGAAAATGGCATTAATTCTTGTGCAGAGGATCAGCAGGAGGTTTATTACATCATAACCAAACATTTATATACTGCAATGGCCTCAACTAAAAGAATACAAAGACTCAAAAACAGTGCAACAATGCATTTGTTTTAATCAATGTTTGTAAAATTTACACCACTTTCTACAAAAAGTCACTGCAATAATTAAGCACTGATTCTATGCTACAAGATAAAAAATCATTTGTTTCAAGTATTATAAAAACTCCATAAGCAAAAGCTATATTTTGAAGAATTCCAATAGCCACGTGGACATTATTTTTTGGGCTCAGCTAAAAAATGAAAATCCAGAAACATTGTACATGTCTGGTTTGTCAGGCTCACAGATTCACGTGATCCACCCAGTATCCAAACCAGAAAAACATAATTAAACAATATCCTGGTTTTAAAACATATTAGCAATACATAGTATACTGGTGTTATATTTAACATATGAAATATCCTTTAATATAATTTATGGCTTATATAGTCCTTGACTGCAAGGATGTACTCATTCTTTCTTTTTGGTGAAGTCATATGGCTTCCACCACTGTGCAAACTGCAACACTTTCTTCCTCTGCTCCTCGAAGTTCTGCCTGATTCCTTTTCTCCAGAGCCGTGGTTCCAGGTCCAGCATGCCACCAATGATTTCCTTTGCAAGTAGAACAAAGATAGATAACGATAAGTGCTAAAATACCATATCACTTAATGCTATTTTAACATAAAACATAAGAATATATTTTTTCCAATTATGAGGTCATTTGTCACTTTTTATTGAGTGCTAGTTATAAAAACTGGAAATTCTGAAAAATATATCAATTCAAAAATTACAAATACAACATAGCAATGCACAGACTGAATATCCTAACATTGCAAGATTGTTGATGTATTACTATGTTTGTGACTAAAAAGAGGTAAGTTCAGAAAAAAAAAAAAAGCTATCTACTTAGTTCTCAACTTTTTCAAGCAAGTTATATTATTCCCTAATCCCTCTTAACAGTTTTGCAATACTGACTCTTTCAATAATCGATCACTGTGACAGAATAAGGAAAGGAAGATTTTATTGCAGCGCTTCCTGTAGATACCCTCTATTCCACATGGAGTAATTTAACCGCACCATATTATACTAGGAGTTGTCTGTGAACCTGTGTATATATGCCCTATTTTATACAACCAGGTGTCAGTGCACCTATATGAGGATACTATTGTCATTAAAAAACATTATTTTTTTATTTTTTAAATAGCAAGTATTTTCTATCCAACAGGCTGTATGTCAAATATCTAGAGTTCCTACTGATCCAAAAGAAAAATGGATCTAGAATTCTGAGTATCAACCAGAGAAGAAATCAACTATTTCTTTATTCACAAGCTAAGTTTTAATGACTCACCATGAAAAGATAAGCAATGAACTGCAATACGATACATCAAACTGACTGTTCCGGCAGCAACTGGTTTAATTACTTAAAATTTACACAACAGAGTATAATTGGTAAACTGATCTTTTACACAATACCTTGCCAAAGTAATGAGGGAACTTGTGCTGATCTTCAATGACATGCGCAAATCCTCCTTGAAGGCCAAAGTCCACTGAAAAGTATGGTAATCCTTTAGGAACCTATACACACAAAAACGCACTTTTAGATGTTTCACAGACTGCAGACATTTAATCTCCCCACAACCTCCTGAACTTGAAAGTGGTTTTACGGTCAGTTGTATCACGTTTTATTTTAAACCACCTCTCAGACCATGTATGCGTAGTATAAAATTGCTACAGAGTAACAGTAAAACCAACAGGTAAGGGGAAAGCACAATACATGTCAACTAGATAAAAAGACACCAAAAATAGAAAAAATGGATTGCCAGGTGGCAGAACCTACAGAGGACACCACTGAACATCAGGTAAGAGATTGGGAGGGACAAACATAAGAAAACAGCCGGACAGCAGCACGCACACCAAGCAAATGCCTTCCTGATTTCACAGCTCTGAATTATACGGGATGACTAGAAATTTTAAGACCACTACCAGCAAGCGGCATTTATTAAAGATGAGGTGATGTGTGGTAAGAAATATTTACCCAGAGAAAACGTTGATACTTTGGGTGAAGGGGGGAGGGAAGGTGTAGGGAAATATCTCTATAGAGAATACGTTACTGGAAAATCTCACTACATGACTGGACATTATGATAAACCTGCCAAATTGGATAATTTCATAATTTGCTCAGCTATTTTCTACTCTTAATTGTTGAGGATGTTCCCATATAGATAAGACTTAAAAAGCCTCAAACCCATACATGCCTCTTCTGCTACGGTCCAAATAACCGTGCAATTTTCACAAGGTATGTTCCTTATCTTGCTTGTGGATGGAGTGTGGATTCTCACTTTCTTCAGAGCAGCCCGTATGGAGCTGTGCTTCGGACCAGTGACTAGAACAGCACTGACAACACCCCAGTGTTTTAGCTATTGCTGCAGAGTCCTTGCCGCCAGCTCAGCTGTCCCGGCTGTGTCCCTTCCCAGCCCGCTGCCCACCCCCAGCTTGCTCGCTGCAGGGAGCAGAGTGAGAAACAGAGAAGGCTTTGATGCTGTGCGAGGGTTGGCTCTTAGGCTCAGGTACTAGGGTTCTGCCGCTGGACACTAGTCCCAGTTTCTGCACACAGTCAGCCCATTCGATGTCTCAGCCACGTCTGGTTTTGTGTCTATTCTGTTTTCTATTTGCATCCACCTTAAGTCTTCCCTAAGTCTTTGCTGCAAATCAACTGAATTCTTTCTTGCCTGCACCTAACAGAGCTAGTGAACAACTAAGCACTATCTTCCTTAAAGCAGTCTCCTATATACTGAAAACCATCATCCCATCCCCTTTCAGTCTGTCCTTTCCTATGCTGCCAAATTCTTACACCAGTTTTTTTAGTTAAGTTTCTAACCTACGCTCTCCTCGTCTATAACTATCTTAAAACCAGACCCAAATTTTCCAGCTGAGGCCTCACAATATATAAAGCCTCTCCTACTATGCAGCCACCCAACCTCTTACTCTTCTGCATTTAATTTCTCCCTCTTTGTCATGTCAGGCTTCACGTCTCATTATTAAAACCCACCTCCTCTTCTTTCTCCTACACTAGGATTTTTTAGCGTAAAGGCAATGTATTTACTAAAAGACACTTTCAGAGGTTAAGTATTATTACTACATAGTAGTAAAATACACATAGTAAAGTTTATACACCAAACATCTAATATTAAAAAGGTGGACAAATCTTGGAACCTAACAGTTTCAGGATTATTCCTTTAAGATTTGTATACAAAGATGTTTCTGTTTAGTATCCAGGAGACAGACATCGCACTGTTCCTTTCTTTTAGAAGTAAAGATTTGCAATACTATTTATAACTTCACTTCATAAATTTAGCAACACAAAAGGCTGTTCCAGGTCAATGCAAAAGAGACACCATATTTTTTCCTGGACAGTAATTTGCAAGCCTTTGATCTATCTTAATTCGTAAAGTTAATCAAGAAAATTATGCTGGTACATGGCCGCAGTATGCCAGCTTTTTTCTCAACTGATGCTTGCAGCTCAGTCCATCTGTTGTTGAAATAAATGGGAATCTTTTTTAATGTCAATTAGGCGTTCAGTCAGACTCTTTAATTCTCATCATGCCCATGCCATCTCCTGATCCACTAATTTAATTGCGTTCCTTTTCTTCTCTTTGAAACAGTTAATAACCAAAATAGATGAAAAAAATTTCCTGAGAAATTCAGTGTTCAATACATTTCATTACTTACAGATTTCCGAATATCTTTTGAAGAAAGATCAATTAACTTCTTGTTCATGGACCACTCTTCATCAGACTCCATTATAGCTTTCTGTAAAATCATTTCATCTAAATGTGAGAATAGTCCTTCATACGGCAAGCAAAGAATTAACTTTTCAATTGAGTAAAGTGAATTGTAAGAAGTACGTTGCACTGCAAGTACCAATTATTTCTTAACAAAGTAACTTTAATTTGGCAACCTTTCTGATTTCAAGAACTTACATACTTTATAGAGGCATCATTTAATATCCTGAAACTCACTTAATTCTATTCCTCTTTTTCTGAAATTTATCTTTGCCTTACACAAATTATCTTTAACAAGAAACTTTCAAATTATTAGGGACTAAAAGGTCACATTTTCTTTTTACTAAGCTCGTGCTAAACCTGTTGTGATTTCATTACACTATATTAGCACTTTTTCTTTTCTCTTTCTTTCCTTTGCCTTAATAGGAAAATCCAGATCAGAAGCCTAATTGCACTCAAAGGACCTCTAAAGCTGCCTCTACATCTTCCATAGTATGGAAGCGGGTATAGTGTAGGTACCTTTTAATTTTCATTCATTCATTGTATATTTTAATCGTTCAAGCTTGTACTTCGTCTTTCTGTTAGTATTCAGAGAAAACACAAGTTTTACTAGCACTTAAAGCATAGGCAATAAAATCAACCAGGTGGAGAGTTTCAAATGTGGTAAAAGTTACTGCATTGCTATTTGTCATACTGACTGTTCTACTTCATCAAAAAACTATCACTATTTCTAGAAAACACAAATAATTTTTCAAAGAACAAATAAAACAATTTACTCATTAATATTAATATATGTGTGCACACAGCCAAATTTAGCCTTATAAAAGTTTTTTCAGATACTAAGTCAATAAAAGACAACTTGTGATCCAATCTCTGAAAGTCAAAAGGCCCTACATACTGCCCCAGTTCTGGGTAGAAGCATCAGCGACCCTTTCCTTACAGGGTCAGCTGAAAAGGACCAGAAATTCTATACAAGAAATATTTATCATGCTATCTAATGTTCAGCAGAGACCTAGGACACATCGGAAAATTGGGTCTACTGAAATAAAATGGGGACGAAACATTATATAATGGTATTTGTTAGAACAGCGGATATTATTTTCTCATTTTATGCTTCCCAAGGCACATACATGTGGCTTTAAATTTATACTACAGGATTTAAGTGAGGAGTATTGTAATCTTTACAGCTCTTCAAGCAACTATGATTCTCTCATCTGTTTCCAGTATTCGTCAGTGCAGTCAGACTTGAGGCAACTGCACAGTGCGACATACAGCTCTTCCACTGACTGCTTGAAAAACAGCATTACCTCACAGGATTTTTTTTATTTTATTTTTTTATTTTTAAGATCAAGGAATATTTCTTCATCAATAAGTAAATAAATAAATCCATCTTTCCAAAATTGGTACTTGTATATCAAAAAATAGTTTTTCAGAAATAGATGAATTATGATAAATAGATTTAAATGACCTAAGAAAAAACATTTTCATATACCTTAAAGTAGATTGGAGCCATATCTCCTACTTCTCTTGGAAGAGGAATGCATTCATACACCATGTGATATCGTTTCTTCATACTCATATTTGTTTCTATGAAGACACAGTCCAAGTCTTTTGCTTCAAACATTTTCACCAATGCTGTTCTGAACATCTGTTTAAAGAAAAAAGAAAAAGAATGTATAATTTGAATTAGCTTTTCAAAGCTTTCAGATATATTATTTCACATATATATATATATATATATAATTATTTATATATATACATTTCTAAGGAAAATATATAATAACATATATATATTTCTAAGGAATGAAAATGATACATCATTCCTTAGAAATTCATAAGGAAATGGAACAGCAGCAATCCTACTAGGAAAATTCTATATTATTCAACAATTTAATATTAACTACATTTCTTACGGTGCAAGCATAGGAAGTCTAGGAAATTATTGTGAAATATGCATTATAATTAACAGTACAAACTCAGTTTCAATAAATACTACATCTTCTTTTACAGTTGAAATTAAAACTAGGTTGACCTTCGTAACTGTGATGCTCCATAAAACAACATGGCTTTAACAGTAGGTCCCAAGCCCGCAATTTCTAAAAATCATAGAATGCGTTGGGTCTTGTATTGACTCCAGATACCACAATCCTTCCACTATTCCTTCCGATTACACACTTTTCCAAAAAATAGGACATTTCCACCAGACATGCTTGACCATTAAGGAAAATATTAATGTTGCCTCAAAGGAAACCTATGGCTATTACTGCTGCCTTCACTGTACAGGAGCTAACCAAATGCAATACATCTGGCCTTGGCGTACACTTACCAGTTACCCTTCATAGGGTTTAGGTGTTGCACCTATTCAAAGCCTATTTCAACTTATAATTCTACCAACTCCGGTGTCAGGGCCCTGCACACACACAACAGGTCCTGCAGCCTCTTCTAGCTGCCAGGGCTCTGGCTGCCCATGCAGATGGGGTGCTCTGACATGGTGCAGCTGTAAGCTGGGATCAGGCTGCAGTGGAAGGAGCTGGTGAAGAAAGAGCTGTGAGAAGTGGGGACCCGGCCCTCCTTCACTCAGGAGCTAGAATTAAGCTCAGGCCCTCACTTTTGGTCCTTGCCTGACCCAAGTTTCAGGGATGCCTGTGTCTAGCCATGTACCCAGCCGATGTTGATCCTGACTTGCTGTTGAACCTAACTCATCACTCCACACTTGTCTGGCCATCACTGGGCTGTGGCTGACCCTGCCCACCATCATGGGACCTGCTCTCTTCTCCTTGGTTGGGTACCATGGGACTGTGCCTTGCCAGCAAGGTGACCTTCCCCCTGACTTGCTGTCACCTTCCACCCCATCTCACCTTCCACCCCCATTGCCTTCCCTGTGGAGCAGCCTGCTCTTGCTGCTCCCTGACTCTTGGCAGTTGGTATTTGCACCTAAGATACGCAAGAGCATAATTCTACAGCTTGCAATGCAGGTGCTGAACTAAATTATCAAGCACAATGGATGATTTCAGACACCCATTCAGACTCGTTTTCAAATGCATAAAAGATATTGACTTTGTGACAGAGTGAATATTTCAGAAAGTGTCCCAAATCAACATCCTGAAAACTGCTATTTTAAATGAAGACCCTTGTATTATACATACTCCCTATACCATTTCCATACTGTAAGCCAGGAATTCACTGTAACTGCATGTGCTTCATGGACGACAGGTACCATAGCTCCGTGACTTATATAACTCAAATTATCCTTTTTGCATTGATTTTTTTTTCCATTCTTGTCAAGTAACTATGTTTGTAACAAGCAACAACGCAAGTAACAATGTACAAACACCACAATTAAAAGGCTAATCCCATCTGAGGTTTAAGATTTCCTATCTTAATGCAATTGGAAAGTTGATGAATCAAACCTAAGCAAATACAGACATGCATAAACATATCAGCAAGTACTACAGTAAAAAAGATGGAAAACAAATCACTGCCACAAGAGAACTAGAAATTGTGGTCTCTTCTCCCCACCCCTTTGTCATCTTCCACAGTATTAATCAGACCAAAAGTGTAAGAAACTTGATCAAATCTGTGTATCTTAGCCAAGTATTTAAGCTGTCTGAAGCAGGCACTTGTGCCCCAAGTTCTTCCTCATAAATAAGCTGCTCCACACTGTGACAAGATAACGCTACCACCCCCCCAGATACAACCAATGAAACATAGCTAGAAGAGATTGCCCAGTGAACAGATCACTGTACCATACAGGACTTTACTGGGCACAGAGACAGATAACTCCAAATTAATAGCTTGCTGTCTTCTCCCCCCTCCGCCTCCCAGCCCTCTGCTTCTGAAATACACCAAAGCAAGCAGCTGTGGTGAGATAGGAGAAACATGAAACCAAAAATGTGGGAATAACTATTACTTACAGTTGCTACCCTGCGATAACAAATGAAATACAAATCCACCGAAAAGCCCAGAATACCTACACGTTAGCTAACATTTCCCAGACTGCAGTTTCTTGTTTTTAAATACATTGCACTTTTCCTCCAAATTCTGAGTGGGCCAAAATATCAAGGTTAATTAGCACTGGAAAGGACAAAACAGTTCATGAGAGCAAATAAGAGGGCATGGCTTATGCTCAGATGCACAGGATGTTGACACATGCCACAGTTTAAGCAACTGAACGTGCAAGGATTTATATCTTTTCATATTAAAAAAATTACATGCATATTTACTTTGTCAAGCAAAGCACATAAAAGTCTAAAACATGCATCATGTTAAATTCAAGTGCCAGAAGCCATACAGTATAAAAGAACCTTTCTTGCTTTACTCCAACATATCTTGAAAAAAATCCCAGCAAAAATAGTTAGCTAAAACGTGCTCAATCCAGTGTAATAGAGATGGTTTTTCCCTCAGTGGCAATATCAGATATGGCTCTGGCATCATTAAATTAGTGTAGCCACTGAGTAAGTGTATGTTTATACTCCTGCGGAAGCCTTCCAGACTCCTTCTACTGAATTACACAGGAGCTGAAAAATAATCTGTCCATCACCTCCTAAGTACTTTGCCACAAAGAAATGTTTAAACTGAAAATTAATACATTCACAGGATTGGTGGTTTTACCAACTAGATGCATCTTCTAGCAAGGAAAAGTCCAGGATTGAATACAGAAACCGCATTTGCTCATCTTTTCTTTATCCTATTTTCCCTCTAATATATATTTAGAAAATTGATCATCTTTTACTTATAACCATTTCTTCTACACCCTGTTTAGTTAAAAGACAATAGGATAAATAGAGGATACAGGATAAATATAGTTATCGCTTCTCCCCAGTGCTCTGTTTTTTCTCCTGATCCTACTCATCACATTTATTTGCTTCTTTTACAACTTACAACAACTAAGGCATTTCTGTCATATACAAAAGTTCTCCTTTTCATTCCTGCTTGGGAGGAGCATAATTTACAAAGCAACACTGTATAAAGATTACGTCAGCCATGAGAATCCATGCTGGGAGCAACTGTGGAAAGTCAGAGAATCCATCTGCCAGGCTCGAGGCAAGATCAAAGTTAGTTAAACCATTTCAAACTCATGGATTAACCTGTTTTTAAATCTAAGCAACTGTGCAAGCAATGAGCCTTTTCTCTAGTCTGAAATAGTCTCCAATATTTTGATGTAAAACGCAGGTTGCAAGTTATTTTCCCCTTGGAATAACCCTAAAGGTGGGGCTGGGAGAGAGGTTGATCACTGTCAATCTTTTAGGCAGAAGTTTGTTACATTTCTCCCTTGATTTTTCTTTTCCAAAGAAAACAAAACTCAAAACCTTCAAAATGCCTTCATATGAGAGTTGGAAAACATGACCCACCATGCTTGGCACTTTATTCTAATAATTCTTTTCAAAAAAGTAGGAAACTGGATTCTAACACAGACCTTACTGATATGAAGAAGAATGAAAATAGTTCTCTCGATATCCACCACAAAACCAGATTAGCTCAAAATATCTCATGTAAACAACATATCTTTAGCTGATGTTTCATTATAAGTGATCTTTCTGCCCTGACAATCATTTTCTTAGTGGCTGCCAAGCCAGTTATTCCACTTTCTGTATGGGATCAGTTGTACTTATGTCATTCTTGACATGTTCCTCTAACCTGGTTTCCAAGACCTCCAAGGATAGAAGTTCTGTAACATTCTTAGGCAACATTTTTCTAGAGCTTATAACTGGGAACTTTTCTTCAGTATTTACCCTGCATTTTTACCCTTTATCAATTTTTGAGCACTAATTTCCAGCCATAATGCAAGAATGTTCTGCCCCTTAGTGGAATCAAAAAGAGCTGACAGGCTGGAAATTATGAAAATAGATACTTATGACAAGTATAATATTATTCAAAACAATATTATTTTACACAACTGTTAGAACATGAGACAGTTTCTCAGCTGACCTGGATTTCTTCCCAGATGTCTTCATCCAAAAGAGTGGCTGCAGTATGGTGCTGTAAAGGGGCTATCAGGCAGTGACCTTCAATAAGGGACTGGTTGCTTGGTAGAGACAAGTATACCTATAAAGAGTGAACAAAAACTGAACTGCCTATTCTTCTAGTGTTAAAAATCTTCCTATTGCTAAAGCTAAGAAATACCTCATTTGCTAATTTTCGAACCAATGGAAGTCATTACCTTCTACTTACAGCAAGGTATTTGCAGCAAGGACTTTAAAACAATTTAGCTTTCTTTCTGTTCTTTGCCTAACGCTTCAATAGCTAATGAATTTGATTGAAAATCATAGAATCATGGAATGCTTTGTGTTGGAAGGGACCTTAAAGATCATCTAATTCCAAACCCCTGCCATGGGCAGGGACACCTCCCACTAGACCTGGTTGCCCAAAGCCCCATCCAGCCTGGCCTTGAACACCTCCAGGGATGGGGCATCCACAGCTTCTCTGGGCAACCTGATCCAGCACCTCACCACCCTCAGAGTCAAGAATTTCTTCCTTATATTTAATCTAAATCTACCCTCTTTTAGTTTAAAGCCATTACTCCTTGTCCTATCACTACGCTCCCTGATAAAGAGTCCCAGCTACTGAACCACATTCAGTAAAAGCCTCAGCAAGTGGAAAAAAAGAATTTTTTTTTGTTGTGCTGAAGTTTGCTCTGGGCAAGCTTCTCTGGGTGGCCCTGCATGAGCAGGGAGGTTGGACCAGATGACCTCCACAGGTCCCTTCCAACCTAAACCATTCTGTGATTCTGTGACAGTTGACTTTATAGCTCCAATGAAGTACTACATCCAGAGAGCAGCTCCACTGAAAAGGCAATAATATCAGGCTTACAGACCAACCAGTATCCTAACTATTATGAAATCACAGTTTTGTCCATTACAATATATAAGAGATATAAAAATGCATGTGTATAAGATATAAACACAAGATATATATACAAGATACATATACACACACACATACAGATATGTATATACATGTACGTGTACGTATATATATGTGCGTTTAATTCCTTGGTCTATAAAAAGTTTCAAATCAAATGAAAAATATCAATAATAAATGACAACCTTGGAGAAAGAATGGTAAGAAAAAGCCTATATTGAAGCATTTCAGCTGTTATAAATCCAAATATTTATACATATTTTAAAAGCATTAACAAAAACAAGAAGGGTCGCTGTACGAAACTTTTCTTCATTTCAAAGGATTTTAGGCTTAAGAATGGAATTCTCCACTTAGCTTTCTTTGACTTCATTGAGATACAGTTCAGAACCAGTTCAAATTTCCTCCAGTGCAGTGCGATCTGGTCTTCCACAAATCCACCTACAGTCTAATCTCTGCACTCAAATCTTTCATTATTGCTTCTGTCTTCCACAAATCAAAGTTCTGATATCAAAGTCTAGCTTTATAATTCATGACAGATTTGTATCTTTTTCTCCCTAACCCTTGAGGAATTCTTGAAATCAATTGTAAGGGTAGGGAGAACAAGATGCAGAACAATAAATCATTTCAAAGAAGCAATTGTGTTCTTAAACTTAGGCACTCTACCATTAACACTGCCTTCTTTTATTTCTTTTTTCTTTTTACTTTTGTGCTAAATTACTATTTTCTTACCTTGGTACCAATTGCAATAATAAGATGTTTAGAAAGTTCACTGCTATCAAAGCAGTATGGGCACTTTTCCATGCGTGCAGCAAGCTGTTGGTGCTCACGTATTGCTTTTCTTCTTTGTATTTCTTCCTCCTCCCCGCTGCGTGCTCTTTTTGCTGCTTTGGAAACAAACATGTCATCCAGAGTGTAGTACTCTCTGTCAGTTTTTTCCATCAGCTGAAAAGATACACAAAAAATGCATTTATATATATATAAGCAAGAAAAAAAATACTTAGCTCTTTGTAGCATCCTTTACTGAGAAAATGATAAAGTATGTAGCAGCAGCAGCACTGCTGCGTTCCATTCAGCATCTGCAAAACATGCTATTATCAGATACATCTCCTGAGAGCAGTCATGCACAGTCTCAGACAGCATAGGTATTAAAGTATAGATGTGTGACAGCAGTGAGAGGAGTATATTACTACATTCCATCTCAAGTTAGGGGCTAGGTATTTCAATATTACCTTGACATAACTCCAGCTTTAAATAGATGCACAATTTTTTTTAAATCATATATTATCATACATTTTATTTCAATCTTTCCCCTCCTCCTCCTCTTCTCCTATTACAACTATCACTGCCCATTAAATCATCTGTTGTAAAAGAGCTAGACCACGACTCTGCGCCTCCTATTCATACTCTGTGGAAACATGCCAACACCTGCTCTTCTCAAGTGAACAATACTAAGCCATTTTGTGAAGAAAAGTCTTTGTTTTCAATGCTTAGTCCTTCTTGAATGCACCTGTTGCTAGATAGGCATAACCAACACAACTAACATTACCAGAAACAAGGTTGAATAATTCAGGTTTTCTGTTTGCTCATTAATTGTTATACTTTAGTTAAATGCCACATATTTAAAAGGAAGCTCTGAAAATATTTAGTATTTGTTATGAGGATGTGCTTGAGGGTCGATGGTATCTTACAGGATCTTAATATGGAAACCCACACAAAATGGATACATCTCACCTAGACAGTACTTAGGAGGGATGGAGTCTGTAGCTAGGAACTGGCGGTGGTGCATGGTGACAGGGCAAGAGCAGCAACAGACAGTGAATGGAAAGGAAAGGCAGGGCAGAAAAGTATGTGGGTCACAGGACAAACTTAAGTGACAGAAAATTTCACTAAGCTTCACCATTCAACACATATATGTGGGTGTGTGTATAGCATCAGTCTTTATCAATCTTCCTTGATGACAAATAAATCCCATGTTGTCTTGCCTAAATGAAGACTTAGCAAGTCTTGATTGCAAAGATTGACTATAAAGGACTTAGGAAAGTATTTATCCACTTACTGTTTCAGCTACTCTATACAGCTTTAAAATTATGTGCCAGTAATACCCTAAGCATTCAACATACACAACTAAAGCAAAGGTAAAAAGCTTTCAAAATAATTTTTCCAAGTTTTTCCTCTCCAGATGAAGTCCCAGTGCTGTAATACTTTTATGCTACACCTGACTATAATTTTACCTTAAATAGTTTCAGTATTTTCCTTATCAAAATGACAGGGGAAAAAAACCCAACACATTATATAGATCTCTTGATATTGGCAGTGCCGGACCTTCAGAGCATTGGCAGATTTATGTATAAGTAGTTTTGCTTCAAGAATTAATAGGGAAATGGCAACAGTGTCTTCGCAACAAATCCTGATACATATTAAAATACTGAGGTAGCACTAGTCCTTTGCTAGAGATAACTGATGACATTTTATTCAACAGGTAGATACTTCCTATGATTGTGTAAATGACGTGTCTTTGTCAAGATAATGAAACAGAAACTCCTGAAAACTCTCTTTAAAGCAGGTAGAAACATCTATCCAGGGAATAATTGAAGACCTGTACATCCATTTTCTCTTCCTTTTCAAGACCTGAGATACTGCCCTCTCGTGGAAAATAACGTTGACATTAATGAAACTGTTAACTAGATATTTTAGCTGAAGCTTACATTCTGCTCACAGAGACAAAGCTGTATTTTCGCACAGAAAGAGCAGGTTTGCAACTTAAACACTTTACATTTAATATTTTGAAGTAAAATATTAATTTCCAAGCACATACACACATATGCTTGTAGTCAATTTGCTAAATGTCTCCTCCTCTGGATACAGAGGTCTCCTGAATCTACAGATACATATTGTGAACATTCAAAAGGTTCAAAAAGGCCTAGTGTCAAGGGTGTCAATACAGATTTATTACTTGCTGAGGTCTGATCTAAGGGGCTTCTCTTCAAAAACAGTCTCTCATATTTTGGTTAGAGGCATTTTATCTCATTAGAAAAACAGATATTAAAATCCAATGTAACAACATTAAGAACTCTACTTTGAATGTTTGATATCTAGAATATAAAGCTAAATAATAATGATTCAGCACACCAACCCTCAGAGTGACAGACCCTTTCGAACTACCTCCTTTGTAATGAGACCTACAAAAAAATCCTGTCACAATGGACTGTTGATTTATATATATGACTTATTCCACATAATATGACTTCTTCATTCAATTTTCTTATACATTCAAAGAACATATGGTGTTTGGAGTGGTCTCCCATGTTAAACAGTGGCTACATTTGAACATTAAAGACAATGGTAATAGTAAAACCAATTGTCATAATTGAAACACATTCTCCAAATAAAAGAAAGTCTTCCATATATCCCAGGAGTAGTTTGTTTAGATAATGTGAGAAGAAAAAAAGCAAAAAAAAAGCTTTATTTTGTAGGGTAGATAAGTAGCTTTCCCCCACAAAACACAGACATCAGCTCTTACTTTTCCTGAATACTGGAATTCCCTAAAACAGACCAACAGCTTCTTTTGAAAATGCTCAGTACTTTCAGTACCAAACCACTGAGTATCATCCTCCTTAATATTACTTTATTTAGCTATAATACATTTAGCTGCTGATGTGCATTTCCTACTGGTAGCCGCTGCACACTAATATCAACAGTTCAATAGTAGAGCTCTGTTTTTGTTCTGTTTTACTACTATTCTGTAATTCTATATTTAAAATAAACAGGAGATTTCTGAGCTGCATAAAAGTATTCAGTGGTTTGGATGTCAAAAATCAAGCCTCTGTTCCCCTGTCCTACAAGGATAACAAAGGTAAAACCAAAGCTTCAGTGAAAGAAATGCTAATAAGCATTACCTGTAGAATACCACTTTGCTATTACTCAAAGTTTACCCCCCCTGCCCCCCTTTAAATCAGTCTGCCGTGAGAACGCAAATAGACATGAAACAAGACAGCTGGCAGACTACAAAGAGAAGGAAAAGTGGAAACCAAAACCTTGAATATCAGGAATATCATATGCAGCACTGAATACCATTACTATTTAGCTTTCCTTGCACTTAAAAGTAGTCATGGAAATACCGGGTTTGTTATGTATGGCCTCATTTAAATAGTAATTTTCAAAACACCTTATACAGATCCACTTAACCAAGTCCTTTATGCAATAGGAACACAAGTCAAGAATTCTATCTAGTGATGAAATAAATATTCATCATAAACAGGCTGTTTGATGTCTTTCTTCAACAGTGGATAAAGTGCTGTATACAATGAGACATTTGGGACCCAAAAGAGAAGGCTCATCTAAAAAGCAGTAAATTTTGTTAAAGTGCTGTCTAAAGACCAGATTTGGCTTTCTCCTGGTGTAGTTATGAACAACAGAAGATCACTGCATTTCAAATGGTAACTCAGTAAGACCAAAAAGAAATGTTGTTGTTCTTCAGCAATTGTTCTTTTCTGCATCATGTCTGATGCAACATGAAAAAATATTTATAATTCAGTGACTTAAGAGTATGTCTGAAATAATGTCTGAATAATAATAATGTCTGAAATAATATGAAGTCAAATACATAACCTTCATTGGAATCAGTGAAAACAAGCACAAGCAAAAAAGCTACAAATGCAACAAAAAAAGAAAAAAAAAGAAAAAAAGAAAAACAAACCAAAAAAACTCCACTGGTAAAAGTTGGAGACGCCCAAAAGAACTGTTAAGAAAGATTCCCCAGCTGCACCAGAGAGATGTTAGTGCTTCCTGGAAATCCACCTGTAGTAGTTCAGAATTCAAAATTAAAAGTCCTCAAAATGAAGGGAAAGAGTAGAAAAGATTAAATAATACCTTCACTTCGAATATTACTAAACAGGCTATTATACAGAAGTAGAATCATGTGCATACATCACTCGTTCAATACTTTGGGACAGTCTGTAATGAACGCATACAAAGTGTCAATGTGAGTTTCTAGTGCAGCCTGGATTCCACCTGAGGTCTATCTGTACATCAAGATAGAGAAAGTCAGTGGAGAGTCTTAAAGTTGGGGATTTTTCCTGGAAATAAAAAGATGTGTAGAAGAGTTCTTTATACAGCTAAAGGCCATGGGAGCCAGTGGGGAATAACAGTATGAATGGCAAATACAAGACAAAAATTCACCAGACAACATTCTCATGGCACATTTTACATAGATGACAATAAGCAAATTTAGAGATGCTAATTATAAAATACTAAACAAATAAAGTTTAATATATTAAAAACCACCTTCTGACTGATATTTTAACTGAATTTAATAAAAAAATTACAAAACTAAATCTGGAAAATGCAATTCTGGATGAAGATGCAACATTTTGTTCTACAGAATTGAATTAAGCAAGTCAAGGAATTCAATAAAATAAACACAAGACTACTTCAGAGCAGTAAGGGGACAAGAAAAGGTAGGTAGAAGTGCAGCATTTTGGTGAGACAAGCCACAGTAATGGGATATTTAGAGTATGCACAGATCAGGTTCGGACTACCTCTACCATGGAGCCTCTACCATAACAAGATACTGAATCATAGAATCACAGAATCATAGAATATCCCGAGTTGAAAGGGACCCACAAGGACCATCAAGTCCAACTCCTGGCTCCACACAGGACCAGCCAAAAATCAAACCATATGACTGAGAGCGTTGTCTAAATGCTTCTTGAACTCCAATAGGCTCGGTGCCGTGACCACTTCCCTGGGGAGCCTGTTCCAGTGCCCNTCTGGATGCTCTCTAATAGTTTTATGTCCTTCTTATACAGTGGCACCCAAAACTGCACACAGCACTCGAGGTGAGGCTGTACCAGCGCAGAGCAGAGCGGAACAATCCCTTCCCTCGACCAGCTAGCAGTGCTGTGCCTGATGCACCCCAGGGTACGGTTGGCCCCTTTGGCTGCCAGGGCACACACTGAAATATTATTATAGATCCCATTGCAATAACAGAAGGCACCAAAGAATGCAAGGCAGTTCAAGAAGCAATATTCTGCAATATTTAACACATTATTTGCCAGTAGCAGTGAAAAGGCTCTTTTTTTTTTAAAGGGCATAATTCCTTAAATACGATTTTCCCTGAAGCACTACAAATGCCAAGCACCCATGTGTCAGCACTGAAATACAATAAAACACAGCTTCTACCACAGCAGACTAGATAGTACTCTTCAATTGCTACTCTAAACGTTAGCTTTTTTTTTTTTAAAAAAAAGTTATTCAGGAAGAAAATGGAAATTCTCTCCCCCAAAATTTATACTTTTGCTTTTACAATAAGGTGTCCAGTATGTTTTGCCAATTGCATGACTTGCTTATAATGAAATCTCTCTGAACAAGGTACTGGGGAATTGAAAGAACAACAAGAGAGTTATCCAAAATGCCAGAAGGGAAGCAAGGAATTGTTTAAAAACCGATTTATTTCATAAATATCTTCTTCCATACAAAAGAGAGAGCTAGTACAAATGCAAAGAAGAAACTGTGCTGATGTATTAGAGTTGCTGGAAAGCTCCTGTGCTGCATTAGGTGAAGTATCACACCTGTTAAATGTGGAAGGCACTGCGTTCTGGAAGTTGTGGATTTAGTTCCTGGGCCATGCTTGATGCTATGCACACTGTATTTCAGGAGCTGCACAGAGCAGTAGGCAGTCACCTATGCATCGCTTCTAAGTTTGGACGTCCTAAATATATCTCTGAACAGCCCAAAGTTAATATAAGAAGTTCAGACATCCAGAAAGACGATGCACCTGAAGTCATTGTTTCTAACAGACACCGGCCAAAAACAAGAGCTGACCTGACACCCTCATGCGAAACAGCATCTTCTTAGTCCCTTGTCTTCTCTTTCCCATCTCACTTTTTTGTTCTGGGCTCATCTGCCACATTCTTCCTTCATATGTGCCCTCTATTTTCCAACTTTTCCTTCTCCTTTGGCAAGCAACAATTAACCAGAGAATAGACAGGCAGCTTTGGTACACTTAGCACCAGGCAAAACAACATAGCATCCTACACCTCATGGCATGCAACTGGTGAAGTTTCTACCATCCATCTGATGATGGGGGATCTATTTTCCAAAACCAGGATGCAGTTTTGGTTTAACCAACAGCGACAGCATCAAAATTTTGCTTGTCCTGGGCAAAGGTCTGCAATATACAAAATATTTATCAATAGTCAGGGAATACATCCAAACTTCTTTCAGGAGCACACAAAAACCATCCTTTGGGCTCTCATCTCTCATTTAGACAGCTTTACTACAGTGCAAATGTGGCAGACACCCAAAAAAAAAAAAAAAAGAGATCTCTATCCATTCAGCACAGGAATTCAAGAAAAGATTAGCATCTAACTATGCATAAATGGGAATGATTTGAGATGGAAAAGTTACACTGTTGTATCTGCTGATGAAATCCATAACATATCCTTATTATTCATGTTAGTTATCACATTATATAAGTAATTATATAATATTCATTTCTTTTTTTTTTTTTTCTTTTTTTCACATTACTGAAGCCATTAGGCACCTTGGCGTGGGACTGCTTCTGAAAGTAACTCTCGTAGACCTGTACTCAGCACGCTCCATAGTCAGCCTCATTTTTCTGCCAACACTTGTTCAGATCACTGGAACTGCGTCTCAGTTTAATTTTATACCGATTCTGTTTTTCTTATTGCTACAGTAAAAACTGGAGTCTAACACACTGCTGGCTGCTTCCATATTCGATCTGAAGCGTGCTGTGTCTCTTATCTCTCCCCCTGCTACTACTACTTGCTCTTGGGTGCACCCTATGGAAAGAAAGCCCTACTAAAAAATTTAATGTCATTGTTAAAGTTAACCTCAAGAGACAACTCCTAATCAACGGGGATTACTCCTACATAATACACTGAGTAAACCTTTTCCTTTTCAGATTTCCTCTGAAATTTGGGGATGAAACAGGAAATTCCATTAAATGCAATTAGCATGGTAACAAAATATACCTGCATTTTTTCAGATGGGTTATTTTCAGCTTATTTTCTTGTTCTATTTTATATTTAAGTGTTGAACTTCTGCTTCTTCTGTTTTCTCTCTAACACAATCATATTTAAAGTTACTTCCATATAAGCTAATAAAAGTGCATCTGCTTGGAAAATCTGTGAAAAAACGTCTATAAATTGTATAAAACGTATCAGTTTGATTTTAAATTGTCATGGCAACACTGACGTCTTCAACTTTAAATGGCAGAGTTAATATCTGTGGAATGTTGTACTCATAATATATTTTGGGAAGCTGCAAAAAAGAATAAACTATTTTTTCAGAATATAAACCTGAGTGACATAAGAATACATCTCACCACATTTAAATTTAGTCAGCATTTAGCACCTACTGTTTACAACAAAATCACCTCAGAAAAAAGTCTGTGATCTCAAACTGCATTTGTTCAAGCCATATCAAGATAGTTTTACCACGTTAATTTTATTATTACAACTCCAACCTCCCTAAAACCACAGGAACTGAATTTGTAGGTTTAATTCCACAAATAATTCAACATATAGGAATTTCCCAAACCTATCTTTCCAGTAAAATCATACACTAAACACATAGCATCAAAGGATTTTAACATTATCAACACCCAGTCTTTTTAAGGCCTATGTCACTGACAGGAGAACATTACAAGTAATGTTGATGAGCAAGGTAGCTCAGGACCACCTTTCAGCAGCAGAAAGTCAAGCAAGAAGCAAACAACAGAGTACTCTTCAAAGGTTAGGGACCATGCTCCTTATTGTTTCAGTTATTTGAAATGAACACTGCACATTTTGCTATAATTAGTTAGCAGGACAGATAAAATTTTGTATGTAGTGAAATTAAATGTAAGCCAAACAAAATAACTCCAGCCACAGAATTCTGCTGTTAGAAGTGCAAATGATTAGCATTTAACTTTACAGTTATCCCTGTCCATGACTTTAAGTCATAAAAAAGGCTGTCCTGAATGCACAAGTCTTCATTTGTAACATATCTGGTAATTTTAGTATAATTCATAAAGAACACAAAACGCTTACACAGACATTTAATGTGAGCTGCATCCACCCAGTTCCTCTTATTCCCAGGGTTGCTTCTGTAATCTAGCTCTCACAGCTATTGATTTGGTTTCACACGCAGGAACAGCTTTAACTTTGTGTCCCCACAATATACATAGATATAAAGCTGTTTACTGAGACGTTAAACTGAGACCTAGGGGAACGCAGGACAAGATGTTTCAAATTATTTGTCTCAGGTTTTTATATTAATTCTTCTACAGCACACCATGCACGTGCTTAGATCTTTAAGTAAATGTAAAAAGCAACAGTGCACAAGAGCTTTGTAAGAGTTTTATCAGGTCTATTAAATACTGCTCTAGAAGGGCTTCACCAGGTAAAGAAAGAAGAAAAACATTTATTACATAATAGTAGCAGCAGCAACATCCTGCATTTTTTTCAGTTTAGCTTGTAAAGTGCTTGCAGACTATTATTTTGCTTTATGGTGATGGAAATGCAAATATGTACAACAGGCAGGTTTGCACAGCAAGTGAAAATGATAAGGCTGAAAGCAATTTTTCCATTTTACAGACTTCAGAACCATGGAAAAGCAACATGCAAATGCCCTTTTTGCTAATCTATAATACCAGCATATCTCTTTACTAAATCCATAGATGAAGGCCAGCATTACTAACATAATTTTGTACTTATAAATGAATGTCTTACATGTTTAAGTTCATGTTACAGATTACTGCAGAGATTTTGAAATAAAATTAGTTTATTGCCAAAATTTAAATGGTCTGATGAACACCACAAATTAATCTCTCACTTGCTTTTAGTAAAACAATCAAAAGAAAAAAAATGTCTTAGTGGAATTTCTGCACACAAATAAAAGGTAATTTCTATTGAAGTAATGTTCTAGAAATCAGTCTCCATACACCCACAAGCAGCTACTGATGAAATGAAAGGATTACATAAGTTTTAACAGCATGAATTTGGGAAAATTGAACTACTTATAATGGTTGAGGGCAGAAGGAACTACAGACAAGTTACTTAAAGCTAATAGTAATAAAAACTGAATACTTCATATATGTTTTGTATTATAAAACTGTCAGTAAAAAAAAAATCAATTTTCAATTATTTTTTTATCTTATTGTCATGCTTCTGTAGCAGTGAGAACTCAATCTGCTTTCCATGCTGAAGAAAGTAAAAAAAGTAGAAATACATCAACTTCAAGCAGCTTTTTTTTTTTTTTTTTAATACTTTGTGAACAGCAGTAAAATATGAAAGAACCGAATTTTAAGGCCTGCTTTTTCCATCTACCAAAAAGATCGATGTTGTGGGTTTTTTTTATATTTGTTATTTCAAAAAAAAAATGCTTTTTCACCACTGAAAATTAAAGATATGGGGTTTTATCATGATGTTCATAAGTTTGACATATTAGCATGCACAGGACAGCTGTGGCAGAGGCTCTACTTCTAACTGGTTGAAATAATTGAAATCCACATCAACCTGCTGCAAACAAAAGACAAAAAGTAACAGGACAGGAAAACCTCAAGAACCACAGGGTTGTATTAGAACCACATCTAGAATATGAAGAACGGGCAAAAGGAAGCTGATACATTGGAATTTGCTTTTCATCTAAATTTAAAACATAGGCTCATCATGCAAACAAACAACAAGGAGATGGCATATTTCCTTCATCTGATCTTGGGGAAAAGGAAAAAAAGTTTCCTTTCCTGAAAAAAGGAAACTTTATGGGTGGATAAAAGACTTGTAAGAACAAGTGTGGCTTGAACACAACAGATGTTTAGTCTGTGAAGCGGAATGGGAGTCAGGCATGAGATAATGTCATGCTGCCCTTCATTTGCCAATGGGATTATACAGAGGTTTCGTGAATAGAGATTTACAGTCGGTGTATTGGCACTTCTTCCAAGTCCCATTTAAGAAGGTAAATCTGTTTATGAGTTATACCTTTCTATTTCGACATCCCCATCTTCATTTACAAAACTGCAATTATGTCATTATCTTCAGAGATGCATAACAACTAGCCTGCATGTCATTTGAAACACCGTTAAAGAACTAAGTATTGGGAAAGTAACATTCATATTGAGCTGCACAAAACCAGGAAAACATGCTGGTCTTTATTTCTCATTCAGTTCCAACCTGTGACAGCCAGTGATTCCTCCCCCCCAACCCAAGAGCCATGTGGCTGGAATTTTCATTGTGACACTGTCTGGCAAGCGATAAAAAAAAATGGGAAAATCCATAAAGGAAATAAGATTTGTGCAATCCACGTGCCTGGGAGTAACCAAGGCTGGCCACAGCCACAGCTGAATGGGGAATCATGCTGCTGGCTGGTCTAACGTCACAGGAGTAGGAGCAAACACTGCACAAGACTGAGGGGTTAAAGACAGGGAGGCTTTAGGCTCCTTGGTTCACATGGGTAGATTCACACTGGAATAAATGTGGCAATATGGGTGATCACCCTGCATAACCACATAGTTGTAAGGACTGGAGAGCCACCTTGCTGCCAGACACTGAACATTCACTGGTCTGAACAAGATATATACAATATGGAAAAGTAGACTCTGACCATAAGGCAGAAGCCCTAACCCCAAAACCAGGTACATCCGGCTATTTAAGGCTCCTTAAGCACATTAAGGATCCTTTACATTAAGGCTCCTTAAGCTTGGCTGAAAAGCCAGCAATTTTAAAGACATTACCTTTAGCCAATCACCAACAGATTAAAAAAATTGGTTTTGGTAATTCTATCAAATTTTGGTTGGTTTTCAGCAAAGACAAGAAGAGGCATCCAACTGGACCTAAGGATAAGGCATCAAATTTGACATTAGAACTTATGAAAGCAAAAACAATGCTGTATGAGAAGTGATTGTGCAATAACAGATCCTTATAGGAAGGTTGTGGTAAAAATATACCCTGTATTTCATTCTTTAAAAGCAAATGTCTTGTCTGCAATGATAACTTCTTCTATCCCAGTAGCTACGCCTAAGAAATCACAACAATCACCCAACAAAAGCAGTTCAGACTGAAAAGATGAATGAAATTACTCAGAGTTTAAGGGATAGGATATCCCTTCTCCAACCCTAGGTAGGACATCATTTATAGACTTTCAGCAGTTTCCTCCCACCGCTCTTCTGAAAGATGATAGATTCATTTTTGTGGAGATATTTTCTACTTCTCAAATGAAAGCACAAAGAGGAAGTAATTTGTACGTGTCAAATTTGTGTACTATGTTATCAAACTAAAAGGTTCAGTTGCTAGATCTCCTGCTGGACATAAAAACACCTTGCTGAATCCACTTAGGAGAGATGCAAGATGTTTGAAGATTATTTCACTGAGCCCACAGATCATAACGCAGATATTCTATGCAGTATAGGTTTATACAGTAAATAAAGAAACCACCTTGAAAATCTGTGATCACACCCAAATTTTTCAGACTGTTGCCAACACTTCAGTACTAACATTGATCTTGTAATGCTATGAACAAGAATGCATTCTATCTCAAGACATGGAAAACTCAGGATGCCTAGAGCCAATTTCTTAATTTAAGATAAAGAAACAATCACCACCTGGTGAAGATCATTGCATTTTGTGGTGACAAGAGCTGTTCAGGAACTACCAAAGCATTCTGGATTTTAACAGAGGAGAGGAATCAACATATATAATGCTCCTTTTTATGAAAACCAAACAAAATATCTTCAAAACCTAAATGGGAGGTTGTGTGGGCCTGGAGGACTTTGGCGCCATGAACTGAAATGTGAACAAACCAAAAATCCATTTTGACAGACTGCTTGTACAACAGAATGAACAACTTCGTCTTGAGCAGTAATTGACAAAAACATCTACCTTGAGCACACGCTCCAGCACACTTATCTAGTAAATAAACTGATAATAAATATATGAATACACAAAAAATACTTTCCATAAATTTTAGAAATTTCAGGGGCAAGCTAAGGACATTTCTGTATAAATGCACATGTTTCTCAGAAAAGTCCAAATGGCCTTTCAATTGAGTTTGGAAAAATCCAAAAGAAAGCATATTTCTGTTTTGGGAGCAGTCTTCACTATGAAGATGCAATAGCTTCTTCAGGGGCTCTGCCATTACCAAACTCAGCAAGAACAAATTAGTCTGGTTTTATTTTCACATCTCTAAAAAGAATCAGAGCACAAAAATTTAACCAAGTCCGTAAACTGTTCTGTGGAAGCAGTAACATGAAAACAGACTAAACACTCGACAAATTAAGCACACTAATATTAATTTCAGTAACCAGCCTTTTAAATATTGATTTAGGAATTTACCTTCAATGCCTAGATTTGAATTAAAGAATTTTTTAAACAAATTTATCTCTTTTTTTTATATATATTCATAAACACACATACAAGCCATCAGTTTTCAAGAAAGATACCTTTTTTAAGGTATTCTACTTTCCAAAGAAAATACTTAAAGAAAAGATAATACAAGGGGAATAAGTTTCTTGAGAAAAGGGTAACCATTTCTCTCTGCTATCCTTATTAGCATATGAGAAGTATGAATACGAAGTTTTGTTGTGTCCTTATATTTTCATTCACTTGTACATGTTTGCATGCTGTAGACAGATATGCTAGGTAATTATATAATATACATATATATATTTTTTTTTTTTTTGTGCGTGGGTGTGTGTGTGGGTGTGGGCCAATTTGAGTGAGAGAAGAATGAGAACTTCTACCAGGAGCAGCTGTATGAGATGATGCACAAACCATGTTACTTTCAAAATCCCTGATAATCTCCCCAGAAGAACTTCCTGCCAGATAGTTTATAGCACTGGGTTAAATATTTTCTACTGGACATTATCATGGCTTTTCTGATTCTTTCGAGTATCACCAGAAGAAAATTTAAAAAGAACAAAAACAAACCCACTTTTATGCTACTCTCCAGGATGTTGTCTGCCTTCTAGATAAATGGGAAAAAAACGAATTTTGTATGTGCTAATACCAATTCCAGGCTTTACAAGCATTTTCAAAAGCTGCTAATTGGCACACAAAATAATGGAGCTGTAACCCAGTAAAATTTGAAGTATACTAGAGAAACTCTATGTCCTGGCTACTGGCAATCTTCTCTGTCAAACACTTCCATATCAAGCACAGAAAGTATCCTTTATTACTCAGTCTGGATGACAGAAATCAGCCGCTGAATTTGCAATGCAGCATCTCTCTGTGGGCTCCTCTTTTAAGTGGAATCACTCCTGGAACCATAATGAATAGATCTATGTGGCCTGTAAGCATAAATTATCTCATTATCCAGAATATTCTGATGGAGTTTCAGGTAGTTTGCTTCAAATCTCACTGATTCTCCAAACATCTAGATAGAAGAGACATTCTAAGTTTTAAGAAAATGCTGCCCTTATTTGTCACTAATTTGGGGAAAACACGCTTTACTGGGCATAAGCAACCTGTTAATGTACAACACACTAGAAGTGTTCACCTCAAAAGCATCAAAATCTACAGGCAGAGCAACAGCAGAATCAGCTCATGACAGAACTGAATGCACCATATTTCCTGCATGCATGCAGGTTTTTGTCTCTGAGAACATCAACAAGATCATCCAAAAGACTTGATCGTTATTCAAGACAATCAGAATTCTCACCAAAAAGCAACATACCTAGCACAGTGAGGCTCCATTGCCTCCCTGATATTTCTGATAATAAAATTCTTAATTAGAAACCCATACACATCACACCTTACCTTTGATGCCATACGCATGAACAGTGAGTTTTGATCCTCTGCTGTTCTTGTCTTCTCATTTTTGACTAAATCCTTCAGGTTCATACTGTCATCATCCTGAAAATACCTTACTCTTTCTTTATCTACATGAGTAGTGACCTGGAAACAAAGATATTGAAAATAAATACTAACCTAGTGAGAAAGATCGAGAATGAAATTCAGACCCTACTAATTTAAACAAGTTTAAAGAACCAAGGATCAAGCTAAGCGCATCTGAAACAACTGGGTTTGCTGCTTCATTTGACTAAGGAAAGGAGCACATTCCAATTTCTTCAATTGTTTCAGTAGGTTTAAATAAAAATATTGCCTTGTTTCACAATCGCTATATCCCTTATATCCTTAGGCTGTCAGAGCTACAACACTACCACTTAGGAAAATCACATAGTAATTCACTGAAACAGTTAATCAATTCGTAAAGATAGAAGATTCCAAAAAGTAATTTCCATTATTTACAGAAGTTTTTGAATTCTCAAGTCACATGTGACAGTTAAGTCAGGAAAGAAAAAAAAAATAGAAAAAGGGGGAAAAAAGAAAAAAAGGAAAAGCAACCAAAGACACTTCTGAGAACTCTATAAATGTGGTACCTCAGCCATATTAGAGTGCACAACAGAACAGAGTCCTTCAGAGAAGGATGAAACTAAATACTGAACTAGCACAGGATATGGTCATTAACATAGCAGAGGTGGCATTTTTCCAAAATAGAAATAACAGGAAGGTGACAACCAATTCCTCACCTCTTGTTCCTTTTACTCCTCCACAGTACTATTACAAACCGATCTGTCGTACTAATCAAGTACATACTAGAAATACAAGGTATTGTATGCTCCTCCAGCCCCAAGTTCAAAATATTGATTTACTGTTGCAAGCAAACATTGGAAGAATAAAATGCATCTGCAGCCTCCAAGCTTCTCACTGTCCCCCAAAACACTTTGCAATAAGGTTTAGGTCATAATTTTTATTATCAGCAGCAGTATTTTTGATCAGAAAAGTGAAATTACCCACGGAGCATATTTTGGAAATACTCAGCTCTGCTGAACTTTATTATTTACAAATTTTTCTGTAATGTAAACTACTTAGCTAAGAGACTGTGATAATGTGAAAAAAGATTTACTTTTCCTTGACTGTACATTTCAATAAGCCCTAACAGAGTCCCTAGAGAAACATAAGTCTGAAAATAAACTTAATATATGCTTAATAAATATGTACTCTAACACTTAATTACAATCATCATCTGAAGGGAACTTTTTAACTACCTATTGACATTCTGATAAATCACTCACATTAATTATTGCACCATAAAAGTAAATCTACAAAATCATTTCAGAATTACACTCCTTAATACTCACTTTTGTAAAACTTACCATCTGTCTCTTTCTCCGTCCTCCTCTAGGCTCCTGTGGTTCAACTGATGTGGTCACAGGCCATGCCCTTCCACTTTGATCTGTTCTGACAAGGATCACTTGTTCATCTTGACGGCTTGAAGCCTGTATCAGGTTTTAAGATATATTTTAAAAGAGAGGATACAGACAAAAACAAAAAGAACACCTAACCGCACACTAAATAAGCATTTAAAGCCCTAAAGATTAAATAATAGATTCTTTACATGTTGCATGTTCATTATAATTCAAAGCAGGTAGTATTACATTACACAAGTTCTTTTTGACATTGAAAAGGAACAGGATATTGAAAATGTATCCAACTAGTCAAGTCCAGAGTAAGCATATTTTTTCAAAAAGAACGAAGCTTGTATTCTTTGTTCTTTCTCATAAAGCTTCATCCCCAGAAGAAATACAATGCATCTGAATACTTCAGTAGATAATATTGAATTAACATACACAACCAACCCAATGGTATATTCCTGAAAAACATCTGAAAAGCTGTTGCAAGTTACTACTTGTTTTTTTTTGTTTTTGTCTTGTCTTGTTTGTTTTCGTTGGTTGGTTTGGGTTTTTTTTTGCATGGTCATTTGTTGTTGCAAAACTTGTCTAACAAGCTAGCCAAAATATTGGCTACTGCTTTTGAACACATTCCATTAGATCGGACTTTCATTTCCTACACACCTGGCACTACAAGAAAGAAAGAAGTTTACAGAGTGGTCCTTACCATCAGACATAGATACAGAAGGTTAATACCGAAACTACTAGTAATGTTGGTTTTACTTTATCAGAACCCATGAAGCAAGATGCCAGTTGCCTGGTTTCAGCCCATTCTGTCAGCCAGTGTCAGCTTAATGCATAGTAAAGTCTCTATCATTCGTATGAACACAGAAGAGACCCCTTAATTTCCTTGTACAATAGGAACGCTTTGCCAGATAATGTAATTCCTTATTATATTGGACATATTCAGAACTATAAGGCCTGAAGCAAACACCTGCCTCAAGAAATTACCTACAAATGAGGTCATCTTAGCTTGGACAGAAAAGTGTAAGCCCCCGAATCCCAGTTTACCCTTCAGCACCTAAGATCTTACAGGTCCCAAGATTTATCAGTAGAGTTCTAGAGTTGTATTCAGTTTTGCTTCCAAGCATGCTCAAAACCGCTCCCATTTTGCCAGAGGTGGATGCCTTAAAATCTATTCCGCTTCCAAACCCAGTCAGGGTTTGCCTGGACTAAGCATCTTTATCCTTAAGTTTTATCCCTGATTGGCTTAGTTCACGTCCAGTGCTCATCAATACTCTTGAACTGCTCAAAAAAGGATGCAAGACACAGATTTCATTCAGAAAAACATCTTTTTGTGAACGTATTCTGGAGGAAAATCATTCACTTATGTGGTAGATTTAACTTCGGTGCAGCTCAAGAAGATTACAAATCCACCTCTGATTTCTCTACCCACCAAGCAGGGAGGGGAGGAGGAAGAGGAGGTCTGGAATATCTGTACAGCAGGAATGAAGAAAAGACACGGAGGACTCATTAGCCAGACAGAATCTATCAGCGTGTCTGAAAAGGAAGCATTATCGCATAGCTCAGTGCTGAAGGCACTCCTATGGGTGCCAGTCCTGTAGACAAAATACCAGGGAGCTGAATGAACATATCCATTTCCCAAATGGCTGCTTAAATACTTCCCTGCACTTCAGCTATTGCATACTCCATTTCTAGGCACAGTTGTAGCTTACGCTGCCATTGCTAGCTACCCAGAAGTAAAGCACAGGAGGGCTAGGTACTGCTCCACACCACTCCCTTTATGCACCCAGCCCTCAGTCTTCTCATACCTTCATTGACTACTGTACCTCCAAAAACTGCCTTACTAGTTTAACAACTTATCTCGCATCACCCAGGTCCTGATTTGGGATGGAAGTTATCACCTTCACAGCTGAGCTGCATGATGAAGGTCCTGTTAAGAGCCAGGTCAGCCCAGCTCCTTCCAAAACAGGGGCAACAGTACTTTCCCACTGCATAGGGGTGTTCTCAGATTTAAATAAAGATATAGACAGATAGATACATTTGTACATGAAAATAAAAAGAGAAAAGGCAGAAATTGTTCACCAGAAAAATAAGTATTTAACTTTATGAAAAGCTTAAGAATAAAAAAAATAAAATAAAAAAGCCTGAGAGCTTCTTGATTACCCAGAAAACAAAGATGTTTAGGTAAGTCAGATGATTGAATTAGAGCAAAAAAGGGGGACATCACTAAATCTGGTAATATTAGGACAGCCTTTGTCAAGTCTTATAAACAACCTTATTAATCTCAATTTGAAGCTGTTTTCCACCAAACAACTGATGTGTCTGCTTTACATCTGCCATCTTTGCCTAATGAAAGCCTGTCCCAGAAACCCCAATCAAGTCTGAAAGTTCTGTAGATACAGAAGTATGCTGGCTCCAACAGCTTAACTATATTTTTCAGGAAAAGTCACATAAAGGTAGAAGTTATGGAACAAAAAACTGTCTAGATAAATCAAACTTCTCTCTTCTGTGTCACCAAAGGCAAATCCCATTTTTGCAGAGGAAACTGAGATGTCCACTGGTCTGGCTCCAACAACAATATATTCAGAGAAGCACTTTGCATACAACACCACTTGTTCCCTGTATCAGCCAGATATCTGCCTCAGTTGTTACTTTTTCAGAGCAGAAGGTGTTTTCTCTCTGCTGGGAGAGGGTAGGGGGAGAAGAGGAGATTCCCTGCAACAGGGGAAAAAGGTCGTTCTGGGTATGATGATGAACGGGCAACCAGTGCAAGTTGCTAGGGAATTTGTCATTTCTTTCGACATGTCAAGAAAACAGGTAGACATTTATGAATATTGTAACGCTTAAATGGCCTATGACTTATCCCAGTACTGAGCTGTGCTAGTAGAAACAATTTTAACAGTTGAAGGAGGTGGAGAATGGAAAGTCAAAGAAAAAACAAAGTTCTAAAAACCAGAACTGGGGGAGAGGGGAGTTTCCTGAGGAATACTTTACTTGACAACAAGAAACTCACTGAACTGTAACCTTTGGGTAAAATAAGCATAAAAATTTCATATGAAATGGTAGAAATGACAAGAGATATACACGCACTGGCTAAATAATTTTATACTTAATGCAAGGTAACCAGGTACAGGAAAATCATAAAAAGAGCAGTATGAAAAGGTAGGAAGGGAATAATTGTAAAAATCTATGCACAGCAAATAGGGAAAGCAAAGTAAAGACAAAATAAATAACACAATTTATCATAGGAAACATACAACAAATGCCCTAGTCCTTTAAAGACTCGGATAACTCTACAAGTTTGGAAGTTGAAAACATAACAGCAGATGTTGCAGAGAAAACTCAAAACCCAGAGCTTGTTTTAATAGTCTGAAATGATACTGACATCTGTGAAAGAAAACATATTGTCCCAAACCTGACAAACCCATCTGGCCAAACAGGGACACAGCAGCTCTCCCATAAGGACAAGTCAAATCCACACACAGAAGGGGCAGCAAGTAACAGGAGGCAGGTGAATGGAAGGATGCACCTGACTGGGGATTTCATGTGAACAGGACCCTTCAGAAATGGTTACTTGTTGTTACCTGAAAACTGTGAATGGTCCTGTTGCCTTAAACAGAGGTTGCCATGGAGTTTCCAAAAAGATGCTGATCTCATGTGAATTAGGTCCCTCCCTCCCCACATCTTTATGTTGTGGAGTGAAGAAAAGGAATGGGAATTTTCCACAAAGAATGGCTGTATCATTTCCATTCCTGGGCTCTAAGTTTTCACCTCATTATATATAAACTTTTCAAAAACATAAATCACAAGAAACAACAGACATTACAACACCGATGTTGCTTTGCTCAGTAATTGCACAGAATGATAAACATCAGTGACATCCAACGATAAGACAAGGGGCAATGGGTGCAAGCTGGAACATAGGAGGTTCCACTTAAATATTAGAAGAAACTTCTTCACGGTGAGGGTGACGGAGCACTGGAACAGGCTGCCCAGAGAGGCTGTGGAGTCTCCTTCTCTGGAGACATTCAAAACCCGCCTGGATGCATTCCTGTGTGACCTGATCTAGGTGTTCCTGCTCCGGCAAGGGGATTGGACTAGATGATCTTTCAAGGTCCCTTCCAATCCCTAACATTGTGTGATTCTGTGATCAGACTCTTACTTCAACTTACAAGCATCTAACTCCTTTTTAGAACATCCATCTCAGGATTTAAGTGTCTTCACTAACAATTTTAAAATACAGCCATTTCAAGAATGAAGCCATTGCTGAGCAGCCTATTATTTTCCCAAAATGAAGAGAGTTCGCAAGGTGTTGTACATGTCAGAAAAACAGATGTTATACACTACTGAAGACAGGATCCAAAATGTTAGCTACTAACAAAAGTTGTGCTCTTTCTGGTTTCTTCTGCTTTCTGCCTGCTGACACAGTAACCTACAGGCAGAAGAACATTTTTGCCTTGGAATGAGTTGGGGAGATGATGACTTAATAAAATAGAGCTGCCTCTGTGCCCATTCAAATATTTCTCCTTTGTCTTAATGCATCTGCTAATCAAATTCTTCAGAAAGTTTCCATCCTCAGGTAGGTCAACTGGTTCAATTTAAATATTACACTTCCCAGAAGCAGCTAATGAACTTAAAAATCTGGCTGAAGATCAAGCAAAAATACAACACAGTAATCAAACGTAACAAATTTTTGGCAAAAGGTCTTTTACAGACTCAATGAAGAAGAATGAACAAATCTGCCCATGAACAATGGCAATGGTTTACTTCTGAATTAGTAGGAAGATTTTAGACATGCTTCTGGTATGTTTTTAGCTGAAAATGTCATGTTTGATGCAGATATCAATGGTTTATTTCTATGCTTAATCATCATACACTTAAATAAGCATCTTTCTTCTTATCTTTTTACTGTTTAAAGGTGCTCAAGGTCTGCCTCAAAAATCACTTTCTCAGCTTCCTCATAAATGTCACCCCCATGAGTTCCTTCAAAGTTACCAATTTATTCTGGCTATAAGCAATTCACAATTGAAAGTAGTACTAAAACATTTTGGTATTTTAGCATGATATCATAAAACTCGGTAACTGCCACCAAAGCTGCTGTTAAGCTCCTGTTTAGCTTCTATTATAAAAGTAGTGCTCTCTAGATATGTTTTCTCCAGGAGAATGCCGTGATCTTGGCAAACGATTCACAAGCCAAGTAAGCTTATACTTTGCGGAAAAAGCAAGCATTATACTGGAACATATACACAAGATGTATACCAGTATAAGCTGACTTCTGTGGGAACACTTCCATTTCTCCACATGCAAGACTTCAGATGGCCTTATGCCCTACTTGGGGCATTACACTTCAAGAAACATCCAAACTTAACAGGAAAGAAACTGGAGAAACACAAAAATAACTAAAGGCCTAGAAAAAATTATTTTTAAAAAAAAGTTGAAAGAAAAGAAGTAGACAAAAGACAAAGAAGTAGACAAAATTGGGAACATGCTGGTAAGCTGCAAAAACTCAAAAGGTTTTGGCAAACAAACTGCATGATGAATAAAAGAAGAAAACAAAAGGATTTAAATTGCAGAAGAAATGCAAGTTAGGTAGTAGAAAGGTTCTTCTAACATTAAGGACTGTGAAACAACAGTACAATTGCCTACAAAGAACATGGAATCATGATGATGATCAAGAAAGACTAGAAAACTACTAACAACCACAGATGTGTACAATGAAATCAGCAGGGCAATAGATTTCAACAGGCTCCCATTTACACATGAAATGATGCAGAGGATAAACAGACGTAACACATACTGAATTCTCTGAGTCTGTACCCTACAGATGCCAGCGCTTTTGTTTGTCCACAGAGTCCTGACACAATACACACAAGACTGACCACAACATATTTAGTATTCCAGAGAAAAAGAAAAGGCACAGAAGACAGCAATCTTTAGCTTTAGAAGACAAAGTACAAAAAAAAGAAGTGGTCCAAAGGGCAATTAAAAGCAGCAGATAAAAGGGTAAAATAATTATGAACAGCCTCAACCATTCTGTGATTCTGTGAAGGCTAATGAGAAGTCATGTGAGAGACTAAGAGTAAATGCATACCATAAACCAAGATGAATCCAATGGATCAAATATGCTAGGCATGACTATCCGGAAGATTAAAGTGGTTATTAGAGGTAAAGACATCCTCCAGTAGTCAAAATCCTATCTAAATATAACTGAATTACAAACAGCATAAATTTGGAAAGTTTATTGTAAATAACAAAAAAAATGCATGGCAAAAGTTAATTTTGAAGAGGATCTCACTAATAATAAACACAAACTACTTCTAAACACATCAGACGCAGAAAGCTTTCTGACAAAAATAACAGATGATCAAGCAGTTATTGCAGTATCAAAAGATGACAAATGAATTATTTGCATTCTAGATTTAAGATGTTCCTATTCCACAAATTTTATTTTCTTTTTTTTTTTTTTTAAAAAACCATGGAATAACACTTAGGAATCATCTTCAAACTGAAATGTCAGTAAAAGGTTTTCAAGAAAACTGCCATGAAAAATGATTTTCTCTCAAGTTCCCAAAAACAATTCCAATAGATAACATCCACATTCTTCAGCACATATTATATCATTTAAATAGGCCTCAGTACAAAGATAGTAGAGGGTGACAAGTACAACATAAATCTTTTAAAATATGCCAAAGGTTGATTCTGGGAATTGCAGGGCAATGTATTTAACATTTGTAATGGACAAAAACACACAAGCATAATAAAGACACTTGAACAAGTGTGGTATATGGGGAAAGAGCCTTTGCAAGGAGAAGAAACTTCTCTCAGAAGCATTAGACTTTTTCTGAAGGACTTCAAGGCATGTGGTTACCCATCTAACTGAAACAGAGCACTTCGAACTCTCATTTACCTGTTGAACTACTGTCAGTTATCTCATTAATTCAGGAATGCACCATAAAACCTCACATCTAACAGGAATTATCACTCTTCCCCCACCTCATTTTATCTGTTGATTTATTTTATTCTATTTTTAAACACATTTATAGATTTGCATTCCTGTGACTACATGACACAGTACATGGAAATATCCATTCAGCATAGCACAAGAATGGACTAATGACTTTCTTTCCTACTAACAACCTGTGAAATCATCCAGAAGATCTTACAAATATTAACTGTACCATCTTTCATAAAAGAGACACTAATTCTTCTTGTGCTTTAAACAGAGATTTGCTTGATTCTGGATTTTGCTTCTGTTTTAACCTGCTTTTAATATCTGGAAAGTGCATTTATTTCTTCATACAGTGGCATGGCATTACACAGCACTGCAAAGCTTCAAACCTTCTCAAGTTTCTGAATGAATGACTTCTATTAAATAAATCTTAAACATGCTAAGCTATAATATAAACACAAAATTGTTGATGATATTACCATAATAAATAAATTTTGGTGATATTACTATAATAAAGTATATTAAACATGATACATATAATAATATGTTAAAATTGAAACTGGAGAAGAGGCTCAGTCACCATCCCTGAACCTTGTGATGACTGTTACACAAACAATATAATTTACAGTCCTAAAAAAGCAAACATTATGTGAATTGACTGAACTAGACTGAATTTGTTTGTTGCCATTAGCGAAGGAACATGAATTTCTACTTCAGGCCAATTAAATATGCAAAGTACACGACAGTTCTCACCAAACATACAAAATGCTATAGAGCGATTAACACAACTGAACAAAACAAAGCAGACATGTCTGCTTTTAAAAGATAAGCGCTTTAAATTAAATACATAAATAAAATGCAGTTCTGAAAAAGATTTTTGAACTCTCCAGAGATTATGCCTGTTCCATAATCTAGCAGAAGGAAATGAAAAAGCTCTGCCACCACACGTGTGGGAACAGACATTCAAGTACCTAAGCAAAGGGAATAAGCAGGCCAATCATCTGAGATGGAATTCACTAAACTGGAACTGTTTTTCCAGTATTAGCAACTAAAGGAAATAAAATATATTTTAAGAGGCGGTACATTGTGGGATTGGGAGCAACAGGAGCTAAAACTTTTTTCTTTTAATTACTTTTTTCTTTTAATTAGATGACAAACGAAAAGCTGCAGACTGTGAGACAAGAGCTGTACGCTAAGGGCTACACTGAAGTTCTACAAGCACGATGTAATGAAGAACACACAAAGCTTGGTGATAGTCTTCAGCAAGGACAAACCACAACAAAACTCTGATCTCAGAACAAATTAGGTGCTGGACTAACCATACAACCTGTTTCCTTTCTCTTACAGTCTACGGCCAATGGAAATGCTTTGAATCCATTATTATCTTATTCCTCTATTGGTCTAAGCGTAGAGAAGACATGTAGCACTTCTCAGCGTGCTGGACATAGCAGTAGCTGTTTCTTCTACCCACTGTCTCTTTTTGTCTTGAGTTTTCTTCTCCCATTTCAATCACCCTCTTACTCAGTTCTCAGTTTGCATTTACACATGATTACTCAAGTTACCAGAAGGATGAGTCGACCCTGTTCAGAACGAACAGTCTGCCTCCGTCAGTGCTAACCACTTGTAAGAGCAAATCTCACCACTAGATTCACTACCTTGAGTAGAATCACTACCTTGAGTGGCCATGAAACATAGGTTTCAAAGCATCTAGGCTACCCTTCAGGGACTGACACTTGTGAATAATGGAGCTGAGGTATTGCCTCAAAGGCAATACCTATAAAATTGATATGTACAGTATTCTCCATAACAGGACCAAGGTCTGGATCTCATAGCAAGGAGAAGTTAAACTGGTCACAGGTCTATAACAGCAGACCACAGTACAAAACTTTGGTTTGGGTTCTTAAAGAGGGGGAAAAAAAGATGAAGTAAAATAGCAGCACAAGGAAGCAAAAGGTTCAGTCTAGGCTAGAAATTTAGTATTTCAAGAAAGACTCAATAAACATAGTAATAAGCATCACTATTACAACTTCAAAAGGGATTAGGCTAATACTGAAAGAAGATTAAAAAACTGTTTTTACAAGATCAGAAAGCTGATGTACCATAATCAGTACCTTGCACCTAACAGAGGCATGGAAAATCTAATGCAAGATGTAATGCAGAAGCAAAGTAGCCAACGTAAGAGTATCTTCATCAGGTAGTGCTAGGTTTATGTATAAAGCATGAGACAAAAATAATCCTAGCTCCTAATTCATAAGTGAAAACATTCATTATTACAAAATGATTAGATACATATGCCTATTAATTGTCTCTTTTTTCCCCCAGTTAGTGAGTGACATTGGTTAATAACACGTTATGTAAAATGTAATTTTGTCTTATAGATATAAAATTGGTTGCCCTTTAAATTCATTTTTTATTGTTCTTATATTATGAAAAAGGATATTTTATCTAAACTGCTCATTACTCAGAATAACTAACCTGATCTTCTTATTCATCTCTTTATATTGAATGCCTCCAATCAACCCTGCTTTCAATAATTTTTCTGTTTGCTCTCACTATTTTCTTAGAGCATCTCTGAGATAGTCATAGTACCAGCACGACCATAGCACAAATGAGCCACTGTAGGCATGGGATGTAGGAAAAGAAGAAAAAAGACTAGATAGGTTGTTTCTATAGCAGGAACATCAGATACAAAACATAAATACTCAGACCATAAAAAGGTATTGCAGCATGTTGGTTCTTAAGTCCACAAATTCCTGTTTCATCTTATCAAAGACAGAAATGTAATATAAGACTGAGAATGTGATAAGCAGAAGTTTGGCATGTGTAAATAAAAATAGTATATTATTTGCTTAAGTAAATATAAAAAAATTAGTAACAATTAAATAGAAGAGTCCAGTAAAAATACTGCAAGAAATTTCAAAAATGTTCAGGCCTTAATGTTCACTGTTTAGAAAAGATATTTACTGTAGCTCTGATACATGAGTTATTTTCAGACACTACGGAAAAGATAATTTTACAAACTCAAAGCAGCAGATTACTCCAACCAGAAAACAGTCATTCAAGCATGTGAGAGAGCTTAATAATGCATCTTTATTAGCAGGACAAGTAGTTCAACCTGAAAAATCATTATTAAAGGAGTATATGTAAAAAAAAATGGTCTTAAAACACAGGAAGAGCATGGACAACTAGATGTTGCAGAACAAAGATCCAATTCTGCATCCTTATAAGCTTTACTAATCTATCCACACCCTCAAGTCATTATCATTGCTGTTATCTGGGGAGACATCAGAAGAAAGTTGAAGACTTGGAAAAGCATAGAGTCTATAACATCTTCTTACCTAGAACCAATTCCTCTGGACTCACTGGCAGAACAGAACGGGAAAGCTAATACTGACCTTGATGGTGATGCATCCACTCCAAACACAAGGAGAGAGCCCCACTCTGCACAAGTGCCAGTTCAGCACCAGTGAAAAACTCTAAGAATTCCATGCACATACATATGCAAACTGTGCTGCTAGCTGAAATGATCTCGTTATCCAGATGTGCTGGATGACCAAAAGCCAAATGTCTTAATTCCTTTCAGAAGGATGGGTACATGTTTTAATTACTCCTCTTAAACAGCCCATTTTTACTGAAACTTCCCCAACCAGGGAAGGTTCAGACTGGACATTAGGAAACATTTCTGTACCGTGAGGGTGGTCAGACACTGGAACAGGCTTCCTAGTGGCGTGGTGGATGCCCCATGCCTGTCAGTGTTCAAGAGGTGTTGGGACAATGTTCTCATGAATATGCTTTAGCTTCTGGTTAGCATTGAAGCGCTCAGAACTATTCTATTTTTGAGCACAGTAATTGTGCTTCATTGTTTAAACATACAAAATACATTGTTAAGTCACGGTTCAGATTCTTACTGTTGATTTTACATATGAATTATTTGAAGCCTCAAAAGGTGTAATAACATGTATTTACCAAGGCTGTGCCAGGACCAAGAGAAGCATCAATCGGGTTCCACCTTTCCATATGATATCAGAAGTATGTGCTGCACCAGAAAGACTTTCCAGGAATGTTTTTGCTTGTGTTTTTTTTTTTCTTTTGGGGCAGAGGGAAGGGCGTCAAATTTGTTAAGAAAAATAGAATTCATTATGAAGGAGCACAGTGATGGTGCAGACACACAGCAGTAAATATATGCAAAAATTCTGATTAGTCTCAGGAGAAAAAATGAGCTAGAACTATGGCACTTTCAAGTGCAAGTGCTGCATGGCGCTTGGAAAGGACTTTTGTGTCTAGTGTCAGAGCATACTCCAAAGCTTTATATAATCTGTTTGAAGGTTTATTTGCTCTACTCTTTTATCCCTGTTAAATGTATTGAAACCAGCATGACATATTTCATTTAGTTGCTAATACAATTTCTCCAGTACTTTTTAAATACAAAAACCAATTTCCTATAAATTACATTTAGGAAGTTAAGAAACTTTGTCTTAATATGTTTTTGTCTTATAATTGTTTAATCTTCTCTAACTGACATGAACAAGAGTTTTCAGGAAATACTCTCACAGAAGCTGCACATACCTATTATTTTTAAAAAGTATGCACTAATGCTATTAAAGCTGTTCTGTGAATGTATGCCCACTTTATTATTCCTTGTTCTACTTAGAGCTAGTCATCTCTCTGTATGGAGAAAAACTTTTGCTGAAGAAAGAACGGCACAGCCATCCTGCAGACAAGATTGACATGTGATGGAACAGCAGGGATTAGAAATTATGATGCGCTGAAAACATTTGAGAGTAATCAGGCCAAAACCCATCTGTTGCTTTGTCTCCCCAGCATCCGAAGCTCCTAACAAAATCACAGATTTTCATTGTGCATTTATACAAGTGTTTCAGCTGTATACTTCCAAGAAAGTTTTAAATAGTTTTTAAATGATCCTTTATCTGTATCATAAGTCTAAGAGACTTACTACAACTGTATTTAAGTTCTGCATTGGGTATGGCACAATGAAAGACCATTCAACCCTGTAAAATTAAAACATATTACAGATAAGTTTTGACAACCAAATATTTTTATTGCAGAAAAATAAACTGCTTTTATATTCTCAGTTCGCAAACTGAAAGTTAAACACATTAGCACACCTGCAATTTTGAATGTTAGTTTTCGGGTGGTGAGGGGTGGGGTGTTGTTTCATTTTTCTAAACATCAAATCTGAGGTATTGACTATATTTCTTCTTTCTTTCACTTCTTGTTCCCAAGTATTAACTACTGTCTAAATTTTAGACACATAATACACGCATTTATACAACTTGACTTTTACATAACTGGTTCTCTTTCCAAGGAATCACTTACATTTAAGATATTTTTGAAAAACAGCCAACCTTGAAAACATTTGGGGAAAAAAACACTTATTTCTCCCTATTACCACTATTGGAACCATCAGAGTTATTTCCGTTTTGTTCCACAGCTGATTCCTCTCACCTGCTCCTAATGTCATATGGTTTACTTGTCTCAGGATAAGAACTGTGCTGCAAAAGCTGTCTGGACATAGTCCTGGGCAGCTGCTCTGGGTGTCCCTGCTTGAGCAGGGTTTGGACCAGATGGCCTCCAGAGGTCCTTCCAACCCTTACCATTCTGTAATTCTGTGAATTTCTTTGAATAAAGATCCATTATGTTCCATCCTGTTTCTTTTCATTCATAATTATATGTAATGGTATGCAATGGATAGTATTTTATCATAAACAGGATTTGAGGTATAAGCCAAGCCATTGTATTCCGTTTCCTTTCTGAAAAATGGTTAAGTGTTGATTCTTCAAGAAAAAAAAAAAATCAGTTNCTTACCATTCTGTAATTCTGTGAATTTCTTTGAATAAAGATCCATTATGTTCCATCCTGTTTCTTTTCATTCATAATTATATGTAATGGTATGCAATGGATAGTATTTTATCATAAACAGGATTTGAGGTATAAGCCAAGCCATTGTATTCCGTTTCCTTTCTGAAAAATGGTTAAGTGTTGATTCTTCAAGAAAAAAAAAAAATCAGTTCATGTAAAGTGAGCTAGATTCCCCCAGAATTCTCCCTCAGTCTGACTCCAATGCATTTCGGGATTCAGAACTAAAACACTAGACCTTCAACATATTAGAATTTGTGTTCAGCTGTAGTTTGTAAAAGGAGGTGTTGGAAACCAGACCATCCTTATTTTTTCTACTTGGGAAGAATAATCCAATAAAAAAAAACAGAAGCATTTGAAGCACACTAAGCTTCCGATATTATGAAAGTTTTCACTAAAAGATGAGCCCCTACTTATGCCATAGAACTGACTAAATTAAGAAGCAACTTTTCCTTCCAGTGTAATATGCCCTCCATCTCAGAGATGCACAAGCAATGGACTGGAGGGTGTTATCGTTGTCTGGAGGAAACAGTCTAGAAAAAAATTACTCCTTTAAAGCAGCATCATGTTAGTCAGATGCACGCTCTAAAGTGAAATACATTGCCTGCCAAAATTGAAGACTATTGCTCTACAGGTATCTTGCCCAAAAGACTTTACAGAAGCACTACACATGCTTCATTAGAAAAAAATTAGCAGATTTCTTCCGAGTTTTTTGCTCTCTCTTGTGGAAAATATATATCAAATACTGTTTTATTCCTTATGCTTTACATATATTTATTAAATAAATCGTACTAGACTGAAGGCAGCTGCATTTTCACAGAAAATTCAGTTATTCAAATGAAGATTTGCTATGCTGTAGTCATTCATGTTTTCCTTACAATTTATCTCAAATGCTTAACAGAAAAGCCTGTATTGTTTTTTCTACTTTTCAGAACTTCGCTCTCATCTTTTAAATACAATATGACAGTCTATTTTCTACCATGTTATTTTGCTTAAAGTACCACCTTTTACCTTTCACTCAATTTTGTATTAGTTTTTGCATTTTGAACACAATTCATCATTATTAAGAACTGTCTCCAGCAATCACTCAGCAGAGACTACTTTCTGTTTCCTGCATACTGATTAAGTGCTGTGGAACCCAATAATAGGCTTCGTGTTGAGAAGGGTGTGTTTTGTTTTGGTTGGTTGGTTTGGTTTTGCTTTGCCTTGTTTTGTTTTGCTTTTTCCCCTTAAAAAACGTATTTATTTTCAACTTCAAGTATAAGATGCATTAAAGATTTTTATAAGATGCATACGTGTTTATACTTCATCTACCACCACGAACAGAGTTCTAGATTTACCTAATTTTGCATCATGCCAATATATTTCCTGATTAGAAAACACAAACATAATTAAGTCAGTTTTTAGCTACACAAAAGCAGACTATTTTTCATTTAGCAGATTTGACTATTTGTTATGCAGGGACCACTGAAGGAAGTGTGAGGAAAAAATGGAAAATAAAAATCTTTAAAAAACAAAAAGCAATAAGGTAGGGGACACAAAGCACATCATAAATTATTTTGAATCATCATAAGAACACTTTCTACCTGCAGATTAAAGCAGGAATGCCTTCTCCAACAGTGGCAAAAAGTGGATGCCTAATTAAGAGTATAAGAAGAAAGGCTGCCTCCAAGCATTTGTGACTTGGTGACTTAAGAGACTGATACAATTTCTGTACAATTTCCAAGGGATTTATTTTTCATGAACTTTTCCAGTCCCTCCTTGAATCTACTTAAACTTCCTGCATCCAGAACATTCTGGAGCAACCTTTCTGTGAAGAATCACCTTTTCTGCATTTGTTTTCAATCTGCCTTTTGCTTCCTAGTCTTTGTACCTCTAAAAACCACTGCAGACAAGCTGCATCAAAAGAGTGGTAACGTTCTAGATAGATTTTGTCAAATAAAAATAGAGCATAAAAGCATAAGTGACATCATTTATGACTAGTACTGACAAGTACTGATAGTCTCTCTAGCAGAGATGATATCCTCATAACCAACACACTCAAATCAAGAGTTGCGTAGCGCTTTCAGACAACAGAAATACAAACTAGATTTAGAGGTAAACCACGAACACATGGAAGTTACTTTTTAAATGCTGAAGCCTCCACAATTTTCTGCTGTCTCCTTATATTCAGTAAGTACTCATTTTCATCATCTATCCTAAATCAGAAGCACTGTGGCACAGCACCTTCTCTTACACAGTTTTACTAGGGCTCAAAGTGCATCTTTGCTTTTCTCAACACACCCCTACAAATTTAGACTTAAGCATTTGAACATAAGCATCCTTTAATTCCATCCAAAATTAAATTCAGTAGTCCAAATGCCTCTTTTGCATATTCAATTTTTTTTTTTTTAATTTTCATAGACTCTGAAAGTTGCCTTGCGCTCAAAGACAAAACAAGCACAATCTATATTTTTAATTCACTTTTTAAGAAGGGTCATTGCACATGCATTCATTGTAATTGTATACACGCAACCCAAGTATTGTCTACATCTTTCTCGCTGGAGCTGACCGCACAAAACCAGTTGAAACACCAATGTGCTTTGCAATTAGTGCTTGTAGTCACAACCATCCCGTTTACAATATGCAGTCTCTACCCCAAGAGAGCTATTTAATTCAATGCACCAAAAGTCAGGCTTGTTGGGTGTTTAGAGTGCTTAACCTTGGGCTGCTATTCTGACCTGATTTCATGTTTCAAACTAGAAAAAATAGCATCAGAATGTTTACTTATATTACTAATACAGAAAATAATCTGAGTAACACTTAAGGATATCAGATACTCAGACATTTAGAGATGTGAAAAGAAGAAATACTAAAAAAAACTACCTTTTACGACCAGTTGTCTTCCTGTCTAGCCTGGTGTTCTGTTCCACAAAGTCTTGTCACTGAGCTGCTTTGCTAACTTTGAGCAGCCTGATACACAGCGGTGATCTCTCAGTCTTTCTGCTTACTGTAGCACTGAAAACTCGTATCTTCTTTACTGCATATGCAGGCATGAAGCCCGATACTAGCAGTGCTTAGCTCTCCTAGCACAACTATGATAGCACACCAGTTCATAGGCTACTGGAAATAATTCATCCTCCATTTAGGTTTCTCCTATGGATATAGATACATATTTAAATATTTTATCAAAAACATAAGATACAGGAAAGAAGTAGGAAAAAGTGCAATTGAGAAATAAAATATTTAAGATCAAAAATGGTATGGAAAAAAATAACTTCAGTGAGCCAGTATCCCCAAACAACATTCTCTAGTATTTTTCTTGAAGTACCAGAAAAAGCAAGATAACAGCTATTTGTGCATTCAAGAAGAATATATATATTTATATTATTTTATTATTTTATTATTTATTGTTTTATTATTTTTTGTTTGTTTGTTTATATATATATATAAAAACCAACCTATATAACCCTATAAATTTTATTGAAAAATTCATATCTCAATTCAGGCAAAAGAATTTATTTTATAAAAGTTACCCAAAAGACACAACCAATTTAAGAACAATTCAACTAATATATATATTTTTAAAACCTTTTCTGCACTTCGAACACATGGAAAGCTAGCACTTGAAAACAAATTAAATGTCAGGCAGGCAAAAGGAGGGCCAGTAGTGCATAAAAAAAACCACTTCAATAGTGTTGAAAAATGGTTTCAGACAAAGTTACTGTTATTTTCTTTCGATATCAAGACAACCCAAACACGGTTTAGCCTGTACTGAATTTTAATCTGGGATACTTTCATACAACAGAAACTTACAATGTTATTATTTGTGTTTTTTCACTTTGTTTGATAGAAATGTCACATTAACTACCAAGAACAAAAAAGAAAGCAACAACAAGCCTCTTCCCCAAGATAAATCTTGGCTATAAAATTACCAAAATGGGCTTATTCAAGATGTAGTTTTGGACTTCTCTCTTGCTCTGGTATCTTGTACACTTTTGTTGCTATTCTAGGTTCAGAAAGATGGATACATCGTGCTTTGTGGCTTCTTTCAGCTGGAAATGTCTACTTCTAGCTTCTACAGGCATTACAAAGATCAGGTCTTAAAACTAAGCATGGCTTTGGCCAAAAGGAAAAAGTAACAAAACGGTCCTACCGGGACCTGCAGGCTTGGTGAAATGTATCAGCTGATACAGGTAAGGTTTTTAAACACCAAACATCAGCATTAAAACAAACAAACAAAAAAAAGCCACCCACAATTTGGGGGTTGTTTGGGGTAGAATTCTCGTACAAATCAAACCAACTATAAAAGCTAGGTTTGTCTCCATTCTCACTTCAAATAAATAAAAGTGGGATTTAAACCACCTCTTGACAGTCGCTTCCTTCTGTAGTTTCTTGATCACTTTAAGGCAGAATAAGCCAGCACTGCTGTCAAAAGAATTGATCCTGTCCTCTGTACAAACCCCAGCCACCCGTGCATGCCACCTTACACTAGCATGAGTCTTCACTCAGTCACACAGCGAACTGAATTGGGAATTGATCCACGTTCAATTAATCACAAAGAAAAAAAAAAAAGACTAACGAGGGAGATACATTCAGAATTGCCTTCACTACTTCCTGAATTATCTCCCCAGTTCTCCCAGCAGAAATGAAAATAAGACAAAGCCATGTTTCGGGACATTTCAGTACAACGTCGGCCATGCTGCCTCAAGGAACCTGCCTGAAACAAAATGCTTCATGTTGGTTATTGGTAACTGAGGCAAACACGTCAAACTTTGGGATTGTTGGGACATTCTTTTGGAATACCACTCCTGTGGAAACTGTTTCTGGTATCTGACTCAGAATACAGCTGGCTGAACTGACTGAGGCCATCACTTGGGTGGTTAACGCTACAGAATGACTGCTTCAAACAGCATCAAATATACCTTCACAGATCAGCCTCTTGTGTTATGAAATGGTTTCTCAACATACAGGTTGTTCATACACAAATGATATTGCTGGCCCTTGATATGCAGGAGTACCCAACACATTCTGCTTGTGTCCCAAAACTCCAAAATCAGTTTGAGCTACACAACTGGTAAGACTACCCTGGCAACTATCACAGGGATAGGACTCAGGACAGAGCAACTGTCAGCTTTGCTGGGCTACTCACACCTAAAAACCACCTAATACAGCCTAGCAGCAGCAATGAAACAAGCACAAGCAAGCCTATTCATAAAGACAACATAGCAAGACTCTAAAACATACCAGAAGACATCCACTCTCTGGAAAGCAAGCCCTGGCAGTAATTAAATCCAGAGTGACTTCATGTAAACAGCAACATTTTCACAGTGGTTTGGGGAGTCTGACAATTTATGACAAGCCTAAGAAGCTGACCAACTTTACAGCAGGTTGCAAAGAGGTTGGTACTGTTCAGGCACAATGCAGGCCAAGAGCTAACCGTTAGCAAGGATTACGGACACTAGCCCTGTTGCATCTGGAAGGCACCATTTCTACTGGCAAACCACAGAAAGTCCAAAACAGTAGGACTATCAGCAGTCCTGGTTCTCACCAAGTAAAGATCATTTCTGTGAGACAGATGGGTTAACATAAAAATAAGCATTCTGAGGTGAAGAGACCTGAAAATCAAGCTTGTATGTATTGGAATTATCTAAGATGCTGGTCCTGGGCTTCAGAGAAAGCCAACACGGAAAGCACAAGGATAAATGTTTTGCATCTGAGACACTTCAGAGACGAAAGAGCCCCATTTCTAAATCCCTTCAACCTTCAAAGTTTATATCAATCACAATACTAAGGTGGTGACTGGAGGCTTAGCCAAGCTCCCACGGGGGTGGGGTAAGCACTAGAAGTATTAACAATTTTTTTCCCCTGATGTTTAAAGGAATACAGGAGAAAGAGCAGACATGCCTTTTAAGTCCCTAGACCCCACTGAAGTATATAAGCACACAAGAATGCAAAACTAAAGACGGACTAGCACACAAAAGACAAGAAAAATCAAATAGAATTGAACAGTTCAGTTGGAAGAGACCTACAAAGATCATTGAGTTCAAATCATAACTATCCAATAGTATATTCATGAATAGAAATGAGTAAGTCAATCCTTTCGAAATTTTAGGGCACCAAGCTGGTATTTCTAGTCTAACAAAGTCTATAATATGTCTATAATTCCTCAGTTAGACTCCTCCTGGAGTACTTACACATTTTTCAGATGACACTCCAAAGATTGACTAGGACCCGTGTCAGGCCTAACCAGAGGGATGCAAACCCATTCATAAGTTTAACTTTCTGAATTCTCAAACTCTTGCATTCCTGAGCTCAGTGCTTCTACACGTAAGTAAGAATCTCCCCATTGCAGAGCAGCCTATCACTTGGTAAAAGCAAAAGCTATGAGATCAATTGCTCTCAGGATGAAGAGGGCTAGAACGGCCTCATGCTAAATGTTTTCACTTTATTTTTTTTAAATGATTTCTCCCTTTTGAAAATTCAAGCAGTATTTACATTTTGTATTTTTGCGATGACCACATGTCGCTAGCTTTAAAAATCCTTTAATTCAAAATTAAGATAAAAATCAGACTATTTTTAAGGCTTAAGGCTGCTCAAAATTGTTATTCATAACTCAGTTTCCAAGGAATGGGTCTTTAGCAACATTTCTGAAGACCACCCATACCACACCCTCTATTACCAATTTTAAAACCTGAAAGTATTTTTTCTGTGTCATTACACAACTCCAATCTGCTCTTTTTTTTTTTGTATATACACAAAAAACACACTTAAGAATTGGACTGCAGCAAGGCATACAGTTTCCCTACACAGAGCTTTTGCAATATTAAATTCTCGTGAATTCAAGGATTGAGACTTAATACTTTAATGTGACTGTCATGATGTAGAGGCCACAGGTTAACTTCCATTTCAGTCGGCCTTCTTAATAACAATAGAAATACTAGTCAATAGAAGAGGTCTGAGATGAACTGTTCTTGAAAAAAGAATTAGTGGCTATTCAAACTCTGCTGACAACATGTGGATGAATTTTCACTGTCGAACTGGGGTCAAATTGGACAAGAACATCACAGTTTTGCCTAAGAGTCTCTTCTCCATCATGAGGACCATAGCCCATAAATGAAGGTATGGACCCTTCCTTTCAAGTCATGCCTTCTAATTTTCTTAAGTATATTTCACGTTCTCTATGATTTATCTTCTACCTGCGTTATACCATTGTGTTAGCACAAAGAAAAGAATATTTTCCCCTTACCTCTCCACCAGACTTTTCTGGGATCTGCTGCCGAGTCTCCCTTAATTTGCGTGCATTATCAAGTTCCACTTGAAGTTTTGAAGCCAACTCCTTCAAAGAAAGTGGTAGTACTGAATTAGTTTAGCCATTTTAAACTTTTAGAAACCTTTCTATCAGAAGTAACTATTCATTTCATTTATTTACATTTTGATATCTTTTTTTAAAAACCCTCATGACAAAAAAGACTAAAGAAAACATGTCAATGTAATTCACACAGTTCTTTACCAGAGATGAAATACAAATAATTGTTCAGAACAGAGGCATCTAAAGTATAGAAACATATATTGTAATAAGAACACCAGAAAAATTGTGTTTAAACATCACTCAGTAATGATAAATGTTTTGCGTAGCTAAGCACAGATGCTACTTCATGCATAAGGAAACTAAATAAGGAAGCCTGAACACATCAAGTGTATAACACACACACACACACACACACACACAAAGAATTGTCAGGTGACAACCTATTAACCTGTAAGAAATACAATCATTTATACTCCGACCACTTTGCCAGTTTCATTGATTGGACTCCAACAATCATGTCAACACTTGCTCCCCCAAAATTAAGTAATTTGATCAATGCCATGCAGCAAGTCAGTAACAAAAACAAACTTAGATTTCATTTGTCCCACATGGTCAACCTTGAGCTCCAGCCACTAGGACATGCTGTTACATAATTATCTGTTCTGATGTGTGGGGTGAACTTGTTTAAACAAGCTGCATGTTCAATCTGAGCAAAGAAAATCCATGAAAAATTATTTAAAGAGCAACAAGGCAAAGATTAGTTACTTTATGATTTATATTGTTGGGGGGGCGTGCTCGTTTGTTTGTTTAAACTAATTCAGAGTGCGTATGTATACATATATATATAAAAAACATATATATAAAATTAACAGCAAAATTGTAATGTTGTCTTCTGCTACACAATTTCGGCCAAAACAAAACAGTAGAATAAGAAAAGAATTGCTCTCTCCCCACACACCACCTACATGAATATTCAAAATACTCTTATTCTGTTACTGTCAGGATAAAAAGAAAACAAGACATATTTGTGCCCAAACTTTCATTTGGACAAAGCTACTGAAGCACAGCAGAAGAAAAAAAAGTCTCAGTTTTTGCTGCTCATCATGATAGTCCTTGGAAAACTTCCCCACCTCCCACTTTATAGGAATTAGTGTATGGATAGCTTCAACCATCTTACCCATGGGAACATGGCGATAAAACAACACCTTTGAGTCGCTGATACTAATCCCTCACAATCCTATAATTACATTCATTCAAAAGCACATTTTTTTCCTCAGTGTATTTCTGTCCCCATATGTTAACTAGGAAAACTACAGATTAAAACATGGAGGTGTCTAGTTAAATCAGTAAAACTCATTATATCTTAGTAGAAAATAAACTGCTTAAGTTACTTTTAATTCAATTTTGAGGTTGATAAGATATCAAAATGGACAGGATTTCTTTAAAAGGTGTACTTGTTCAAATTTTATAAGCTACATACACACATTTGTGTCTGAATTCTGTGAAAAAGTATCCATAATATAAAATGTGTTTAAAAATATTTATAAAACAAACACTTTTTCCTATCAAAATTTAAATTGTGATAGAGGTTTTGAGAAAGACTAACACTATGTCCTAATTCAGCAATAAAAATCGTACGACAACCATTCTAAAAATTCCTACAAAGAATCAGCAACCCTCATGAAATATTAACCTGGTACCTGAAGTCATAGCATGCCTTGTTTGTTACTTCTTAGTGATACAGATTTTGGTGCAGAGACTGTTACAAGGGGCAAGCAAACAGGTGCACTAAAAATTAATCTAAAAACAAAAAACACAAAGGCCCATGACAGGATTTACATCTGAAAAAAAAAAATCTTAGGAGAACCTCCAAAAAATACTTCCAGCAATACTTCCTTAAGAGCAGCTATTCAGAGCATTTGTAAGACACAGCTTAAAAACTAACAGGGTATGACCTTGTTATAACCGAAATTTCCAGGCAGTATTACTGAATGCAAATAACTCAGTATAACCATACTTAATGCAATAAAAATGTCCTTCCAGAGTTCAGAGTGTTCAGAAGGACATTTCATGATCCTTCAGGTTGCTGTCTGAAACAAGCCTCCCAAAGGAACATTAAATGTGCAGCTGTGCATCTCAGCTCCCAGTCTCATGCAGATCAGGCAGGGCAGACATTTTGCAGTGCTTTCCACAAAACATTACACAGTTGTTCTCATTGCAGAGCTGGATGCAACAGCCTATGCAGCTCTTTTCAGTCCTATGTTTCCAAACCCTAATCTAATGCGTTATGCTTATACAGCAAAGCTATGGATCACAAGCATCTTCTTGTGACAAAATTTATGAAAAAACAAAAAGTTCAAGACACTGTCTGCCTTGTAAACACTGACTGGGAGCTTTGTTGTTTTCACCTGCTCCCTGCCTAATAAAAAGACATTAGATCTTACAAAAAAAAAGGTAGAGGACAACTGGTTTGGGATATGTTGCCTTGCCTACAAATCTGGAGACCTGAACCCTCTATTCTAGTCTACGGACCACGGCATTTGAAGCAGAAGTTGCATTAAAAGTAGCATCTTCAAACCTTATCTGAGCAGATTGCACAAAACTGCTCATTTGCCTGAATAAATACTGTTTTTGTTGTTGCTATTGTTTAAGACTAAAGCACTGTAAGCTTCAAAGAAAAATTGCAGTAAATCATGACAATTTTTCAAAAACATTACCATGTTTCCCATGAGCTCAGCTTTCACAATCCTGGCTCCCAATCTGTTCATCTCCTCTTCAGTAAGGACCCGAGGGGGCTCATCCTTTGACGTATACCTGTAAAAAACCAGCAGCACTAAACCCACACAAAAAATGCAATATTCACCTGTATAATTAAGTATTATATACCTACTGTATTGGTATATATGCTCCTACTGTCAAAATAATTGATAACACTATGGAAATATATCTGCAGTCAGAAGTTGTCATCGTTTACGACAACTCTCTTTTACAAAGAACACTACCAAGGCTTCTGAAACCAAAAAGCTTAAACAAAGCTTTCATGGGTTATGTTTCGTTTTACTTTTGAGGCCATTAAAATGAAAAGCACTATCTAATGAACGCTTTCTCAGCATGAAACGATAGACAAGAGCTAGTAGCAGCTGTAAGCAGACAAAAAGAAAGGAAAAGAGAAGCAGAAAGAGTAACTTAAATACACTCTGTACCCATCCTTTCTGGCTTTAGTCATGCTCTTTTACTTCTCAGCTCCAGCAAAATCACCCATTTCCCAGTTCTTCTGTAAGAGAAGTGGCCTTCCATCTGAAAGACTACTTCTATGCCCATATTTACCTCCTCACAATATGACCTTTGTTTATAACAATGTTATGGCTGATACGGTAGGATTTCCATGGAAAATAAACTGGGCACAAACTGGAAATACGAAATAACTTCTTATGATAATAAATAAGATCTCTAAGAATTACTGTAGAAAGGCAAACAATTACTGTAAAGAGGCAAACAAGTTTTGCTCTTCTTCTCTAACCCCAGAATAGACTCAAAACAACCAAATCTGAAAGTAAAACAAAAAGAGACATAAGAATATAGTTACGATATTGGTCCCTGTTATTAAAAGGAAGAGAGAGAATTCACTCACTACTCAATACAATTAAATCCCATAGGATTTAAGAATGTGAAAACTTTGAAGATGGTGCAATTGTTAACTGCCAGATCTCCCCATGCCCCTGCAGAAATTACCAAAGTTACTTTCGTCTGTTTTGAAGATGCCCAATCCAAAACCCAAAAAGTCAACAAAAATATTTACATTAACTTCACCAGAAGGAGAATCTTCATAGACGAAGTTCTCAATTCCCCTTAACCTATATTTTTAAAACAAGCAAAGTACTTCAGTTAAGGGAGCAAGAGATAGTTATTACTTCATGCATGTTTTTTTAAAGCAGTGTTAGTGCTTGAATCATCATCTAAACTTTTTGAGACTAGTGACATTGTTTTGGTTTTTATCCTGTCTCAGATTAAACTCTGAAGCAGTCACATTATTAAGTGTGATTTTCAGCAAACGCTAGCTGGATGGACTTTTCCTGTGGGGAGATCCCTTGGACATCCAATCAGCACTTGTAATTAACCTGTGTCATAACTGTCCAAAACACTTTGATTTATAGGTTGAAGAAACTCTCTCCGTGTTTTAGAAGTGATAAAACCTAAAAGGTACATTGTCAGTGTGAGAGATGAGGAATTGAACCAGCAACACCTATTAATTCGTCTTCACGTCAGGGAAGGTTTACTTCTTGTGACCGACTGAACACCACTGAAAGCATACATGTATTGCAACCCTCAAACCTTTAGGAAGAAAAAGAAAGCAGCAGCTTATAAATTGTTCCCCAAATTAACTACCCCAAATATCCAACCCTGAAAAGTTGCAAGAGACAGAGCAAACAACAGTTCTCATTGAAGGGAACAGGAACAGGTGATATGCCATCTCAAAGACAGCAAGATGAGACACACACAAGGAGCTGAGAGTCAGCTTAAGAGAGCTTGAAAATAAGCCAATAAGCAAAGATTGCATGGTTTTCCAGACCTAAGTAATCTTCACTTTACTAATAAGTCAGCTCGGTAATCAAATAGGTTAAGAAATAGAATTATAATATGAAAGAAGATGCACAATTGGGTTTACCAGTACTAAACCAAAGAACATGCAGAAGAAAGTATCAGCTAAATAGCTTCGATGTTTAATTCTCTTCTGTGAGGGAAAGAAGAGAATTGCATCATTATCTTTTCCATCACGACAATTTAATTCAATGTACTTGAATAAGCAAACCACTTCTGTACACAATATAGTTTCCCAAAATTTGCCATTGTGTCCAGTTACAATTAGCATTGCATTTACTAATGTGGTAACCAAAAGGTAAAAGGTACAGCTTTGGTACCTGTCATACAAAAAAGTGATTCACCATTATTTAATGAAAAACAAAAAATATGATTGTAAAGCAGCAGTTGCTTGTTTTAAGATAACAACAACGAAGTGATTTTGGTGCCTAGTGCCAGTACAAGAGGCAATGGGCACAAACTGGAGGTTCTGTGATAGTATCACTAACTACTAATTACATGATGCACTGGGTCTGGCAAGGATGGAGTTTACTTTCTTCATAGCAGCTCGTATGGTGCTGCGTTTTACACTGGTGACTAAAACACCAGCGTTTTGTCCATTGCTGAACGGTGCTTGCACAGCATCAGTGCTTTCTGTTTCTCGCTCTGCACCCTCAGCGAGTAGGCTGGGGTGGGCAAGAGGCTGGGAGGGGACACAGCCAGGAGAGCTGACCCCAACCAGCCAAAGGTGTGTTCCATGCCATATAACCTCACGCTCAGCAATAGAAACTAGGCAGCACAGCCTTTCCAGTGTAGCTGTTGCTCAGAGACTGGCTAGGCACCGGTCTGCTTGCAGGAGGTGGTGACCGACAGCCTTTGCATCAAGTGCTTTTCCTTCTTTCCTTCGCCCGTTAAACTGTCTTCATCTCAACGCGTGAGTTTTTCTCCCTTTAGCTCTTCTGATTCTCTCCCCCATCCCGCTGCAGGAGGGGGAACGAGCGAGCAGCGGGGTACCTGCTTAGCTGTTGCCCAGGGTCAGCTCACTGCTCATGCAAAGCAAATGATCCCCCAGCCCCCAGGAACCAGACATCAATGGGACAATTAAATCAGAACAGATGCAGGGTCTTCACATGGTCTCTCTCACTCAGTCACTGCATTTTGGACGATCACCAAAACTTTCTTATTGTTAACAGTTCACCAGAGTTAAATAAAAGTATACTGGATGTCAGAACTTGTATTTGACATCAGCTGTATGACAGAGGTGTTAGATCCTGCTTTCTCCCTTTCATTTCCTCCATGCAAAAAGAGAGAAGGAGGGCAGACTTTCCAAAGGATTATATGACATTTACACAGAGTACTTGCTGCTAATCAGTGAAACGTTAACAAGATACAAGTTTCATTTGTGTATGTAGTAAAAAAGTGCATGATTTTTAAGACGAAGGGTAAGGACCTAACCATGTGTAATCGTGCTTTTTTTTTTTTTTTAATATGTGCATAAAAGTAGCTATAGATCACTCCTTAACATGTTTTATTCCCCCAGACATACAGCTCTGAATGTATTTTCATGTTCATGCAATCTGTGCCTGAACTGCAGTGCAGATCCTGTGCTCCTCTAGCTCACCACAGCATCCTCGCTTACATGAACGCCCAGGTTTCTTTATGGAAAGCAATGCACTGTCCAAGGCTGACAGAAGACAAGCGGGGACCGTGCAGATCTTGCACCTGAATGAAGCCATGAACAAGCCAGGACTCAAGAACTCAGGAAGTCTCACAGGTTCCAGCTGAGATACACTATGAATCATTCTTAACCAGAAGTTTACAAATTGCATTTAAGTGGTAAGCCCCAGGCAATTCAGGGCAATAAGTACTTGGGCAATATCTGGAAAAACAAAAAGGATCGCTAGATTTGACCATCTAATAATGTCTCATACACTGCAGGATAAATGCTACAAGGTACTGTTTTCAGAGTACCTAAAATAATTATAAAGATATATTTCTCATTTTCCAGCAAAGTAACACCAAGGGAAATACTAAAAAAAAAAAAAAAAAAAGTATGACAAACACTTATGAATGGGACTTCCCATAGTGCACACAAACTGCTCCTGGCAGAATTGGGAACTACTCCTGCCACAATGTATACCCAAACTCATGTTAAAAAAAAAAAAAAAGATTTAGGAAACATCGGGCAATTTCTCTTCCTCCTATGAAAGAAAATGCAAATTTCATTAGCTCCCTTCAAAGTAGAAAATGTAGTAAGTAAAATCTGGAAGAGCCACCCAACCTGTGCAATACAAGGAACTGTGTAGACACAGCCACCTGTTTCTGGTTAGTCATGCAGTACTGATGTAATGTATAATTTTCCTTTGCAAACACACAGTGGGGTATCCACAAGTACTGTGTGTAGGAACAGCTGTAAGTAAAATAAGTAATTTTAAGGTATTGGCTTGTTATTAGAATCCAACAATTAAACGTTAAAAGTAAATTCATGACCTCACTATAAGATTTTTTTATGCAAATAAGTGACAGAAGCACAGGAGAAACAAGGAATTATAGTTGATTATATTTCATCAAATGCTGTTTCTGACTAAATCGCATCAGCCACCTTACATATTCAGGCCAAGAATAATTACTTGTTCAACTTTCCCAAGCAGTTAAAGTCTATGTACCAGCATAACACCACGCTGACTCCAAAACACTTTTGCACATGCTTACCTACTATCAGAAAGATCTGAAGGAAACTATTCATGGTAATTGCCACCCTTCTCATATCACTGGAAGAACCAGCAAGCTGGTAATAATGGAGAACAGGTGGCTTTGAGTAGAGTAACAGTTCAGTTGTCTGTAACTCATTTTTCTGACCACCTCTCCTTGCTACTCTCCATTGTCTTTTAGTAAAGCAAGTCAGGCAAACTGAAATTCCCAACATGTATTACCTTGCATTTTCCTTCCCACTCCTGTTCATCTTCTTCCCATTTACAGAAAATACACTTTTCTAATCAAAACCTTCTACTATTTTTCATATGCTGTTACCTTAGCTTAAGAGCATATCTCACAGGTGGCAAATCTATCCCTTGCTGTAATAATTATTTCAGTTGTTAGTCAGCACTTCCTGGCATTTAAACAACAGATGAAATGTTTTGGTTTGGTTTGGTTTTTGGTGGGGGGGAGGAGGAGGGGTCGTGTTAAGAAGCCAACTTTATTGCAGTGTGAACTAACATTATAAAGAAGCAGCAAAATAATCCATCACTGGCACTTCTCAAACATGCCAAGGAGACAGAAGTAGGGGTGTTTATTACTTCTACACAGGTCCATTTTGGCTGTGCCCAGCTGGGAGGCGAGCATCCTCCTAACCAAAGAGATCTGACCATATCACTAATACTACCACAAAGACAACACAGTTTCAGGTGTACTTTGCTGTGAACAATACACCCAAACAAAAGGCAAGTAAAGATGTTTGTAAAATACCTCGAACACGACGTTTTACTATCACATAATGTTTGTTTCTTCTCAGGGGTATTGGTTGAGTACTCCTCGTGTGATTTCTCTTTTTCATCACTTGGAGTTCTTTCACCATCAATTTTTGCCCCAGTATCTGATGATTTCTGATCAGATATTAATTTCTCATTGTTATCTTGTGGGTGTGTTTTGGTCCACGATGCAGTATCCTCACTAGGTTTTTGGAAACGACTGCTCAAAGAGCTATGAACAGACAGTTTTGAAGAGGAGTGCTGTGACTTGTAGTCCTTAGGTGGACTGTAAGATGATAAATCATCTTCAGAGGGTTTCAGAAATTTGTGTTTTATGTCACTTAGAGAGAAACTCTTTTCTTGACTTCGTTTTTCATCCGTGTGTTTTTCCGCTTTGGAGCTGTAGCCTCTCAATTCTGAGTCTCTGCTACTGTGTCCACGTTTTTGGTCTTCTCTTGATCCATCTCTTTGGTAACCTCTGTCTTCTTGCATCCATCCCTTGCCATACCTCTCCCTCATACGTCTCCCAAACATGTTTCTATCATCTTTATGTTGTGTCTCGTTTTTCATATGCTGTTCTTTCTTCTCACTTTCTGAGTAGTCAGTTTTCTTCCATCTACCATCTCTATAATCATTTTCCTTTTTGGATGCAACTTTTTCAGCTTCTTCTAACCGTGACTGAAATGCTTCCATTGACTACAAGAAAGAATAAAAAACGTTATACTGCTTTTAAGATCATGGGGTATTGTAAAACTCTGAGAAGTATTACAAGAAAGGCATCATTCTGTGAAAATGAGTCACTGTGCAGAGCCACGAGCCACAGAGTGGAAAGGAAGACCAATACAAAACAGAGAATTTGTAGTATAGGTCTAAGGTGCTCTGTTGGGATGGCATTTTGATCCCTTCTCTTAGACTATTTCTAACTTTCATCCAGTCACTCTATTGTAAAGTGCTGAAGCACTCCTGGAAACAGGAACCAAAGCCTCAGAACTGTCTCCTCCAGGTAACTTGGAGATTAGAGGCTTGAGCTAAGAAGAAAGGCTTCCTCTTTCTTGCTCATGAACTCTACATTTATGCTCACCAAATGCTCATTTTCTACAGAACCAATGGATGTTCCCACTAAACCATTTTATGATCCAGTTAAATTCTTAAAAACACAGGAGAGCCGGTTCAAAATATTTAGCTTGAAACAGGCTTTGAATCTCTATCTCTAGCTTTTTGGACGAATACTGTATCCATTAAGCAATTATACAAAATGTGGAGTGTTCCTCTTCCCTCTTTTGAGCTGAATTAAATGCCACCAATTACATGTTCTTGCTCAAAACATTACATACTGAGGCATATCAGGCAAGGATCTCCTTCAATCACTACGCTGTGCTACAGCAGCTTGAGCATTCGGGTTGTTTGAACCCTAGTTTCTTGAAAAATACTCTTAAAAATCATATTCTTTAAAATCACTGGCACCAATTAATTTCCACCAGTGCTGACCTTGCTGGTTTCATCACTCAGGAGTGACAAGACAACAGCAGGAAGTCACGCTGTTCTATCTAAGATTTCCACAACCAAGCCAACCTAACAAAAAA
>VXAA01003510.1:152384-169059 GCA_013399115.1 Anseranas semipalmata
AAACTGAAATATAACACAATATAACACTATGGACAACATTAAATACTGAACTCGCCACACCTTTGACCAATGTTTTTGAAGACCATATTACAATATGGAGGGGGGAGAGTCCTTAAGGAGTTAATATTGTTATGGCAGACTTAATAAAACAGTCTTCTAAATTTATTTTTGAACAATTCAGAAGCCTTTCTCAATACATCCGGACTGAGTAGATCACAAGTGGCCAGAAGATTCGTATTTGGTAAAATTTGACACAGCTCTCCAAATGATCTTGACATTATTATTATCCACAAACCATATGTGCAGGAGAAAAATATATTTTCTAATAAACATCATAATTTTGAAAGCACTCGGGTACTTTGTAACTGAGATCACTTGATCATCCCAATGTAGAAGATAAGTATTTCAATATACGGGATCCTACAGCAAATATAAATGATATTTAACAAAAAAGATATAAAATTAAGTTGGGTAGAATTAAACTCTTCATCACTTCAGAGAAGCTTAGAAGGCTGCTTTTTCCTGCTTCTTTCCTGTGTCTGACACTGCACATTAAGTATATGCGCCTTTATATGAAAGTAACCTTTTCGAAGCATCTATTAGTATGAAAAAAAATTTAATTGGAAGAACCTTACCCCATATCTCTCAGCTACAATTTCCTCAAGATTTCGTTTCTCTCTCTCAGCCTGCTCCTTCATCCTTTGATATGATTTTCGTAACCAACTTAATCCAGCATCTTCTACCCCTGTAACTAAAATAGAAAACAATGAGAAGTCATAGCTTTGTATTTCAGTAGTCACTCTTATTTAACACTTACTCTGTATGTGACCTTAAACCTTCACCTGAAGTTAATGTAAAAACTGAAGGGATGCAGAAGAAAAATAGAAGGAATATAATAATGCAATTACATGTTTTTATAAGGTCATGATGGATGTACCTCAGTCATACCACTGATTTAATTTAAGCTTCTACGTTTTGTCATAGAACACAACATACATCTTCCAAAACAGGAGAAGCACATAAGAATCTGTTGGATTTTTTTTTTTTTTTAAATGAAATTAAAGAACCTTCTTATTGTCTTCCCCTTCTGTGTCCATTCTTTGGCACACCCTTCCGTGCAAACAAGTGCATTTTCCTTCTCATAAAATTAACAAGTAACCCATTGCTTTTCATTTGAGAAGCTAGCAGAGGTCTTAACACTCAGGACACGTACTCACCGATGCTTTTACAGATCGCTGATCTCTGCTACTCCTAAAAGTGGGCATGAGGCTAACAGTTTGCAGGACAGACTGCCCACAGGAAAAGGCTCCCAAAGAGAAATGTCAGGGACCCTACTGTTCCCTGTCGACAGAATACAAGGACCCTTCTTATCACATAATAAATGTTTCATGACATTATGAAAAACATTTTTGTAGCTGTTCTTGCTGGAAACAGAGGGGATAACCCCAGCGTAAGGAAAGAAGAGAAAAGGTTACAGAAATAATATTTTTCACAAACTGCATCTGTAACGCACTTCATTTTAATGTGACTCAGACTTTTGTAGTTGAACATTTTAAAACTATAATTTGTGTAATGGTATGAAAGGAACCAAATGAGATGACAACAATTTATCTTGTCTTGGTTAAATCATGCTTCTTTCTTTTAATTAGTTCAAAATTGAGAATTTCTATGAGGATATTGAAGGTTAAACCACTCAAGATTAAAAACCAGTGAATGGAAATTCTGCAAAACAACATACTATGATATTAACCCAATATTCACTACTGAATCTTCACCTAAATTCTACTTTATTCATAATCCCATTACATCAACATTAGTAACTTGCTAGTAACCCAGAGACCAGAGAGCTTAGACAGAAATTTAAGATCATTAATGAAGTTGCTGTTTACCTTTTTTAACTGAAGCTGATTCACCCTCCTCTGGCGGCAAACCTGTACCACCGTCTTTCCAATAGGGATTGAGTTCTCTCTCGGAAAGCACAGCCTAAAACAGACATGCTGACATTCTGTAATGGTCCTTCAACAAGTCAAAAAAATGTTCAGCAAAATATAACGTGGAAAATAAAATAATCCCTGCTCAAAATACAATAACCAAAATGCTGCGTAACACACAAGAACAGTACTCCAGGTCAGTCTGGTTCTTAACAACAACGCAACTAACTGGAAAGCCTAAGAGTAACAAAAAACTGTGATCAGCAACTATGCTTTCAGATCAGACCACACTGCATTTTAAGAGATGAATGAACAAATGAAGCAGCCAACAACTGTATGTAAATAGAACTAATTTAATGACTGCAATCCCTTCCCCAGTTGGAGTCTGAACCTTCTATGTGCTGATGCACAACTACAGCATGAAAGGCACAGCAACTACTCTGAATTATTTCTTCATGAAAAAACAGCCTCAGCACCTTATGCTTTAACACAGAAACTTAGGTGAGCTTTTATCACACAAAAAAACAGTGCTCCTTTCACACACAACATAGGGAAGAAGGCCAGACCAACAGTCTGTCACTGTAACTAAACAAAACATCTCAGAAGTACTTCAAACGTTACAGAACTTAGTACTTACTAAGCTGGCTTTCTTCTTACCTATAAGATAACTAAGGACTTTTCTCCACAAGATAAGCCTGCTGTACGAATCCTTCCCATCCCAAACAGAACAAATATCTGATCAATTTAATTAGAATCATTATCATAAAGAACATTAGGCATTAATTTAAACAATTTAATAACAGAGACTTATGTATTTGAATCAATTCATTACACAAAATGTAGTAAAAAGTAGAAAAATGTTGATATATTAATCCCCCCTACCTGCTCAATTTCTCGAGCTTTCTGTCGTTCCAGTATTTTGTCTCTTTCTCTTTCACCTTTGACAGATGCTACCGACATGGTTTTCAAAGACATGAAGTCTAAATTCATCCATTCTTCTCTCTTAAAAAAAAAAAAAAAGATGGTTTTCATCCAACCTCATGCACAAAGAATCATTGTCTGTACTTCCAAAAAAAAAATCAAACCAATGCAACTACTGACAAAAGCTACTTACAATAAACAGCATAGGTTTTACTAATATATATGAAATATTTTGATGAAAAGCAAATGCGATTTTAAGAACTTCAGTCTTTTAATATTCATGTATGCAAACATGATTTTATATCTTTCTGTAATTTCAAATAACTCTTCCCAATGTATTTATGACACTAGTAAATACACAAACCATATAGACAGCTTATTTTTTGCTTAAATGAACACTGTACATCTAGGCCAATTCGTTTTCCACCATTATAGAATTTCATTTTGCTACTTTTGGCTTCATGAACTCCTACGTCTCTTCCAGCATATACAAAACCTGCTATCAGTCACTGAGCAGAGTTCATACCTAGGCTATCTAGGCAGCTAACAGCACCTTCAAATTAAACAGCTGCTCATCTAAATTCTGTGAACCGCACCCACAATAGCAGGTAGATGCATTTACAAAATCTAAGCCAGACTGAGGACATTTTAAAAATGAGGACTATTGTCTACAGAACAGCAGCATATAAACAACCTACTCAAATTTCAAACACTTCTTTATACACACAAAACCTCAAGCCTCAAAAGAAGGCAGTGACATGCACATTATAAACAACTAGTCAGCAAAAACAAGTATTTGGAACACTTCTATGTATAGTATAGCAATTTAAATGACAAGTCTACGCCTATTTTGAAACGTCCTTGCAGAAGAGTCTTCATGTCTCTTCACTAAGGTTCAAGTCTGAGTTGTCAATCTGAACGGATGCTATACGTCAATTATTTCTCCATTGCTCAAAAATGATATTGCACAACAAAGAGGTTTGGAGGTGAAACACAACATTCCACTTCTCGGATCACCTTTAAGAAAGAGAAGGAACTGAAAAATATCTATCTTCAAGAGATTCAGTAGTATCTACACCCACACTACCAAGCAACGTGGATCAACACATGTAGATCTGCAAGGGGCATCTGAAGGTCATCTGGTCCTGCTTGAGCAGGGACACCCAGAGCAGGTTGCCCAGGACCATGTTCAAGTGGCATCTGAAGATCTCCAAGGAGGGAGGCTCCACAACCAATCTGGACAACCTGTGCCACTGCTCTGTCACCTGCACAGCACAGAAGTGTTTCCTGATGCTCATATGGAGCCTCTTGTATTCCAGTTTGTGCCCATTGCCTCTTGTCCTGTCACCAGGCACAGCTGAAAAGAGCCTGGCTCCGTCTTCTTCTGTATATATGAAACGGGTTTACATGCTCCAAGACTGCTCCATAAAGTGATCCAAAATACAAAAGGTAGGAATGACTTGGAAATTCACTCCTCACCCAAAAGTTGACGTGCCCTGAGTACACAGAGCAAGTGACTTTATACGAGAAATGCCTGGCAAAAACACTGACTTTGCAGTATAAATTCATGACATACATAAAGATTTTTAGTTTGTTACTACATAGTTTTCCAGGGGAAAAATATATATATATATCATTCACAGACCCTTCTTATTTCTCTTAACAACATGCACAACTTCAGAATAAGAAACAGGAACAGAATTAGATACTAAATGCAAAATCATTTTCACACAACTGAAAATGTCATGACATGTGGCTACATTTATGCTGCTAAGATCACAACAGTTCGATTCAGAATAACTCCATTATCAAGAATAAACACTGCTTACTGGGCACAGAATTCACCTAGGGAGATCAAGAGGCCTTGATTCCATAAACATTGTTGCTGAAAAGTTCTGCATCTCCCTTCCTTATATCTGTTTAATCACTGCAGAAGCAAGAATTCATTCAAATGTAGAACAGATGCCTAAATTATGCAGAAAAAATAACATCTCTAGTCAATATCTTTAAGTTGACCTCTTTAAGAAAATCAGGCTACATTGCTAGAGCCTCAAAACATAATGAAAGGAACTAGTACTAGACAACTGCAACAGTTGTACCTTGTTAAATACTACATAACTATTAGGTAGAGAAGTCTTCCAATGAATGAAATTAATATTTACCTAGATAATCAAAGACATTTGTCTGTGAAATAGTTTCTGTTCAATACATTGCAAAAGAACTGTCAAGAAACCTAAGCACATTTCACATTTGGTCATGTTGAATTTATTTCTGGAATAGTTATCAGACTGCTCACCTGCAAGGAGGGTTCTTTCACAGCATCTGATTGCTTGTTGACTTTCCAAGCCTTTTCTGTGTTATCTGACTGTGACACATTTGACTCAACCCATTCAACTGAAGAATCCTAAATACAGAGTTTAATGTAAAGAATAACAACGCCTTGACATACATTGATAAAATTTATAATACTTACCAAGTATATTACTAGTCCAACTTGATGCTGATTGCTAAGCATTACTAATGTAACACTGTTTATTATTCTAAAATATTGATAATAAAAATATCATTTTGATAGCCCCACATGGAAATTGTTCCTTCACAATCAAAACATACTGCCAGATTTCATGAGCACATCACAGTATGTAACACTAGTTCAGACTGGCAGTTGACTAGCAGCATAACACTGCTGAATTCAAAACAGACAAAATAAAAACAAAACCAAATATTTTCATGGCATTACAAAAAAGTTTAGGTTCATTAGTATGTTTTATATTAAAAAAGTAAACCAATAGCACAGTACAATCTATAGCACTTTACATGCTATCTTCTCCTATTTTCATATCCAACCTCCTACACTTGAAACCATGCACTGCGATTTCACACTTGAAGCAAACAGCACTTCATTGAATAGAATTTCTTTGCTATTTAATGAACCTGTCATGGGAATAAGAGACTCTGGATCAAAGGAACCAGGACTGTGCAGTATCCTGGGACTCACTGAGGAGTTTTGATGACTCTCACAGGAAATCTGGGACATTTGTGGCTTGGGTTACTTCCCACACTTAAAGCATAGTTCAATTCTGATATCTGTCCCTGGAAAATAAATCTCATCATACTGCATGTTCATTCACTTAATAAAAAAGGTTCTCTAAAAAGAAAAATTACACTGCTACCCGACTTGCACCAAAACACGGGGAGGATGTTTTACACAACGTGGCCAGAAAGCAGCACCATGATTTCTAATGCAACCTCTGTACTGTTTTGCCAGAGTGCCTCTGAATGTGGAGGCATCTGTCTACAGATTCAAATGCACAAGTCTGAGCCTTCCGTTGGACTAGCGTACAATTCCCAGTTGAATATCCATGGAAAAAGGCAACAGTAATCCATGCTTAGAACCTAAGTCAAAAATTTGCAATTTTAGACACATTGTTCTATCATATACCACTGACTGCAGAGAATTATGATTTTTTCCACTCTATCCCTTAAGTCCCCCAAAATGAAGATTTTTTTCAATTTTTCTCTGCTGAAAAACTGTAAATCCATTATTTCCTAATAAGTGAATTGAATATTATAAAGTTTTGAGGCACTCGCGTAACAGCATCTTCTAAATTGATTAAATACTTGGTATATTAAAAGAGACAAACTTTGCCACAGTTTTTCCCAACAGAAAGAGTGAGTCTTAGTATTACTAACCATGTGTACCCATCGAGAATAAAATGATGCAGGTTTTTAAAGTGTCATTTTAAGCACTTTAAAGTTTCTTACTTACTGAAGAACTATCAACGATGTCATCTTTCTTTTCAGATTTTTGTTTTTTACTTTTCTTCTTTTCTTTCTTAGATTTTTTTGAATGCTTATCCTTTTTCTTTTTCTTCTGCACAGAATGTTCCTACAAGTGAACGTTTGTAAATGAGATTCAGTAAACGAAATCACCCACACGCATGAGAAACAATCACAACTTACTTACCAAACCACACTGAAAAAGGCCAAACACAGCCGGATATAGCTACGTTTTATTTCTACCACCTTCTTTCTTCATCTTGGGGTGGAGAAGGGCAAGGGGAATAAGCTATGCTTCACATCCATAACCAACTCTCCCCCCCATAGTATCTTTTTCACTGCAACTAAGTCACTACAATTACACACAGAAGATCACCGGAACAGGCTGCCCAGGGAAGTGGTCGAGTCACCATCCCCGGAGGTATTCAAAAGACGTTTAGATGTAGAGCTTAGTGATATGGTTTAGTGAAGGACCTGTTAGTGTTAGGTCATAGGTTGGACTAGGTGATCTTGGAGGTCTTTTCCAGCCTAAACGATTCTGTGATCTACATTATGTTTGTTTCAGTCAAATCTACTTCCTCGGGAATCACGTCATCAATGCACACGTCCTTTGTCAAATTATCTGCATAGGTTTCTAAACTAATATTTAAGGATGCAATATTCAGAGGTTCCCTTACAGCTTCTCCTGTGAACTACCACAAAGGCTTACTACAAAGCCTTGGATCCTCCAGATTCTTCCCATGACACTATTCTTGTCTGGCATTGCTTGCTCATCTGCATGTGGTAGAACTTAAGGCTGGAATTGAATGACAAAAGTTTTTTCCTCTTTGAGTAAAACATTATTTCCACCTAAAATAAGCTAATTTTGAAGCATAAGGAATTCAGAAATTGGGAGGTTTTTTAGATCACCTTAAAGCCCTCAAAGCTTCCTGTTCATATGGACACATGGTAAAGCTAACAACACAATTCAACGATCTACAGTTGCATCACCTTTTCCAGTTGTTCCACACGTTCATTCACATCAGAAAGCATCCACGTATCTTCACCTCGTAGATGCTTTTGCAGCTTTTGCCTCTGCTCCTTCTCATAATTAATTTTGGCCTAATACAAACAGAGAAGAAAAGTAACCAAATGGAGTCCAGGAGCGTTAACTACAGACACCTTTATAAGCCACGCTGACACAATCACACAGTTTTAAGAACTATACTTGAGAACTTTTCCTTTTAGAGGACAGCAATAAAAATACTTCAGGATTGTATGTTCTAGCTGAGTTTCCCATTCAACATATCATGCACCCTCCTTCCTCAAGCTACAGCTTTGCAGCTCCTCTAGCACCAATTTCATCCTATCATCCTCAATAAGTGAGGCAAAGACTTCAACTTCTGTTCTTCATTCCGTGAAGTCTTCTGTTCTTACAGCCTTTGTGAACTGCATACTATATGATACAGTGAACTTAACTTCTGATTTTCTACTTCAAAAAATTCTCTCGGCAATTACTCCACTGCCAAGCACAGCTCACTCTATTAATTTTAAAGGAAACTGTTAGTAAGCCTAGCTTTGTGCACATTCAAGTTTAGAAATATCTCAGCCAGGTGCAAAATTCGGAATTGCAAAAGTGCAAGCTCTCAAGAAGCATACAAGTATATAAAAATTGGCATTCTGGGTTGGGGAACGTTCTACCCCTTCTGGTTATCAAGAGGAAACTAGGAATATTTTTACTACTACTTCTGAAAAATTAATAATCGCTGCCAGCTTCAGCTCCTGAAAAGGATTCCTGTAAACTACGTGAATAAAATAACGACCTTTCCAGCCACTGAAGTTCCCCTTGTTACATTCAAGAGAAGCCTGGCTTTCACAAACAAGTTCCCTCAATGAAAACTCTTTATCCCAAAATGCAATCATCACACTTGATTAAGCAGGAAAAAGTTATTTTATATTATTACAACTCTACTTCTGCAATGTTTTCAACCACTTGAGATAAACCATGCAAGTTTGACTAACAAAAAATTAAAGGTGGAATTTGTTTTCCCGCCTGAATCACTGAGTTTTACAGTGTTTTCACTCATAAAACAAGAGATCGCATACAAAAAGAGTGACAATGTTACACAGGGGGAACTGGCTGCCTCCTTTCACACATTACAGAAGTATCAAACCATAAAATCATTCTCCTGCCCCTTTTCTGTTTCCTCTTCAAGTTTCCTTCCTGAGCTCCATTCACTTTTCTCCTGTGTTTACTCCCCCCCCACCCCAAACTCATCACTGCTTTACATTTCAGACATTTTCTTTTTAATTTGGAGCTGGAGGGAGGGTCCTTTTCAATTGGCACACTTATTTATTTTCCATTACTTCTTCACATTTGCTGGTCTTTTCTTTCCCCCCCTGTGATTTAGACTCTTACCCTCCTCTGTAATGAAGAGTATATTTTAAACGAAATTACTGTTTCCCTCATGTCACAAATTTACAAATATACACTGAGTTAAATGAAGTTAACATTACAAATAAGGTACAAAGGAAACTTTTATACTTTTTATTAGATCTACAAATAAAAAGAAAAAACACAGGCAGGTACTTATGCAAATGAGATCTATGATCAACCACTTTCATTAGGATCACGTATTTGGCTGAAGTATACAAATACATAACCAGAACACAGAATGACTTGAAATCATCATTAAGCTGCAGACTGCTGTCTCCTGAATACTGGATGGAACAGGATTGAGCAAGATGAGTCTGTAGTGGCAATACCACCAGACTGTTAAAAAGACAGACACAAAAGCATCACACTAAAGATGTTTCTTCTTAGACAAAAATACAAACAATAGAAGATTCTTAACAATGTCCATTCAGAAAATAACATGACAAAGCTGCCTAGAGATTTAGAAAGACTAAAGAAGTTGTATTTTTCACCTGAATTATCAATTTAACACCAAGCTAGAAGCAACAACCTCTGATCCTTTCAATCTGTAAAAACTATCTTCCTCTACCATCAAATTACAATATTCATTTTTATAGCTGGTGAATGTTTTCCCCTCACAGCACACCCCCAATTATTTAAAGTGCCATTTGGGGGGGAGGGAGGGGGAAGATTTGTCTACATTACTTTATTAGCTTCAAGCCTTACCTTTCTGTTCTACTTGCCTTTTATAATCATGCAGGGCTTACTAGCATCCATCTATTTTTTCTTCCTTTTCTACATTTTATAATTAAGTCCCCTGTCAGCCTTACTCTATGCCATGAAGGCCAACTCTAATAGTTTCACAGCTCTCAACCCACAGCAGTTCAAGCATTTATTTCAAATGCAAGTTCATTAATACAATTTATCCTTTCACCTTTATAGAGAAGCACTTAACATTAGGTACGTTTTAGGTCACCACCGCAACAACATTTTTAAGTTTCTTCTTGGGGGTTGGAACTAGATGATCTTTAAGGTCCCTTCCAACCCAAACCTTTTTATCATTCTGTGATTCTCCATAAATATAGGATGTCACATTTCTGAAATACCCCTACTGCCAAATAATGCATTAATTCTGCAAGTGACAGAGTACACACCAAACACAGAGGACCACTAACAGCAACTAGCTATCAAAAAGGGCAAGCATCATACTTTATTACATACTTCTGCAGTACCCTAATAAAGTTGCTCAGTCCCACTTGCAGGAGGCACAAGGTGAGGTCGAATGCTGGCAAAGCACCCCGAGAGCTCTGTTGGTAAGGTGTCAGAAAAACAATCACTCTAGAGAGAATTGCATTAGCACTGCTTGCCAAGGCAAGCACAGCTAACTCTTTGTAGTGTTCACCACAAGCAGGCCAAGGGATTTTGGATTTCACAGTCCCATCTGAAAGAGGAAGGAAATCCAGTTCAGGGAGATTGCTTTCTAGTTTTCGTTACAGGGATGAGGCAGGTCACGAGGCCCAGCCTGCGTGGTTGCTGACCACACTAATTGCTGCGTGAAGCAAAACTTGCTCCAAACAGCCTGTAATGCACTGGAGACACAACCACCAAAAGCTGCAAACGTTACAGCATGTCACTCCAGGAAGCAGCAGCAAAGATCAAACGCACTGCCACTGGCCAAAGTCCAGGTCACCCAATTAAACAGAGGTCGTTACACGACAGTACCACGAAGATGGCCAGAAGTGGGCATGCCTCACCTAGGGAGGCTCAAGCACTCCCCCTCCAGTGCACTGAAACCCTGACCAACACTCCTTCGGGACTTCAGCTCTGTTTTACCATTTCAGCTCTCACCAAGCCCACTGAAAACTTTCCATACCACAACAAACACCACGCAATTTCCCACCTTTACCTGGCCAACCTCTAGCATTTCAGGGTAAGATGGTAAAAACCACTGATACAACAGTCAACTTCTTCCTTCAAAAGAAGAAAAATTCCCTTTTCCTCCAACTAACGATCAGAAGAAATTCCACAGCACAACACCAGATCAATACAGCATGACCAAAAAAACAAAAAACAACACAAAGAAACCAAGCTGCTGTAATGGCTACCTGCCACTGAAGGGCAGGGCTCCATACCCTCACCTCCCTCCATACTCCCACCCTGTATGTTCCAACCTTTTTCCTTGCATTTCCTTGCCTGTCTCTGTACTCTGGCCGCAGGGGGAAGCTGCTTCAAGGAACTACCCCGAGAGAAAACAAATCCCACCAAGAGCAGGGCACAGCTACCTGCACATCAAGCTTCCAAGCTGGCCCTCAGGCAAGGTCTTAAAGGAGACCAGTTTCAGTGCAAGAAAGAAGGTGTGCACTTTGGGTCACGGGAGGAAGAAATGTGGAAAAAACCCTGCTGGCAACAGCTTTCTGTTAGACAAGTTCAAAAGAGAAAACACCCAGCCCGGTCCTTATGATATCAAACCAAGGCACCCAAAATCTAAACAACGAGCTCTAATTTCAGAACTATCTCCCATCATACTATCCATTCCATGCATTTACCACTCCCGACGTTGAGCTGTCACAAAGGTTGGTGTGGCCGGTATTGCTCTCCCAGCTTCCATCGCTGCAAAGCTCTGGGCTCGAGAGGCCTGGCTGTACGAGCGCTTATCTGCAGGGAGCCTGATCATACCTTTCTTACCATTCTGATGCTCCTACACCAGTTCTCTGCCTGAACACACTGATTTTCACAAATGCTTAGTATTTTTCCTACCCTCGATATTCTGATTACCACCATACCCACGAAGCTTTACCAGGAGGACAAACAGAAGGGCTTCGCCTCCCCCCCACGCTGCCAAAGCACAGCTGTGCCAGCCTGCTGCCAGTATCCTCCACCTGCTCCAGACGCGGCCGTGCCAGCTGGAAACATCACTGCTCTCTGCCATTTCACCTGCCAAAGGGCACAGAAGACAGATTATTGATAAGATTTAAATCATTCTCGTGATCAGTAATCACCACGGAACAGTCAGACTTGCAAGAGGAGGCTGCAGGGGACGTCAACCTTTGGCCAGAAGCATCTGGGAGGCAGTGACTGTTTCTGCTGGGACAGCTGCAGACAGACAAGCAGACACACGGCGGCAGCTCCTACTCCTAGGAAACCACAGGACCTCACCTGTGGCAGAGCACGCTAAAGGAAGGGCTTACAGATGGTAACAGTGAAGACATCAGTAGGCTTCTGCACATTAAAGCAAAGACGTCGCTTGCAAAAATGCACACAGAGGTGGTTTATAAAGTCTGAAAGCCTTTTGGGAAAAGGCAGGATTCATTTCTCAGTGCTGTTACTCTTCTGATTTTAGTCAAAAAAGTAAGTATAGTACTACTGACACGCTAATCCCCTCTGAAAGGGTGTCAGGATGTAATGCTTCATCATGGACTTAGAGGGAAAGAGCAAGAAAGGGGTGCTCAGTGTTACAGCACAGAAGCAACTTCCAACAAACAATAGCTTTATAACCTGTAACAGTGCTATGCTTTCCTATTAATTTCTGTCTTACAAGAAGATTCTGTAATTTTCTGTTAAAAACTGAAGTGCAAGGTACTGCCAAAGCGTTCCATCAGCTCTGCAAATTCTAATTATCACAACAACCCAACAGCTTTTATGAGGAAATACCTAACCATACCTCAGCAGGAAAACACGCTGATTTCATGGCTTGTTTGGAGTTCAAATACAGTGCATTCCATGATATTGCTACACTTTTTTATTTGTGTATTTATTTTAGGTTGTATTTTCAAGGAAAACAAATAAAAAATGTAAAATAAAAATAAATTTAGAATTCTAAGTCAAAAGCATCAAACACGTTCCCAATAATAATGGATTGCATATTGCAAATATTTTCAGAAATCTGAAGAAGTAAAACACACAATTTCTTGTTTGTGCCATAAACCTGTTTCAAAGAATCATTACTTATATTGTTTCAAGAACATCTTATTTGTTTGAAATACTGAGTGAGCTCTCATTTACTTACACAGCTTTTTTTTAAATCAAGATGTACTGCTATCAAGAGAAACTTGCAATCTATCAGCCATCCCTGACAATTAAAAGACAATTTGTGCATAAGCAACAGCCAAGTCACATCAGCCTTAGGGACCAATGAGCGAAAGACTCAAGGTCCATGAAAAGACAAGTCACAAAAGAGTAAAACTGAAATACAAAAATACCATGAGGTAGCACAGATTCAGGGACTAATTCAAGACTGAATTATTGCCAGCATTTATGAAAAAAACGTGTTCACATCTAGGAAAAGTACACATCCCTGCACTTACCCAAACACCTGTCAAATTATCTTCTCTTTCTAAACTTGCAAACTGAAACAGTGGTGTCATGAACATATCATACTCATCAAAACAAGATGCTATTTCTGGAGCTTGATAACAATTTGCTTGTCAACACTTAATTATTTGATTACTGATCATTATCCATAAACATTACCAGCTGCTGGGGTTTTACCAATGCAGCTGGGAGGACAGACTACACAAATAAAAGATATGCTTCCAAAATTTAAAAGAGAAATCTCAATCAATGGGTTGGTTTGATTTTCAAAAGAAGTATGATAAAATCAAAACCAGCAAAAACATGAAAGAGTAAAAAAAACAGTCAGCAAGAAGCAACTTCTTCTGTTCAGCTTGTTTAAAAAATAAAAGGTGGTAAAGAAATCAATTCTATTTCTACAACTGTTTCAAAATTTGTAATATATTTAATCTCTTGATTTTCATGGATGTTCAGTTTGCAAATAGAAGAGGATGAGCTGATCCCAGCGTCTTTTCGTGAGCTCAGTGATTTTGGTAGAATGACTTCTGAAGATACAGTAAAGGTTCCCTCGGACTCCTCACTGTCCCAGCTATCAAGAAACAGATGGAATTGGTGACCAGAGTTAAAGGTCTCCCTTTCTTCGTAGCCCCAACTACATTCTCAATAGAACAAATGACAGACTAAAAATTTTCAATATCTTATAATTACAAGCTGAGTAAATATAAATTTACCTATTTTAAATATATTTATAAATACAGGCTATATTTTATAAATAAGTTGAGTCAGTTGAACATCTCTTCTAGTCTTTCCAGAAACGGAACTGAAGTATATATGGTCATGTCCGTAAACCTCTAAGATTATTAGGAGTGAACACTCAAAGGCCTACACAGCTTCCCAATCACCGTTCCCAGAACAAAAAGCAGGAGCTTCCAAGACTGCAACCACCAAATAGATGCCTTGAGCACGTTAGCCACATGCTAGAAGCCACTGCTGTTCTACCACCCCGCTACACAGCACTCCCAACCTCCACCAGAGGGTCAAGACACACCGAAGTGAAGTCTTGCAGTAGTTTCCTCCCAATTCTGTTCTGCAACTTGTTGTGCCCCAACAAGTTCTGGGCACAAACTGAAGCACAGGAAGATCCGGCTGAACATGAGGGGGCACTTCTTTACTGTGAGGGTGACAGAGCACTGGAACAGGCTGCCCAGAGAGGCTGTGGAGTCTCCTTCTCTGGAGATCTTCAAAACCCGCCTGGATGCCATCCTGTGCAACGTGCTCTGGGTGACCCTGCTTGGCAGGGGGTTGGACCAGATGATCTCCAGAGGTCCCTTCCAGCCTCAACCATTCTGTGATTCTGTGCTCCTACAGCAACATGCAGTCTGACCATAACCAAATTAATCTAAGTAAAGCAGAGAAAGTCAATACACATAAAATATTAATCCATTCTCACTTATTGATATTATAAATTATATACATGTTGATCAACAGATGAACACCTTCAGGAGTTCATAAAACCAGAAATACTTTGTTTTCTACAAATGAGGACTGTTTTTTCCTTCCCCAGTAAGAGAAGGAAAACCACACTACCAATCTGTCATTTATCACTTTTCCTGCATAGAACTTCAGGCAGAGTTCCACTGAGTTCTTTTCCTTTGTCTGGTTCTTCTTTTCTGAGTGGACAGTGAAAATAAAAAGATTTTAATGCCTGCTCATGGGGAAAAAAAAAAAAACTGCTTTTAACTTGATTCAAAAGAGAGTTTATTAAGAAATTTCAAAAAACATATTTAATATTAATAGAAACACATTTAATATTAACATTTTTAATATTTCCATTTAGGAATAAAATGTATTCATGGCATTTTAAAAACATGCTGAACAATATAATGATACTGTTTCTTGTTCAAATTGCAGAAAAAGACCATGAAATTCAACACAGCATACCTTGTAGTACAGCACAACTTACTGGTAAGAAAAGAAAAATAAATTCAGATTTAGTTCCAACTTAAAATCTCTAAATCAGATTTTCTGTTATTCTTCAGCAAGGCTGACGAGCAGCATCTAAACCTACAAGAGCGTATGAACACAGAGTGAGGACCCATGAAGCTACATTACCAAAGACCTCTCGAGAGATATCCCAGCAGCAAGAAGCGCAGCCACTACAATCAAAACATGACGCCTACTAGCGCCAGCTCAGCCTCTGCCAAACCCACCTTAGTCCCATCTCCCCCCACATCCTGTATGAGTAAGAGCCCTCACCACCAGCTTCAGCCTTTTCTCAATGGGGGTGGCTTTAGCCTCATTGCCACAGTGTTTCACTACTGCAACCCCACCGCCTTTCTCAGCTTTACTGTCCCCTTGAATTTAGATTTACCTAAAAGTGATGACAGGTTAACCACAAATTCATTGACTTTTCCACAGGTTCCAGCATATTTAATATCACAATCCAGTTACTACAAAAACATCACAAAAGTGTTTAATGCTACATCTCTTACTTAAAGTTAAAACAAAAAGCCATCCACAGATATTTGGAAAGAATAAGTTATGCCAAAAGTTTTAAACACCCTCACAGAACTCTTCTATTTCACGTTGCACTGCTGATGCAAGTAGAGGAAAAAAAAAAAGAGGAAAAACAAGTATTTGATAAACTACTCTAACAATGCCTGTCACTGTAAAATGTTTCTACAAAGAGAGCTGCATGTTCCCAAAGTGCTTGCAACACGTAAGAAGTACAAGTGAGAAGAAGAGGTAAAGGAGGATAACGGTGTCCTACATAACTTTCACGTTCTTCCAGTTAAGAATAGATTAAGAATAAGAAGAAGATAGAATAGATTAAGAATAGAAGAATTTTCTGTATACTCAAGAGTTGGAATTGAGCAAGGGAGCACTCCTCGCAGTATTATACAGCAATTTAGACATCAATAACACAAAAAAGAAACACTTTGGCAGGATAACGTGATTTATTACTACGTTAAAGGATGTTTCCAGAAGGGGGAAACACACAGAGTAGAATTGTCCCAGACTTCTGAAGTCACAGAAGGGAAATCCTATTGCCTCGAAACAGCTCCCTAGCTGTGCAAGGGAACAGCCACGTGATACATTACCTAAAATCCACTCTCTGTCTTCCTACTTTGAAAAGTGAGAAAAGACATCACTGCCATGTAAGCGCCAGGACGTTCAGGCCATTTTCCCATTACCTTTGTTCCGGAAATATCTTTGCCCGGTCAGATTTGTTTGCTGCTCACTTCAGCCTTCCTTCTCTCACCAGCCTGTCAGCACAACCTCACACTTCTCCCCGCCTTGCCCTCCTCGTACGCTTGTTTTCCATATAGTTCAGACGGACCGGCACCACCGCGAACGG
>VXAA01003510.1:169167-183607 GCA_013399115.1 Anseranas semipalmata
CGCGACCGGCCCGCCCCACGACCCCGCCCGCCTGCCACTCAGCAGCAAGCCCCCGCTCGCCCACACCCCGCCGCCACGGCAGCACGGAGCCGCCCTCGGGCTCTGCCCAGCGCCCCGGGCCGCCCACCTGCGCCAGCAGCGCCTCCCGCTCCCGCCGCCGCCGCTCCTTGCGCGCCGCCAGGTCCCGCTCGCTCTGCCACCCGGACGCCATCTTCGGCACGGCCGGAAAGCAGCCGCCGCCATGCGGCCGTACGGCGAGGCGGGGAGACTGTCGCGAACGGCGTCCGGGGCGACGGTGGGCGGGGCCTAGCAAGATTGACGCGAAGGGAAGCGGCGCGGGGGGAGGGGCGCGCGTTGGCTGCAGCACGAGGCTGCAGGCAAAGGGAGCTCGAGGCGGCTGTGGGCTCTGTCAGGGCCTGGTGTTACTCTTCGCACCCCTAATCCTCCACGTCGTTAATGAGGCAGTACTGTAAAGTGGCATTGAAATCCAAGTTTCCAATACTCGCAATTTTAGAAGAGAAACTATGATACAAATGCACTGTGGAATCTCAAAATCTGAACAACAATTAAAGCTAGAAAGATAATTTATAAATGTGATCGTTCTGCTGGTGGTTTGTTTGAGAGCTGACTTTAATTCTGAGGTCAGCCGTTAGGAAAAGGATGACATAATTTAATCTCATTTCCTCTCCTCATCCAAGAAAAGGATTTTTTCAGAGGAAGCAAGCAAAAAAAAATTAAGTTTCAGTCTGATTTATTTGAAGATATTACTGTCTGAGAGCTCCTCACACGTTCAGAAATCTCCAGTGAACGTAGAGAACCTTGGCATACCACCTCTAATGGTCAGCAGGGCACCTCTGCTCAGTCGCCTCATTCCCACTGCCAAAATTAAACCCACTAATAAAACAGTAATGCTGCAGAGATACTGATCTTTGCTGAACTCCTACAGGGAGGTGCTGACCTTGCAGAGTGAATTATTACTTCCTATTTAACGGCGCGTTTTACACTTTCCCTGAAAGGAGCCGATGACTCTCCAACTGACCTGCGTTATAAACCTTCATGCTGCTAACCTTCACTGCTTGCCTTCAGCGCCCTGATATTTAATTTTGGTATGAAAAAAGCTGGAAAAAAATCCTCTCTGCTCAGTGCAATCCTCTACAGTTTTCTTTAAGTGAAAGGCAATGGTTCAATAGGGAAAAGAGGTTCTTTACTTTGAGAATATGGAACTTTTTTTTCTGCAGTGGTGAACAAGCTGCAAGCACGTGGGTAAATCCAGCTTGCTGCTGGAGAGTTTCCTACCTCAATTTTAACACATTTTGAAGTGTTCATACTAAAGAAGCACAGCATCCAGTAGGATGCTGGGGAGAGGACAGAGGGGGTACATCCAACTCAAAATGGTCTGAGTTTCAGTTAATTCTCATTCTGTTCATTTTTTAAACCATCTGTTTGCCACTGGTACTGCTGAGCAGTCATTTAGATTGGATTCTGAAGGATCACATAGACCGGGATGCGAATTTTCAATGGCTTGTCTTAGAAATAAAAATGGCAGCCCCCTGAGAAATTACAGAAAAAAAAAATTAAAATTAAAAAAAAAAAGACACAATTATGAGAAAATGCATATTTCTTTCACAGATATTTCATGATGTTTCCTCAGCAGAAAATTAAAGTAACTGCGTCTAAACTCGGTGTCATAAAATGATGGAACACCTTGCCCAAAAATCAATGCAGTAGCAATGCCCAGGTTATTAGTTGCTTATGCCTGGACTGTGCAGTCAGGGCCTGAATTTAAAACCAAGATGACTTTCTACTGTCCATCAAAAAGAGTGTTCCTGGCAGCAGCAAAAGAGCTCCACGACATTGAGGATCCTGACAGCCTGCCTTAGGAATGAGAGCTCGGTTTACAATGAAAATGAACAAGGAGGCTGTTGTGGATCGAAGAATGATTCACCCATTGTTCCATATTCAATAGCAAACCATCTGGGGGGTCTGCCCCTAAGCAACAGTTACTTCGTTAATTTGCTCAGCTACACTGAAAACAAGTGATCTCTTCAAATATAGTTCGGCAGACGAGGGGAATGAGGTTTACAAACATCCATTTTCTGTCTCCCCACCTCAGCTTCATGATTGTAATAATGAGAATTGTTCGCCTGGCAAATTCTCTAGTGACAACTACTAGCTAATAAATGTTTTGTGAGGAAGCTATAGAAGTTCAAATCACACTGTTACACATGTGAAATGATAACTCGTTCGGTTCATTTCTTGTGGGGTTTTTACATGCCTTTTTTTTTGTCTTTTGAGACTTCGAAAACAAAGGCTTTTATCAGTTGGCAAGCGCAGAGCACTGGTAACACCTGCCCTGTCCTTTCTTTATTGAGTCTGATAACACATCTTTTTAAAAATCATTTCTTTGAGGGAAATAGAGAGGTCTTTTCTCTGCCTGCTCCGCTTGGAGAGGTCCAGCAGTGCGCATGTCAGCTACTTCCATAACGAGACATAAATACTGACTCAGATCACCTGACTGGGGCAGAAATTAAAACCTCAGGGCTGTAAGGTATCAGACCAATGCAACAGACCAATGCAACAATAACTCAAACAATCTTACACAGAGCTTCAATGCAGTGCAATGGGTTTGTTCTGTTTTTAAAGTGAGAATAAAGCATATAGAACTACAGAATCACAGAATCATTTAGGTCTATTATCATTTAGGTCATTATCTAAGATCACCTAGTCCAATCGTCAAGCACTGCCAAGACCACCACTAACCATATCAGTAAGCTCTACATCTACACATCTTTTGAATACCTCCAGCGATGGTGACTCACCCACTTCCCTGGGCAGCCTGTTCCAATGCCTCACAACACTTTCAGTGAAGAAATTTTTCCTAATATCCAACCTAAACCTCCCCAGACACAACTTAAGGCCATTTCCTCTTGTCATATCACTTGATGCTTGGGAAACCGATCTCCACCTCGCTACAGCCTCCTTTCAGGTACCTGTAGAGAGCGATCAGGTCGCCCCTGAGCCTCCTCTTCTCCAGGCTAAACAACCCCAGCTCTCTCAGCCACTCCTCGTAAGACTTGTTCTCCAGACCCCTCACCAGCTTCGTTGCCCTTCTCTGGACCCGCTCCAGCACCTCGATGTCCTTCCTGTAGTGAGGGGCCCAAAACCGAACACAATATTTGACATGCAGCCTCACCAGAGGGGGACAATCACTTCCCTAGTCCTACATGATCCTCTCATCCAGATCATTGATGAAGATATTGAAGAGAACTGGCCCTAACACTGAGCCCTGGGGGACACCACTCATGACCGGCCTCCAACTGGATTTAACTCCATTCACCACAACTCTTTGGGCCCAGCCACCCAGCCAGTTTCTAACCCAACAAAATGTACGCCAGTCCAAGCCATGAGCAGCCAGTTTCTTCAGGAGAATGCTGTGGGAAACGGTGTCGAAAGCCATTTGCTTTCTAAAGCCAGGCCAGTTGTATAAAGCAGCCTGTACCCTAGTCCCACAGGCAGTTGTGTCAGCCTGATAGTTACAAGAGACGGAATACCTTAAGCTGGTATTACAAACACTCTGTACTGAGAAATCACAGCCTTTGGCTGCTCCTGCTGCTTCCCCATCAGCAGCCATCTTCCAGAGACCTTGGGGCTGCCTGCCCTTTTCTCCTGCAGTGCTTTTGGTCATTCCAATGCACACTCACATGGGCAGCGCCCAGCAAAGAAAAGGAAGCTGCCGCAACACTCGTGGCTGGACTCGGGGTGTGGAGGATCGTAGGGGAGTCTCCTCCTTTAATTGCAATAGAGAATCGAAAAACAGGTGGGATGGGAGCTTATCTTTCTCTAATGAGATGGTGAACACGCGCTGAAAAAAATACTGAGACCAGTGAGGTCTTGCTCTGTGGAAAGGGCCCGAGCACTACAGCACCATAAAGAAAATTGTAAAGAGAATTTCACTGCCACAGAGAGTGGCCATAATCGTCTCTTTTGGCAGCAACTTGAACAATTTGCTTCTCTCCAATTTTCACCACACAGTTCCTGAAATTGCTTTTCATTTTTCTTTATTTTACACTACTGTGTTAAGAGGGAAGTATAATTTCATATCCAACCCTTGTCTCAGCCCTTGACCCAGAAAAAGCTGTAAATACTGAGTAATTCCTCTAACCCAAAGCATATGGATAAGCTTCATGATCAGCATTGCTTCATTAAAAGTAATCAGTGTGAATGTGTTTCACTGTTGATCACCTTCTAATTTATATCCTTGCCACATACAGCCTGAGACCCAAGAAAAGTGCACAATAAATAAACATGTTTTTTAACTATCTTCTTCATAGCATTGCCTCAGAAAGATGGGTTAAAGATCTTTTACAGTAAAAACAAGAAACAAAATTCAAGCCCATGTTTTAAAATGTGCCTCCTATACACTGACACAAGAACTGTTCATGCGAAGAAAGATTCAGCTTTAACGAATGGTATGGTAAATCACTGCTTTCGCTGAACATGTTTGCAATGCAGAATAAGGTGATATGGGCTAGAGATATCTTAGTATGCAACTCATCTCTTTTCATTTAATTTTCATTGAATACAGGCAATGTGACGCTCTGACTCCCTTAGAAATTTTGTTTCTTTCTTGTAGGCTTAAATTAATCTAGATGAGAAGGAGACCATGCTACTTTGTGAGGAAGCAGATGGAAAAATATTGTAATAGAAGTTTTCCTCTGCTCTGCATGACCATGAAACCAAGTCCAGGGGCAGGAATCCTGCATTCCTCTCAGATTTTAGGCACCACCAGAAGTGCTGGCTGCACTTAGCCTGAAAACAGCGATTGTTTGCTTTCTGACAGGAACCTCACATGCTGGCCAGGCTTTCTCTGGCCTCCACCTTGGAGGTTTGTAATAGATACTGCCTTTAGGCCCACATGTAATGTTAGAAGTTGCAGGTGACAGCCCTCTCTTGCCAGAACCGTAGAAGTTCTTGAACCAAGCTGCCTTCCAGAACTAGATGCATTTTAATGTGTCGTCTAAGATGCTGTCTGCAAATCCCAGTATCACAGAGGCCAGAGTACAGAGCTTTGTTACTGGAGGAGAGTCTAATTCATTTTGCTTTGATTAAAGAAGACATTAGACTGGTTGGAGGACTCAAAAATAATTCTTAGGGCTCTGAATATGGATGCTAGTTTTCAGTGTCTTTGCAGTAATTTAACTTCAATGCAATTTAATAGAACACAATTTGAAGGAAGAAAGGGAACCAAACAATCGGGCCAGATGAAATATACCCTCTCATTCTGCTGCCCTGGTGAGAGGCAGTGATGAATTCTAAATAAAACATCCTCTGATTGTTCTTCCTTAGAATATGGGATGCAGCGTGAGTTAAGTGAGGTTTGAAGTGAGCACAGAGCAGAAATCAATAGAGTAGCAATTAAAAAAAAAAAAAGAAAAAAAAAAAGAATAGATAGAAAGCATTCCTCAAAGAAACCATGTTTATTGAAGGGCATAAACCTTGAAGAAAGAGATCATGCTAGAAACAGCTAGAAAATGTTTTTTATAGTTAATTAAAAACAGCATCAGGCTAGTTATAAGACAGGATATTTACTAAAGGGCTGTGTGTCAAAACTGCACAACCTCAGATACCTAAAGAGGTTGTATTTTTCAGGAAGCAAGAATTATTCTCTGAAGATTCATGAAGATGTAAAGCTTAATTATTAAATTCTAAGATTGATTCCTCTAAGCTCTGTGTAAGTCAAGTCTTTGGTCATCCCTCACTCCTGTGAGGATACCTAAGACAAAGAGAGGGTTCAAGGACACATCCAGCAAGTGGTCAGCAGTTGCCCAATTTCAAGGCTTCTGAGTAATCCACCCTTCCAGAGGAGTGCAGAACTGATGATGAGATGGCCTTTTCTTTGAAGCTCAATAGTTCAGCATCTCATGTAATTCCCTTACACAGAGTCCTCTTCAGGTTGGCCAATATCCTTTCAAAAGCCACTGCTTGATTAAAACAGAACAGATTAAAGCAGAATAAAATGAGATGGAAGATTGCATAAAGTCCTGTAGTAAGAAGCAAATAATCTGAGGAGAGTATTTGAATGGGAAATATTAAGTATTAGGAGTTTCGAGGGACTCAGACATGGCATTACTTCTTTTGTGAGCCAAGGGTTCATTTTAGTTCTTGTATATTAGGAAATCTGATGCGGGTGAGAGTTTAGAGGCCACGAGGCCAGAGAGAGGAAGCACGTACATTAATCAAGGTGAAAAGATGGACAGTGCACACAAACAAGTCCTCAGACAGGGTTGTTGTGCACAGAAGATTGATTTGGAAAGAAACAGAAAACTAGCGGATTTGTGTTGCTAGATTTAGAGAGAACAAAACAATGTATCAAGACTATATACTGTGAAAATCACTTTCAGCAACTAAGAAAGAGGCAAAGGGGGGAAAAGAATGAACAACCCATTCTCTGGCTCTCATCCTTGCCATCTTTAAGTAAAAGAATACAACAGTGTGACAAGCTGGGGAGTTTTGAAAATGGAAACCTGAAGACGGGATTTGCCTTTCAACAGCAGGAGTACAGGATTCACTGTAATTATCCTAAGAGATTTAGATATTGTCAGATTGCAACTTGAGTGATTGCTGAAGAGAGCTGCAGCATCCTGTAAAGGACTGCCTCCCTGAGATGAATGCTTTAGCAGTTCCTTTGTTGAAAGTTGTATTTTGAACTCATCCAAGGGTATGAGAAGTCTGACATTAAGGACTGATGTGTGTTTGAGCAGTGTAGTGTGATGAGAAATGTGCTTCTCCATCTTCTGCTTTGCAGAAGGCATCAAAGATGATCTAGCTAAGGAAACAGGATGGCTCAGCAGCAGGCTATTTTCAATGTTAATAATTTCTAAATTCTCTCTAGGACTTGGAATCACTATTTCAGTTTTGATCTAGATTCTAAACAAGACATCACAAGAAGAAGCATGAGATCATTTATAAATATATATATATTACACTAATTTATTCTTCAGTTCAGTAGTTTTCCTTTTAATTTAAATTTCAGTACAAATATAAGACAAAGACATAGCTAAGAATAAATATGTAATTTGATCCTGTTGAATGCTGTGATAGAAGACAGATATTCTTTTTATTTTTTTAGATATAGGGTAGTATCAGTTTTATAACAAAGATCAGCTTGCCATCATGTTAGAGTACATGAATACAGGGCATTTCTGCATTGGAAGGAGAAATTTACTTACTAATACTGCAATGATACATCTCTCCATCTTATTTGCTTGTGAATTGAAATGTTTTTGCCTTTGCTTTTGCAAAATCAAAAGAAAACCACCTGCTGTCAGTGGGGTTGTTGTTTTGTAATGGTAAAGCACAGGCATAGCCTGCTCAAGGGGGAGAAGCAAGTTTCATGTCAAATAGCTGTCTATGTGTGCCTGATCCAGTCTGTATTTCCTAGGCATATTTCCCTAAAGCTGCCAAGATGGAGGGGCTGCCCACCATGCCCACTTGATGCCCGCAGACCTACAAGTACCTCCACTGCTCTCTGATGCTACATCAGACCCACCACATCCAGCCCTGCTGGCTACGGCACCCTCCTCAGAGCCTGACCCACAGCTCGCAGAAGTCAGAAGGGCAACCCTCCATCAGCTTGCAAGGCGCTTTAGATAACGTCCTAAAGTAAAATGCATAGACCACCTTATTTATTGGAAGTTAAGGGAAGGAGAGACAGACATGACAAGAAATCCCTCCTGCTTGTCTCTATCTTCCTCCTTGTGTTATCCTCAGCTCTTCAAAGCCAAAGCTATGGTTGTCAGGAAAAGAAACTCATTTTGGGACTCAACTCACACAATACTAGGACTAAGTCACAGGTTAGACTAAATTTAAAGAAGGCTACTTTTAAAAAAGATTAAAATCATTGCAAAGTTTCCAATAATTTTCAAGTATTTAAGCCTGACTATTGGCTTGCTGCAAATGCAGAAGTACAACAAGGATACTGCAGCCTTAAACCCCTTCTTCCTTTGAAATGAGAACCAAATTATATTTTGTGAAAGGTCTCCTTTAGCCCATGATTTTTCTTTGGCACTTATCCCTGGTTGCATTAGTTCAGCTATCTATTAACCACAGCAACCCACCTGTGTGCAGAAAAAAATCCCATTAAAACAAAAGCAAACAACAAATCCAGCATTACAGTGACCAAATGCATTGACATAAATAACTATAATCTGTGCAGATTGCTGGAGTAAGAAAACTAGAGCTTCGTTGACCCACACAGAAATTTTATTGGTATTTCACTAAAACTTAGACATCATCTGGTCTAGTTGTACCCATAAGTTCCTACTGCTCAGATGCACGTTGGATAATCTGGTGAATCAGGGTGGACGCTGGGGAAGTTGCTCATCCCACAGTTCAAAACTAAGCTTTTCTTTCCTTCTCTTTTCAGCCCGGAAGAGAGTGATGGCTCATACCTTGGAACTGTGGGGTCCATCCCCACTAGAACTTCAAAGCCATCAGTAAAATCTTGCAGAGTCTTATTTGCTTCTGGCATCAAGTGCAGGTAATGCATGCATGAGCACCAGGCCAAGCACCACAGCACCCTGTACTGAAGGTCACTGCCCCTGCACAGGAGCCCTCAATGGCAGGGGGTCCAGCCAGCTGTAAAGCACGAGACCTGCTTCAGCACAGGTGGGTACATCACAGCACCAAAAGTTAAGAGAGGAGCTCTCTCCCCTTACTGGGAAAGCAAGGGAGATACAGATGCTGAGTGTAAGAGCAGCTCCTGGGAAGGTGTGAAGGAAGAAGCACAAGGAGATCAGTATTAAAGGGTTCCCTTCAGCATCTGAAAAAGGACAAGAACATAGGAAGTGGTCTGAAATAAAACAGGGATCAGATGAGCCCAGAGAAACCTGTCACCCTCATCTGGGGTCCCCCACACACAACACACACACAGATACACCCCTCTGGGCAAGAACTGGAACACTCCTGGAAGTCTCAGATGCAAAAAGCTGATATTGCTGGCCTCTTGTATCACATGCACTGTTTTTCTTCATTTCCAGGACATACAACCTACTTCGTCTTTCACTTAACATTGTGGTTCATGATACATCCCAAAGACCTTGAAAACAGTGAAAAACTGGGATGTGACAAAGAGGGGTGAGTTGAAAGAGCACAAAGAGTGTGGCAAGACGAAATGAGAATCTGGGAAGATAATCTGCAGAAGCACACTGGATATAGGTATCTAACCAGATATAAATGTGGTAATATTGCATTGCTGAAGCCAAAAGAAGATAAATGTTGCAGCAAACCAGCCATGAAAATGTGCAGCTTGAGAGAAGCTAACAAACTTTACTTTAGCCAGAGTGAGTTGTGTCTGCTAGCTATCCAAAGGAGAGACCATGATTTTAAAGTCATAGAGAAACAAGACTGGAATGGAGAGTTTGACCTGTAAGTTGTCTGCATACCAATGATAATTAATTTTGCATTTGTTGGTGAGACATCATGATAAGAAGAGATGAACAAGGGCAGAGGTTTATGGAGCCTATCTAAAGGAAGGGAAGGAAGAAAAAAGCTCACTCAAGGACATGCACACTGATTAGAAATGCAGGAGACTTGGGAAGGAAAAGCATCACAGGAGCAAGGGGAGGAGAAGATTTCAAAATAAGAACATAGCTGGCATTCTCAAAGGTAAAATGAATGTCAAGATTGAGACTCAAGATGAGACTGCAACACTACTTCAAGTCGTGGCTAAGAAAAAGTCTTAGTTTTGTAACCCATTGAAGACAGCATCTGACAGGAGACATATTACGTACAAAATAAATTCAGTCAGATAAATAACACCATAAAGACTATTCAGAGTCTAGATGGTGACCTGAGATGTAGGCATCAACACTGATGTCTTTCAAAGTTAGATGAGGTGGCTCAGCCTAGAAATCTGTACCTAGCTTTTGGATGAGAGCACCTTCAGGCAGAGAGGCTGTCTGCATTCAACAAGCACCTCTGTAGCAAATATCTGGCAAGGAAGCAGACAAAAGAAGGAAAATGATTCACTTTTGGCCACACAAGATGTCAGGTATGGCCTTTCAGAGCAGTTTGGACAAAACCATGCAATTTTGATTCTGCCCCAGGAGGACGCATATTAGTTAATGCCAGGCAAGTTATTTGCATAATAAATTAGGGTCCAAATGCTGCAGTTGTCAGCATTTCATCACTTCATATGAAGTGCATTAACACACATAAAAGATTTGCAATGATGAATTAGATGTCTTTCCCTCTTTTCTCCCCAGTAAATTAGAGAAAACCATAGTGACACACAAAGTGATAATGACAAGAAGTCCTTAATTGTAGCAGCAAGAAGAATACACAAAACAAAGCACGCTGCAGACAGTAACTATTAATCTTCTTCAGTATTTCTGTACATATCTTTACCATTTGCAAATGCAAACTGTTCATATGAACAGAACTGAAATTCTGAGACTAAATTTCATCTGTTTTCCAGTAAATCTGAAAATCTTCTAATATATAGAAAATGTTATTGCTCTAAATCTCCCATTATATACGTGTTTGGGATGGCTCCCCATCCACTCAGTATTTCCCATACTTTGTCAGGGGAATACTTTGCATAATTCAGAACATTTGCTATATGCAGTGACAGCTGCATGACACTAATTTCTGGCACATGGTTCCCCAAATGTGCTCATTGCCTTCTACTTCATGTGGAGCATGCCTGAGCTCTGCTCAGGAGAGATTTACCTACACAGCTGACTTTCTGTTTTGTTTTTCAGGAGTTCTCTTCATCCTGTATGCACACTAGAAGCCTGCTATCACTCAGACTGATTGCTGTTTTTCTAGCCTATATTTAATATCTCTGACAGACATTTACTTTAATTGTTCCCATTGGGATCATGCCATTTAACTGCTCACTGTTAGTCTCCGTTCCCCACTCTCATGCTCTGTTGTTATTAACTTGTAGTTTCTATTCTCCAAGCTCTTCCCTATAACCTGTTCTTACAATTTCTATGCTCCTCAATCTCTTAGTACATTAAAGCAACTTCCTGACTTCCTCCACTGCCTTATCTCTCTTAAAGACTGAAATGTGTGCTGGTTACTTCATATCCAGTACCAACACAGATGCGATAGAAGTCAACCCTCTCAGTCAAAAGCTGGTAGTGAGACACGCACTTTAATCGCACTTGTGTGTATGAAGCACATCTGTATTTGTATTTATGTGGACTATAAGGTTCGGCACACAGAAAAGTTTCATATTCTGTAATGGTTCTGCCAAAAGGAGATGACTAATCCTGGCATAAGAGCAGGACATCACCATTTCCCTAGGCATGAAGAAAGACAATATCTCAAAGGAACAAATATTAAAAGTCAGGAAAATCAAGAAAGTGAGTAAAGGAAGGGAGATTATTTCAATGGGAGCCAAGGCAAGTCCCACGTAAGATTTAGGGCATAAAAGCACTCTTCTTCATGGTTCTTCCCTCAAAAGGAAAACTCAGAAAAGCTCAAGTGGTCCATGGCTATGTGACCGAGGTAAACACCTCCAAGAGAAGAGGACAGAAATCTTTCACATTTAAATTTGCTAAAGTACATTGAACATGGTTTTTTCCTTCTGGTAGTTTTCACGATGCTCAGAAATTGCCACCCTGTAGGATACAGAGTAATGTAATAGATTGTGCTTCCTCGGAGCTGCATGGATTACTTCAGGAACTGGTAATACAGAAGCCTCCATGGAAAAAGTTTCTTACTGGTAATCAGCACTATCAAAAAAGTATCCTTGGTCTGCATCAAGATTAGTAGAGAAATGCCCACAGAAGTTATGGAACCTCAATCTTTGAAAAATTTTTGAAGTTAGCTGGACAAAGCCCTGTGAGCATCTTGCTCTAACTTTGAAATTAAGCCTGGTTTGAACAGTAAGTTGGACTACATGTCTCCAGAGGTCCCTGATTCTTTCTATGATCCTATGCCTGACCTTTGGGCACTTTGTAACACCCTCCTTCAGCCATTTGCGTTGTTTTGCTATTTCTACTTTCTGCCTTCTGAGCTACGCAAGTTTCATTTCTGTCTCTAACTCAGAGCTTTCATCCCCATCTCCTTCTCATCCTCCATCTCCCCTTTGTTACACTATACTGGGCAAGAAGAGACTGGTGACATATGTTCAGCATTGCTCTTCACTCTCTGACCGACACCTTCCTCCTTTCCAGTCTCTGACTTGCAGTTTTTCAAGCATGAAGACAAGGTGCCCATTACACTTAGGACAATGTTTTAGATCTTTTCACCTCACTGGCTCCATTGCTCATCATTTTTTAAGGGAGTCTCTGCAGCTGCCTTCTTTAAAATACACTTGCCTACGCTTAACCACACAGCTGTCCCTCCTTCTTGTCATCGTTCCTCCTACCCAGGTCTGGTTTGCTCTTTTGTACTCTCCCAGCAGTTGGAATCTGACTAAAGGCATATGAAACAGTTTCTCTCTCGGTCTCTCTTCCAAATTATTTTTTCTGTAGGTCCTATCAATCAGTGCCCCCCTTCACCACCTTTCTTTTCTTCCTCTGGTGTCCCCTGTAGACAGCTGATCAAGCAACACCCATCCTTTATAGGTGTACTGTTCAAGTAAGTGGGAGAGGTGCCTGCGGGGAACGGGTTCTTAGTCCATGTTCTGGACAGCACCAGGACACATCACTCATCAACTCTCAGCATGTGGCATGCAGAAAGACATAGCCTTTTCTGTGTAACGTGGCAGAGATGCCCAATTCCCACTGAAACCTGTTTGACCTGTTCTGGTGTTGAGAGATCCCAAAACCAAATTGCATAACTAGACCAGAGGTTCAGCAGAACAGGGAAATCCTTGGCTGTCCTGTCAGTTTCTGGCAAGGAATGTGGAGAGTCGGGAGGAACAGGCATTACCATTTGCATTACCAGAACTCCTGCTAACCAGCACAATCTCCCACAGCATTCTCCTGGAGAAACTGGCTGCTCATGGCTTGGATGGGCACACGCTTCGTTGGGTTAGAAACTGGCTGGGTGGCCGGGCCCAAAGAGTCGTGGTGAATGGAGATAAACATGCCCTTCCTCTGACAGATATGAAAAGTGATGAGCTCTTTCTGCTTCTTTATTTCCTTCTTCTTCCTTATTTCATAGACACTCCGGAGTCCAAATGTGTTTTCTGAGGCCTTTTACTTGGCCACCTCTGACTGACTCAGAAATAAGGCCGGTCCAAGGACACCTAACCTGTAACAGGCTGTTCTGTTAGCAAGAGAGTGTTGCACCTTGATTCCTAGCAGCAAGGAAATAGGGAAGATGAGGAGAGAGCCAAAATAACACACAACTAAAATTGCAGTGAGAAAACCTCCCACGTCACAGCCTTGCAGGCCTAAGCATTTGCAGTGAGTAGTTGCAGTTCTGCTTTGTGTATTCCTCCTATCTATATCTCAAAGCAGTGCCCAAACCTCACAAGTTGGCCCTTTCTCGAAGCATCCTCATCACAGCTCCACAGGACTAAGCCTCTCCTGTGCAGCGTGGTCCATTCACCACCAGGTGAGATGCTGTAGAAGCACGTACCAGCTCCTATCTCAAGAGCTTCTCTTGACCCCAAACACTCACCTTCCTCTGGAAGGAAACCACCTAATTACTGCCCCTTGCGTGGGAACCATGGCTCTGGGTCAGAGGACAGAAGGCTATGCAGGACTGCAAATTCGGGTCTTGGACGCAGTGACCAGCAAGTTTTGGCACAGATGAGTTCCAGGGGAATCTGACTTTATATGATCCACCTGAGCCACAGAGAGCTGAGGCCATGGCTGCCCCATGAGAACAAACAGCCAGACACCAAAGCAGGAGACCTCCAACTCTCTGAAGCTCAGAGAGAGATCGAGCTTTTCTGGATCAAATCATGATCAGTCATAGCGTGGATGTGCTATGATATAGCATGGTGCTATCTGCTCAAGAGGTCCTTTATTTTCAACATGAACTACTGCTGGCTTCTCTCTGCATCAGCATCAGACTACCATTCTGTTTGTCAAACCTTCACTAAAATACTGCCCCTCCGAACAAGTCTGCGGCATGTCTGAGACAAGATGAATTACCCTCAGCTCCAGACATTTTGCTCCTGTACCTCTTGAACCACTCCGAGTACATAAACTGGGAGAAAAGACCTTGACCTAAATATCTGCATCTGTTGCACAGATTAATTGCTTTGTCTGCAAGGAGCAGACTGATGTCTGCAGGATTAAACAGGGACTACCTGGCAGGTCCTTTTGAACTCCACATCCTCCTAAGTCCTCATTCAGCTTCATCATTTCCTATCATGCAATAGCTTTTCCAGAAGAAAGAAGCTGGGATGCTGTTTGTTAACACAATGATTTCTGTGTGTTTCATTGTCTTGTTGGTTTGTAATTCACCTGCCACTTTTTGAAAAAGCTTATTATAAACGTGTCATCACACTTGTTAAAAAAAAAAAAAA
>VXAA01003510.1:183612-219636 GCA_013399115.1 Anseranas semipalmata
TTTGTAAAAGTTTCACTCCCCTTATTAAAAAAAAAAAAAAAAAAGATTAGGCAAAGCAAAACCTTGGGAGGGGGTCAAATAGCATCTTCTGCTGTGTAGGCCCACAGGACAGATCTGCAGGGGTCCATGGAAGAACCTTGAGCTGGGGGAATCTCTGCTGTCTCAGGCCTCTTTTCTCCTGTAGATCACGCAGCTCATGCAGCTTTCCCTCTGTGCAGCCCTCTCAAGCAGTTTTCAGCACAGCTGAGGATCTGCAGCTTAACAGAGGACACATCTCAGTGCCTTTGCCAGCAAAGAACACGCAATGTGGAACCAAACCCTACGAATACAGCTGCAGCCAGCTATGCTCGCACTACACTGGAGTTGGATTCGATGATCCTTATGGGTCCCTTCCAACTCGGGATATTCTGTGATTCTGTGATACACAAACACAAAGAGCGCATGCCCCAGCGAATGTACAGAACACGACAGCAGAAAATATGGATGCAGACGAGGGGAGCAATGAATCAGCTGGCCGTGTGGCAGGGAATAACTATTCATAGCACTCTGTTCCAGTATTTTCTGGGCATCACTGCAAAGAAGAGAAATAAGGGGACAAGACGCTACATACTATTAACCATGCAGAAGGCAAGGCAGAGAAGGCAACGAAATCCCATTTTGGAAATTTTCAGAAATACAGTCCCCAGTAAAAAAGGAAATTTGTAGGCTGTACATTGAAACCTCTCCCAGATTCACATAAAATGGGAAAAAAAACGGACTAAGCAGCCAGTCCAATGGCTGAAGCATGACTCGCTCTGGGGGAGAGTACTTGGGACTTGTCTGTATCAGCTTTTTATTTTCATGTTTGATAAGCAAGGAATTTACTTAAAATGAAAGTTTAAAGTTTCCGTATTAAATTTCTTGCATGCAGAAGTGGCACTTTGTTCACGTGTAGAACTTCTCACTGAACACATTTTTCATCACAGATTTCACTAAATTCATCCTGGAAATTGTGCACATGAAAATAAAAATCTTGACAAACTTCACTGAAAGTATGGCAACAGTTTTTCAGTTTGTTTGCTTGTTTTTAAAAAAAGGAAGTAACACTCTCGAAACTTCCATTGCTCAGTAAAGACCTAAATATTTACTTAGAACGCTCATTTGGAATCACCAGAAACAGGTTCCCAAGTAGATTTTGATGCTTTGATCAAGGGCTGACGTATGAATCTATCAAGAATTCTTCCATCATATTCAATTTTTTGGTGAAGTTCCAAAGTGGGGAGATCACCTTTCCCATTGCACTCCTCTCTGCTGAATTCATTTAGCCACGAGGAGCAGCACCAGAGCCCATCTTCTGCCCACTCCGCCGGGGCCAGTCCTTCGAGCTCTCTGAGACGAGGCCGAGGTCCCCGTGCAGCACCGTGTGCCATCCCTTGCCCTCTGCCTACGAAGCTGCCCCAGGACGTGCCCTCGGTGCTTTGCAGGTTTCATTTGCTTCTCTGCCCCCGAGACAGCAAACAGTGTCGTTTGCATACTTAGCTTTAAGCACGCCAATATTCTGCTGCTCTGCAGCGCCCGTTTTACCAAGGCGGGACAGCGCAGGACATCAGCGGGCAGTCGCTGCGTCTGGCACGGTATCAGGTGGGGTGGCCCTGGGGGTCCCTGGAACCGGAGGCTGGGAACAAGGGGGACGGTGACCCCCCCAAACAGACTGCCACCTCTGGTCCCAGCGCCAGGCGTTTGCCTGCATGTGCCAAGGGCTAAACAAACGGTGGTATTTGGGCCAGAGCAGGAATTCCCACCTGATGGGTGCAGAGAGGCACTTTGGGGACCCTGTCTGGCCCTGGGGGAGGACCACAGCAGGAGATGCATTGGCATTCACGGCACAGGTCGTGCCCACGTGGAGCTCTGCCTTCCCTTTATCTTCTAGACTGCAAATGAATAACCATTTAAGCACATTTGTTATTTAAATAAGGCCAAAACCGGATCATAGTTATTATGAAAACCACTGCACTGTGAAACCTGTAACATTTAAATCCAACTGTTGACCCAAAACAGTTCAGCTCATTACACTTCCAGGAAGAACACAGGGGTGAGCGAGAGCTTCAGAGGGCATCGGCAGTGGCACGTAGTGAGCTGTTCTGTAATGAGCTCCTCAATAAACCTCTGCAATAGATTTTGTTAACATCTACCTGTCGTCCTCCCTCGTCATTTTCTCCTTCAGTATTTGCATCCTCTCTGAGCATCCACAGAGACTGTCTGGCTTTAATCAAAGAATTATTTCAGAACGTTTCCAAGCCTTGGAGGATGTCAGAGTCATTTCAACTCTTCTAACGTCTTTGCAGAGCTGCCGTGCTCCTGGGACCAGGCCTCCGGCTCACAGCCCTTGCAGACAAGCAGCACCCAAGCAGAACTGCACTAGCAATGCCGGGAAAAACCCTTTTGGTAAGGAATTATGCACAGCAAGTTTAACCTGCCAGCCAGCATTTCCCAAGCTGGCATTCTCCATGCCAGAACCTGCTTTCACATCAGTAGCAGCAGAGACCCATTGGTCGAGAAGTCGCATTAACCAGCCTTAGCAGTCAGCGCTTAATGGCACAGCAGGCACTGCTTAGCGCTGCCTCTGCAGGGGAAGCGGCAGAGAAAACATCACTTTGCTTCATGAAGTCCATGCTTAGCTGTTCGGGGTTTGCTGGGTGCAGTGCAGCCCTAGATTAGAACAGCAGTTAAGCCCATGCCCAACTCAGTGCCAGCGGTGAGGTTGGAGGCACCACCTCCATCAGAACAGGAGTACTTTGGGGCTGCGAGTAATGGAGCGCTACCACAGACCCAATCCGGAATTTGTCACGCAAGGTCAAGATATGGCAGCACTATGGACTATTTCAAGTCATTTTTCTTGCCAGCGCGTTATATATCCTTATGGAAATGCACCTACAAACAAGCGGAAAAGCTGCTGTGTGCTCAGCGGGCATCCAGGCAGCCATGAACACATGGTCACGCGGATAAGGAGCGTAAACGACATTGTCCTCCTACCTCCTCCTGAGCGAAAACAATCCACAGTAACCCGAAATGGCAGGCAGCCCAATTTAGTCAGTCCCTGCACAGACACCCGCAGGCTGTCCCTGCCCTGTGTCACCTCCCCGAGGCTGCTGCACCCAGACACCGGCAGCCAGAGCCGGCTCACGCCGCGTCCCAGTGCTGAAGCCAGCAGGCAAGGCCCCCCTGAAAGCTGGCCCTGGTGGGAATAACAACTTTTTGCAAACTGTCCCAGAGGGAAGAGAGCACGCTGGGGCAATCCTGCAAAAATGCATTGTTAATAACCAGCAGGCAGGTTCCCCTGCAGCAGGTAATGCCAAGTAAAATACCAACCACGTTCTCACAGCTCATTGCCAGATCTCCTTAGGTTTTCTTAACTTGAAAATATATTTCTCTGTGTTTCTCTTTACTTGTGATACAAATATCAGCAGGACACACTCCTGCATGTCTTTCCAGGGCTGCCCTGTGCCCGCAGCATGTCAGCTGTGAGCAGAAGCAAGGATAAGCAAGTTTCCCTCTCGGCCAAGGGTCTGAGCTCAGCCTCTTGCCCTCTGCAGCTCTGCTGGGACACACACCGAGCTTAACACCCAGCGAAGCCCCACGGTCCTGCAAGGGCAGGTCTTCACTTTCCAAATCTCGCCTGAAGACACCAGGGCCTGCTCGCATCACTCCCCCAAACAGGCTGACCACAGATGTTATCAAGGAGCATGCCAGGCTCCTCCTGCACAAATTCACCATCCAATCCACAAACACACAGGAAGTCCAAGGCTTACCAGCTACGTGGTATGTGTTGAATACATGCAAACCAACTCCCAAACATGCCCAAGAGGGCTCATCTGCCAAGGATGTGCCTCTTTGCCTCCGTGTGGCTCAAACAAAAGAAATCTGCTAGGACAAGGATGCTGCTACAAGGACACTATGTGCGGCTGAGGAATGAGATTGCCTTCCCCAAGTGCTCTTTGGAAGCGGACAGTGAGCAAAGCACAGGCTGGATGAGTTGTGGTGGCAGCAAGCTCCTCTCTCACCACTGTCTTTCCCCTCAGATTTCCTCCATTACATGATGGGGGAAAAATGGCAGAACCTAGGAGAAATGGTGACTGGGAGCAGGCTGCCAGCACAGCAACCCCTTCAACTGGCACGTCTCAGGCAGACAGGAGAAGGCCAAGGGTACACTGCTGACCTCCAAGTCCCCATGATTCAGGATAGAATCATAGAATGGTTTGGGTTGGAAGGGACCTTTAAAGATCGTCTAGTCCATGGCCCTGCCATGGGGGATTCAATAGATCAGGTCACCCAAAGTCCTGCCAACCCCATTTTCAACACTGCCAATGATGGGGCATCCACAATTTCTCTGGGCAACCTGTTCCAGTGTCTCACCAGCCTCATCATGAAAAACTTCTTCCTGATATCCAATATAAATCTATTCTCTTTCAGTTTAAAACCATTGTCCCTTGTCCCATCACTACAGGCACCTTGGTTTAGATGCCATTAATTACAGCAGCAATGACCTGCTTATGCTATAGAGCTCTCCACAGGCAATGAATCAATGAAAAGGGCAATGAAGGTATCACCTAGCAATACCGGTTTTCAGAGACACCAATAGCCATTCACCCTGCAAAAGCCAGTCCATGATATTTTAATTCTGGAAAGGCGTTGCAGGTGGCATGCCCCGTGGATAGCACAAGAGCTGTGTTAAATAAATTGTGCTAGTCAGTGCAGGCAATGGCAGCAGTGGCTGCAGTGAGTCAGCTCAGCATCAGTTCTTCTGAAGCACGATAAATAAAACTTGTTCCACTACCCACATTTACGAGTTGAAACTACCCTGCAGAAAATTTGCACTGCTTCTGCCCTCAATTTAATCATTGTCCTGAATTTTTCTGGGGCACCTAAGCTGGCACCACACCACAAGTTCTGGTGCTGCAGGGGCAGAGCCCTGCACTCCCAGGAAGGCAGGCATTTAGCAGAGCTGCTCTGGGAAGTCCCACGGGGCAACCTTGCACCTCAGAGGAGTGTTGTTAGACGAAATTGTTAGTATCATGACTATGAAAAGAGAGTAAATGCCAAGCTGCACAAGATTTGTGACTCCCTGACAGATGTAAACCAGGCAGGACCCTCTTCTGGACTTCAGGCAATGATTTGGCTCTTCAGCCGAACTGCTTCATGTGCCATTCATTCCCTCCTGTCTGACCCAAAGTTTTATACTGCAAACAGTTTTATATTTCCCGGCTGCAATGATCAGCTCAGAGCTCCATTTCAATTATCTGGTGGTTTGCAGGGAGGCCACTACAGCTACACCAGCATAAATTGGTGTAACAGAATGGAGAACCAGGCCCTTTGTCTTTAAAAGCTCAGTCCTGGCCTTACTGACTTCCACGGCCAGTATTTCACCCGCTGAATCCTCTTCCCTGTAATTCACAAAAGTGAAATAAACACTCCACAGAGATAGTATCTGACTTTGGAAATTATTTTGTTAACACATGCACACAGCGCTAGTTACTAACTCAATAAACAATCTTTTATTCTGTTATTTTAAAAGAGGTAATAGCTACAGCCTGCATTAAAAGCAGGTAATGGAGGAAGTACCAGGGACTACAACTTTTCCAGAACCACACACCAGTTTCCCTGATCATAGTAATTTTTTTGAACCCTCACGCAATCCAAGGATCTGCATGCTGCTTCCAGTTCCCCTTCACAGAACACGTGGTAATAGCGGTGGAAAACAGGGCTGAGTTCTTGTGATTCCTTAGAGGCAGCTGGAAACAACACTGTATCAACACTTTCCCCTCTCTTTTTAGTGCCACCTTTCAGGTGCCAGGGAACCAGCAAATCTTGGGAGTGAAAGGAGGTTCGGTTAGTGTGAACAGGCAGTCTGGAGTCTGCTACTGGCTTCGCACCACAGTCTTTGCCCTGTGAGTCATCAAGGAGTCGGTCAGAACACGCTGAGTCTTGGCTGCTGCTATCAGGCTTTTGATCATTAAGCAGCCTCTGGCCCACGCCAGAATTGATTTCCTCCTCCTTGTCCTTACTGCCATGCTTTTCCTTAAGGTATTTAGACTTCTGGTTTTTGTATTCTTGTTCCATCGCCCAGACATAAATGAGTGCTGTTCCACCAGGTCTTAGAAGCCGGACTAGTTCACGGATAGCTGCCAGTCTCCTTTCCTATAAAGGAAAAGCAAAAGTGGGAAGTTGGTACATAAACAGAAAGACGGAATAATGGAACTGGCAGCAAGTCCTCCTTATTGTCATCCCTCCACCTCCCCCTTACCCCCTACCAAGATATAATAAAGATCAGAGGAATTTTTTCCACTCGGCATTTTGGGCGATGTCCATTTCAGTCTGACACGCATGAGTACACAGCACCATACTCCACTGACGGCCAAGCAGTGGTAAATAACTCATAATACAGTCCATCAGCATGCACAAGCTAAGCCATTTCCTGGACACAGTTCCCTTGCCATCTGAACAGTGCTGTGCTCACCAGGATTTCTTGGACATTTCAGCCCAGTTCGAAATGACACACAGTCTCTTCAAGAAAGTTGATCAATATCTAAAATCCTAGATTCAAATCTACCATACATGACAACATATACACTAAGTTTGCAGCTGAAGGAGTCAGATTTACAGCTCAGACACAGGTCTTCTAACCACCCCAACGAAGATACGTCAGCCTTCTCCAAAATAGACTGCTTCCTCCTTGTTATACCGCATTTGGAAGCATTCACTTCTTTTCTGGTACCAGAAATGGGCTTGTTACAGCTGCACAGTTCCTGCCAGGAGAAGCTTACACAACCCAGCGATATGGCAGACAAATGACCAGCGTCTCTGTTAGTCTTTGCAGATGGAGAATGAAGGCACACAGGAAAAACCATGAAATCTGTTCAAGATCTGAGCTGGGAAGTAACGTATCTCCTGATTCCCAAAGCAAAGCCCCTTCTCCAAAGTCATTAATTTTAAGCAGAACAAAATGAAACACAAACTCCTAGAAGACCAAAGTGCTGGGAGGAGCAAGTGCACTTGACAGGGAGAAGGAGAATGTGAAGAGAATGTCTCAAAGGCAGCAGCAGTGCAACAGCTTAGCTCTGCTCTGACAACTGCTTATACCAAACGCAAGCCTTCGATTTCACCCCATTTTGTTCTTCCCTTTTGCTTCCATGAGCCCAAATTAGCATTTTTTTAATAATACTAGTAGTTCTGCACAGCAACACAACAGTACAGTGGAGCACAGAGGGGTGACCTACTGCTGTTGAGAAATGGTGGATGACAGCAATAGAGATGCAGGCATCACAAGAACCACTTCGGATTGGCACTGACAGGGCATCACCGACAAAAGCCTGGAAATTTTTTTCTCCACAAATATCCACCAGGTTTTTGCTGCGATCACAGCCAATCTGTAACAGAAAGTGTTTCATTAGGCTTTTCATACGAGGATAATTACAAGACTGGAAAATGATTTTCACTTGACGCTTACAGTAATAGAGTCATCACAGTCTCCTACCAAGGTAACACGTTTTAGTTCAAAACAAAACCAAGGGTGAGCATGAGAAAATAGCATTAAGTAAGAAGAATATATGATTCCTGGGTATAGAAAANCTTAAAACTGAAAGATAGCAGATGGGCTACTAGACAGCTCATTATAGCACTGTGATTTTGAACCAGCATAAGACAAAATAGCTTTCAGCCTAACATTTCTCAAAACTGGCTCTCATGCTATTTTGAGACCAGAAAACAGCAAAGGAAGAGGTGACCCAACCTAACCTCAGCCTTTTCGTTTCCTTTCAATTGCCACTTGTAATCCGATGACATTTTAAGCAGCCAAACACTGAACTCACAAATGCTGAATCTACAAGCGTAAACACCAAAGTGGTGACTTCGGTGGCATCTCTGAAGTATGTCATACAGCTTCACCGACCATCCAGGCGTCACCATTTCAGAGCGAGCTTAGGTACAGCCCTTTTCAACCTCAGCACCAAAATGCTTAAAAGGTTAAGCTTTCATATTCGGCACAACATAATTTTCCAAGTTCCTGTAAAGTCCAAATGAAATGATCCCCAGAAACCATTTCAGAACACCCCACAAAATGTTTCTTTTTCCCTTTGAACCTTACCCAGTGTCCAAGTCAAAGATGGTAAGAAAAAGCATCTAGAAAAAGTTTTTTACATGCCTGCATAAAAACAATAAATCCAAACTAATCAGGATTCTTCTGTAAGAACAAATGGAGTGAGGCATGTACCACCCTCATTTTCATGTCTGCCACGCACATTCAATACTCAAACCAAAGCCCTGCTACCAAGGCATATATCAAACTCAGCCTCCATCAGAATATTAAATTTAATTCTGTTTTCAATGATCAACAACAAGGAGATACCAGAGCACAGATTCAGGTTCCTAAATAATTATTGCTGACAGTGTTTATTTTATTTGACACAAAAAGAATAGTAAACCGTCCTTTATGCAAGAAGAATAGCAAACCGCTCTGGTTAATCAACCCAGGAGAGACAACAGTATTGATAAAATTAAAAATCTCTTTTGCAATGATTAGTAAAAATAAATACATTTTCCAGCATAAATTCTCATTTTATCAGTTCAAATTATTTTAGTTTTCCATCTACCACCACTGCTTTGAAGAAAACCAGGATTCTGTTCCAGTCAGATTTCCTGAAAGCTTCCAAGTGAGCTTCTGTCTAGGGATGCCCCTGACTTTTGGTCCAAAGTAAATGAAACTGTTGTGAAAATGCCAATCTGACCACCCAGGATAATCTCCCACAAAACCAGCACTATAAACATGTACATACTGCCCTGCCAATTAGCTCTAAACAGACCTGAAAAGATCAATCCTAGTATTGCTTTATTCCCATTTATTTCTTGGCCTTTCAGAATTTACTGAAGCACAAAGTGAATAAAAGAGGGAACTCTTGTTTACTTAGAAGTAAACATAAATCCCCATCATTTCACACTGGAAACCAACTGAAGTGTCTTTAAATTACTCTCATCATGAAATGGGTTTAGCTGACAACCTGCATGTTGGTGATTCCACGCCTCATTACCAGTGCCTTCAACTACTTTTGCAATTAAGACATTAGCATGTGGTATTTAATAAAACTCAAAGGACCCAATTTGATGCTGGCTGAAAGAGGAGGAAGAAGAATACTTGCAACTTCCACAGGCTTTCCCAGAAAGAATTGCTTGGGCTGTACCCTTCTACACTAAAAACAGGCTGGATAGTGAAATTCAATCCTCCCTTCCTAAAATGACCTTGAAAAGGACTACATTGTATGTTGATGAAATTCAATGAACTGAGAACAAGAACAAAGGCATGACTGGCAGAATGTGAAGTCCTCATTTGCATCTAAATTACATCAAATAATTACGAAGTCAGGCTTACTTGTAATGTCATACTTGTTAAAGTGAATCTACATCCAAGCAAAAAGATTCCATTTTGCAAGGAAAATTGAGACCTTAAAAGGGATCCAACTGAATGCACAGCTGCTCTAAAATAGGTGTATTAGGCTTATCTTTAAGTTGTTTTTAATGTTTACCTTATAAGAGGTGCTACATATATATGCATAAATGCTGAACATGGGGAGTCACCACAAATCTGCCTGGTGCTGGATCTAACCAAATTTAGCATCCTTATTAGAATAATCTCCACATAATATTTTAAAAATAATTCTGATCACCACATTCCCGTATTTTGTAGCTTACAAGAAACATGCATTAATTCAAAACCAGTATCTATTGGTTTCAGTCCCTTAGAAAACAATAAAGCTAGCATAAAGCAACTGACTTCAGTGGTGTAGTGCCAGCTTACAGGTGGAAACTGAGCCTATCTATGATTTTTATGAACATACGGGGCAATTTTCAAAACTAGATGGATGTCCTATAAGAAAAAACATTTACAGCAAGAGACAGAGACCTCAAACTCAAATCCTCCCAACTCTGCTACTAATTGATTTCTAGTTTTGAAGCAAGTGGAAGCTTTGATGTGATGAAGCTTCATTTACAGAAAACAGTTCAAAGAAATGTTTTGATTTGGAATAGTTTTATTTCTCTCTCTCTCTCTCTCCCCAATTAAACACATAATCAAATCATTTAAAAAAAGTCTCAAAATGTAACTGGAATGCTTTAATTTTCACCAGTTCATATTTCTAATGTCGATGCTTAGCACAGGATACTGTCCTCACTAAGCATCTCTTCCAGAACTGTGTAGAAAGGTAGAGGAATTGCTATTAGCTCAGTGTCCAAAACGAAGAGAATCTTAATCTAGCACATTCCTTGGTGAGTCAAGTTGTATATATTTTTAAGGTTCCTTATTTCTAGTTACCTCTGAATCTCCTCTATCCTTTCTTATACCTATTCTCCAAGTTTTCCAAATCAAACTCCTTGCTTCAGCCATGCAATTTCTTACATATATCTCAAACAGTATGACTGACTGTTCAGCTGAACCCACCTCTTAGCCAGTCCACCTCCAAGCAATTTGCTCTACACCTCTTAGTATTTCCCCAAAGGAGGTCTGCTTCTTTGGTTTCATTGATTTTACTCCAGGCAGCCATTCCCTACATCCCTGCCTTTTTGGCAGGCACCTTCAAATTTCTTCACTGTTTTTTGTGATATGAACAACGGCTCACAGGAGCTTCAGAGTGGCCACTGACATCTATTTATTTGGGCTCACAATGCACTTACATTTTTTACAGGGATATCACCCACTGATTTTCATTTTATCTGGATAAAACCATCTACATCCTACTCTTGTTTTAAGCCAGGAAATCTGTACTAGCAAACCTTTAGACAAATTAAAGAAGCATCAAAAAAGACTAAAATAAAAGAAGGAAAGGGAGAAAGAAATGTAAAATGTCTGAGTTTCCAGCAGCTCTGTACTGGGTTCCTTGGAATGGGATAACACAGGCAGAGATCCCTTCCTGATCCTTCGGGTTCCCAGGCAACTTCACCCACACCGTTTCAGCTAGGAGTAGTTAAACTAAATTTTATAAAATCTACTTAATGCAGTGGTTTGGAATTGATCATTAGGGGCCAAAAGACATTGAATAAATAGCTTGATCTGTAATTGTACTGCAAATCTGCAAAAGATAAATCCTCTTGCAGGCTTAAATAAAGATAGGTAAAGACAGGTCAATGTTGCCCACCGTTATATATTTTCTTTCTATGTTATCTCATTATTACTAACTCTACCTGGTTGAATTAGCTCATTTAAGTATCTGGAAACCTGATTGATTCAGCACATTAGAAGCTGATGAAGAAAACTACATCTAATTCTGAAATCCAGCTACCAAATGAAACCATGTGGCTCCCCAGAGAAACGCTTCAGCTATAACTAATAGCGTCACAGCCTCAAGGAACCAGATTACATTCCAGCACACATACACACACATAGGAAAAAGAGACACCAGCACAGACACAGCAAGAAAGACAAATCTCCTTGCTCCAGTTGGTCTGCCAGGCCTTTAGCATTCTTTTCACGTAGTGTTTTGTTTTTCCACTGCATACAGTCAGGGTGGCTGTGGAAACAGTGCTATGACTAAAATGGGAAGCTCATTTCTCAATGACACAGCATCAGAACCAAGCTGAGCAATTTGGTGTTCTTTCTGGTTTGGTGTTGCTCTTGCCCAGTTCCTTCTGAGCTCTCTTCAGTCCCTGATGTCCCATCATTTTAATGGCTCCTAGTCAGTGAAAGAAAGGGGCAGGAAAGGTTTCTCTGTCTCACTTTCAGTTGATAAAATATACAGTGACCTAGCTTCAGGTATACCTTGGCCAGTTAGTTTTGTCCTTCCTGTTTTTACCTACTACTAAGTCCTTCAGATAAGAATCTGTTCTCAAGCAGCATGGATCCAGTGGAACTAAAAACCACCCACCATTATGCAACACTAATGCAGCTGATCTTCACACTCCCTCTTCCCCACACCCTGGCAAAATCAAACTTTTATACAGCTGATAACAGGTTGGGACAGCAATGTAGAAAAAAAAGATACACATCTCACTGCAGCAGGGTGACTTACGAGGTCACGTGAAATACAAACAACATTACCGATTACCTTCAAATGACATGCCATACAGAGATAGGAATGTCTGTATTGAAACAACCCATTTGGGCTCCTGTATTGCCACCATCTTTCTTCCTAGCATCAGTATTCTGGCAAGTAGAGTCATTTCTTTTTATACGTGAAAAATATCTACCCAATGCATGTTCAGTTGTTACTGGATTTCCCACCAGTTTATCAGTAAACCACAAAACTGAAAGGCTTCAATGTCCCTCACTCACACCCTAGCCCCACGGGGATGCTGTACATTCCTATGGAGATTTACACATCACCACACCTGGACACTGGAACCTGGGAGACAGAGCTACAGCTCATGAAAATTGATGAGATACACTGCAATGATGTCAACAGGCCCTGGAATGAAAGCCTTGTGGTGACGGGTAGGCTGAAATATTGCATTCTGTAAAAATAAAAGCCCTGCTTATACATATGAACATGAAGCTTGAAAACAATTAAATATGAACTGTTGAAGTAATTCCCCCAAATGAGTTTGGGTGGGGAGGGGATCATCAGGAAAAAACGAACAAACTAACAAAAAACCTACAGACATTTCTGTTGTGCATTCCTTCCAACAATAAAAAAAAAGCTGAGACAGAAATAAAAGTAATCTGAGACTAATAGTCTCAGATTCTTTCTCCATTCTTTGCTCTAACTACATCAGACATGGATTCCTTCTCTTTCTCAAACATTCTTAATCTAAATTTCTGTTTGTCATGAAGCTGCTGTTCCCCGACTGTGTCAGAATAATGCAGCCATTACAGCACTGTCGTTTTCCTTGAGCGCAGCTGGACTCGTGCACATTTCGTTGTCACACAATGATACCTGGGTAGATCAGGCTATACGTAATCGTCCACAGAAACTGATGCAAATACAACAGCTCAGGCCACAGAGGAGACATTTTCAGACAGTGCCTGAAGATTAAAATATCAAGAGAGCTACCTTAGCTTTGACCCACCATTAGAGCTGCTACTTGAAGCATCCTGTCTAAAAATGTACAGTAACCTTTAAAGCACATCACTTGCCCTTAGAAAGTGCTTACCTAAGGTCCCTCTGCCTAGTTTTCAGTATTTCTGAGTCAAAACACTCCAAAGCCACACGGCTGTACTGCTTTTTGCTTCTTTCCCAACAGGATCTAGGCTCAGAGCTCCAGTGCACCATGCAGAAAAACTTACCAAGAGCCACAGCAATGCTATGAAGGAAGGCTGCAATATTTGAGTAAGTTTCTGCCTGCACTTCATGTCTCCAAATCAAGAGGAGTAAAGGAGGGAGGAAACAGATGCCCTGTATCTAGAGACCATTCTCTTATCCCAACAATGCACCTGATATATGAAGCATATTCTGTACTTCCTCACCCTTAGATCCATGCCCAACCCACGGTAAACAGCCAACTGAATGAAACAATTTCCAGATTCTAATTCTCGACTGCCTCAACTGCTTCTTTAAAAAAGTTTCCTCTCTTTCACTGTTACTTTTCACTCTTTGGACTTCTGCAGGCACGTATGAAATGAGTTAATTCCCAAGGTAACGGAAGGGAAGGGCTGGCGTTCATCTGACTGCCAGTAGGTGCACGATCTTTCTTTCCCTTAGTTGGTTAACTGTGGGCTCCAGAAAACAGACTGGTCCTGGGAATTTCTGAATACAGCACCTTGCAGAGATTTCACCTTAAAAGCCTACCACAAACCTACACAACAGCAATTTACCAAATTAATTCTAGCACTAGGTGACCTACATGAAGCCCTGGAAAACTTTTTTCCCCTCTAGTTAGGTTTACTGATTTTTCTTACAGGACAGTGATTAGTCAGGAGTGAAAGACTGAAATGTGTTGAACATTAATAATTATTTTCAGGCTACAGCAGTCAGGCACAGACATGCCTACTTATAAATCAGTTGCTTTTTTTCTAGCTTATAAGAGCAGTAATGAAAATAAATGCATTACAAATACAGACGGGGCTGTAAATAACAACTTATGTCTTAGAACTGAATATAAATAGCAGGACAGAAACTCCTGTTTCTCTGTTGCAACAGACAAACAAGTCTGACTTTTATTATTGATAATGAATGTTTTGCCTTACATAGAATTTTTCAAGCCTGATGGATTTTTAAGTGTTTCATAGTACAAACACATGAAAGAATCAGACAGTTCTGGAACAGGGGACAGCATAATGCACACCTTTCAAAGACTTGTTTTAGGTAAAAGGAACAAGAGAAAATTTGACCCTGCAAAAAAGTCTTTGAAGTATTTGCAATTAGGACAACCTCTTGGTCCGTATTTGTATGTGCTTCATGTTCCCATAATAGGAAGGGAGAGAAGTAAAACTGGGTTAAGTACAGACTGTGAGACAGGGAAGGTGATGAGAACACAGGAACAATGACATCAGGACTGTCGAAAAGTGAGGAAAAGGAGTGAGAAATGCTAGAAATCTGTGCTGAAGTTGAGACTCCCCCACAAATTTTTTGTTGGAATATTTATTGGGCCTATGCACAGATTCCGATGGGAAGGCCAAACACAATATCATTCACGAATGAGCCACGCCATCAGGCCAAAGGGAACTCAAGAGGATGTATAAAACAAGTGCTGTCCATGGGGATTTCAGCAACCTGTATGTTCCATTTCCCACCCATCAGCCAAATGAAACACTTTTGGAAGAATTCAAACTGCCCAACTATCTTTTAATAACCTTATTCAGCAACACCAACAAAAACCAGACAAAAACATCCATTATAATTTTTCAATCCACTGCACCCATTACTATTTTTTTATTAACATATTCTGACCTCCAAAGCAAAAAATGGCTTTGAAAAAAAGGTTAACATACATAGTGAATGGATCAGGAAGCCTAACACAACTGTTAATTGATCTTGGATCAGGCAACAGCTTTCTGTTCTTGGCACTCTTCCTGCAATCGAAGCTCCAACATGGTACAACTGCACAACGGAATAAATACCAGTACTAATGAAAACAAATGACAGTAGCTACTACTTACCATGTACAAATCCTTGTTGATGCCTAGATATTTCCCATTACCACAACCAACATCAGCCACTATCGACCCCTCTGGTAGTGACCTGAGAAACTCTACAATTCGGGGCCATGGGCTATGCCTGGTACTGCTGAAGTGTGTGGCAATCTCTTCGTACACCTTGTGTACATATTCTTGCTCCAGCTCTGAGGCTTCCATCTCATTGTGGGGAAATGATGGTTCTACCTGTCTTTGCTGTCCTTTCTGACTGTCACAGACAGATGGGTAAACTAGATGTAGCAACAGATATGCAAAGAAGAAAAAATTTTTACCAAAGTCATTCCATGTTGATTAAACTTATTTAGCAAAACAAAACAAAACTAAAAATGAAATATTAAAATGCAATGTTTAATTAATTAATTAATTTAATTAATTTAATTAATGCAATTAAAATGCAATGTAAAATGGAATATTAAAATGCATGTTTCATTCCTTCCTTTTCCTTTTAAAAAATGAAATGCAGTTCAAACTGCAGAAGTGCTTGATGACTTTACAACAAGCAACCTGCCCATGTGTACTAGAGGCTGTCTATAGCGATCATTCATCCTGCTCTATTAACAAGGTTTGTGTTTTGAAAACTAAGACAGTGCCCCTAGTATCAAAGATCGTGACATTGCAATTCTGCCTCTGAAATTCCTGTGAAATTCTGTTCTGAGGGCACAAATGGACTTCAAGTTCCATATAACTATTGAGCAATCTATCGATTATTATCTGTACTGTCCTAAGGCACTTACATGGCTCTATCACTGCAGATCTGACTGCTTTTCCCTCTCTAATGTACTTATTTTCACAGAACTACAGTCCCCTTCAAATAAAAAATAACCAGAACTGATGGGAACCTGAAGAACAGTAGCTACTTCTATTATGTGACAGTATTCCAGCACTTAAGATCCCAATAAAATCCAAGATTCCATATTAATTGCTTGACTCTGGTGTTAGACCAATGCCTCCCTGTATAGTGAAACTCCAGCAACCACGTGGATTCAAACCATACAGTATGGCTAACCCTGAACTATTTAGGAACAACTACTAGGACTGCCAAAACTAACTAAAGGGATAAACTGATTTGCTCAAGACAAATGCTTACATATTGATGATACACAAATAACAATTCTGACTGGAAGATCACCTCAAGACACTTACTGCAATTGCAAGGGCTTCTCCTCACTTTCCTGAATGTAAACGATGTCCTTGTTTCCCTTCGATTTAGTGTTAAATCTCCAACATCAGCAGTGATTGTTCCAACTTTCTGTCCAAGCTCAGATGCTTGAATGACATCGTATTTTCTGGGTGTAATCCTAAAACAAAGTAACACAAAATCAAAGAATAATTTAATTTGCATCACAAAAAAATAAACAATCCATCTTTATAACAAGGCAATTCTTAAATACTCTGACAAGTGTGATTACAAGATGCTATTTAATGTACTGCTGCTTCTATTTTCAGCTTATTCAATTTCAGAGAAAAAAAGAGGTGCTGACACATAAACTAATGATGTTAATTAAAGCGTTATTTAATTGAAAGGAATTACATTCCCCTCCCCTTCCTTCCTTTCCCTCCATAAGTTTGATTGTTTAATTTTTGGGGACTTTATCTGAAATATATTTGTTAAAGATAAAATACACTAAAAAATGGAGGCTATGGACTTAAAAGAATAGTATTGACTAGCTCTAAACCACCAGATTGAAGTTTCTTGTTACAAATGAGCCTTTTCATGAAATCTGCTTTGCAACAGAATTGCTTTTCCATTTATTGACTACAGAAGATGCAAAGACTGTAGCACTTTGGAGATTTGCAAAAATGCCTGAAGGGAGCAAGTCTGCTGTAGATCTTTCTTGACCAAAATCTATCAATCAAGCAAACTGGGAACAGAGTTTCTTAAGCTACTTCTGGATTTCTCACAGATCTTAATGGAAAACAAAAACATTTTTGGAAGGATAAAATTCATAAAATGAAAGCAACTTGGAACTTTTTTGGGGGTGACAAAAGTTTCAAATAATTTTATGAAGAGATTGACATTACAAAAAGGTACCAAAATTAATAATTTTGAATAGCTCTACAGTAGATCTCTCTCAAAGTTGACAAGAGGAAAATGAGGAAGTAAAATGGGAAACACAACATGAGAGAAGAGATACAGCTGTACCCACATGTGATTTCCTATCACTTGCACATGGGATAAAGCAGATACTCTTCGAAGAAAATTGAAACTCTTTAGAGAAACAGCTTAGCACTTCAAAACTATTACTGTCACACTGATACATTTCCCAAACTTAGTCATCAAGGAGACTAATGCAGAAATTTTCCCACGGAAAAAAAAAAAAAAAAAATCTCTAAGGAATTGGCCTCTCAGTGAAGCCTCTTTAGAGCTGCTGACTTCAAAGTCCTTGGTTCCCAGCAGGAAAAACTCTCAGTATAAAACTGACTTCCATATTGGTTAGCTGAGTTTAACCCTCATAGGCTGAGCTAGAAGCATGGGGAAAAGTCTCTGACATTTTTTAATAAAGCAGAACAGTCGGTCTCAACTCATCTTTCTACTGGAACTTTTTTGCAGGTCACATGAAACTGCTGATCAGTGCCTGTACTTAACCAAGCAGAAGAATGATCTCAAGGCCGAGAAGGCAGCCCGAGCAGCATGCCAGTACTTTGTTTTATGTCATCTTTCCTACCGCAGGGAAGCCAGCCTTTAGTCCCGTCACAGAGAAAGAGTGCAGGTCCTTCCTGTCTGGAAATCATGAAGCAGCACATTGACAGTCCGAGTAGATCTTGCACAAAGACAGAGAGCAGCCCTTGTACAGAAATCTCCCAGAGGCAGCTATGGAAAGGATGGGATCTAACAGAAAACCGCCTTGTCCATGGCAGTTAGTGAAACTATGAGGAAATAACCAGCTAGGGATGGCCAAAATTCCCTTGACAGCATAACTTCAAATCCCAAGTTTGTAGATTTTCTATTTGATTTTCTGTTTACACAAAGTATTTTTTGTATCTGCAGCAATAAGCTGTGCAGGCTAGGAGCTAATATTTTCAGACATCATTTTTTTCTGCGTTCCATGGTTTCAACCTACATTTATCCATGCTACAAGAAACCACTAGATAAAGGCTGGGTTGAAAACAATATTCTCCATGTCAAAAATAAAATGCTGTACATCACCTTGCTTGGCACGGAGTTGTTTTACTGTTACAGCATCAAGAATGGTGTTTTTCCAGGTTACCCAACCAAAACCATAATTTTACTTTCACCTATGAGACATAAAGAGCACATACCCTTTGGTCTCCTTGATGATTTCTTAATCATATGTTTCTTTCAGATACATGTTTCCAGAAAGAACAGAACTAAAATCCTTTTCCTGTGCACCTTGTTAACAGGGTTAAAATGAAGTCTCTAGTTCTCTTGATATCCAAACATACACAGTGAAAACATTTCCAGAATGATTCCAAAAATGAACCTTTTGGTTTTTAATTAGATTTCTGATGAGTAGATAGAAGGCATCACAAATGATCTTAAATACTTTCTGATGTTATGTATGCAAGTGAATTAACTACACTTGCTTGCTGCATGATTAATCTCATTGATCGCAATGGCATGACTCACTAGCATGAAGGAAAGCTTGCTCTTTACTGGTAAGCTACTCAAGCCCACCCTATCATCTCTGTTCTCCTTGGTTTCAGAAGATGCCCATTAAGTAACAAAGTGCACGAGGTGAAGCTGTGATCTGAGAAATATCCGGTGTTGCAACAACAGGAACTTCAGGGGAAAAAAAATGAAAATAATTGGAACAAAGATAAAAGAAAGACATAGAAAGCATTACCCATTCTGAAATAAAGAGATTCTGATACCTATCTACCCCAGTTGAGTATCTGGACCCACTACTGCTTTTAAAAATATTTATCATATAGAAAAACTATTTTTAGGAAAGGCAGACAAGCATTGGGAATGTGAATATATGGGTAGAAAGACCTGAGATCTCCATTTTTAATGTAGACTACACCCTTGGTTCTTACAACACAACCATCTTTGAAGGTACAAGTGAATTAAGTAATGATCTCTTTCCAGTTCTTAGTAGGCAGGTAAACTACCCCAGACTGAACGCCTGTTGGAAATCACTGTAAGTGTTGTACATGCATCCTTCTCCCTCCTGGGAGTTTGGCTGCCTGGGCACTGGGCCAGCTTGGAAAGAGCAGAGCTGGTGGCCTTGGAGAAGGCTCTTGTGAAGCAAGCCAGAGACCTCAGCAAGTGCTGTCCCTCCCTCCCCCAGGAGCTGTTTTTAAGCAGAGGCTGTCCCACTGTGCCATGCCCGAGCCATGGCCCAGACATGTCACAGCTGTGTCTGTGCACCACCACGGCCCTGCTGACCCAGGCCCAGGCCCCTGGCTGATGTCCCCACCTGGCCTCAGCCTGCCCTCATGGAGGTGCCACCCCGGCCTGCCCCACTCCATGGCTGGGGCAATGGGACAGGTCGTGGCTGGAGACGCCCTGCCGGCTCCTCTGGGCCGCTCCTGGTCCCCAGGCCAGCAACGCCACTGGCATGGAAACTGAACTGTGTTCTCGGAGTTGTAGATAACCCTTCCAAACAGACTGTCAGTGTTTGACAGAACAGAATAAGCAACTTATAATGCTGGTATCCATCTTCAGTCTTGTATACTGAAAAACAAAGGACTTCGTTGCCTTGGGCTTCTATAATGATGCATGTCAGGAGTACCAGCTGCTTTTTACAATTATTTAATTTAATGAGGGAATATACAGGTGGTGTAAGTGCCCTATAAAAATGAACAACGTAAACGTCACTGGGGAGTTCATATCCACCCTTCTTCATAATACAAATTAACCAGTAAAATTAAAAGGCAGAAAATCTGCCAATAAAAGGATTTGGTGTTTAATTTACACAATGTAATTAGTCTCTCCAATTCACTGCTGTAACCAGAGACTGCTTTGGTCAAACAAAGGAAGAAACATTTACCATGGGCATTTCTGTCCAATATGACGGTTTACATATTCTTCTGAAGCACACTACTGTCACTCTCAAAGCCTGCCAAGTTTTTAGCCTTTTTGTCAATTTCAGTGCCTCTATTGTAAGTATTTCCCAGTGGTGCACGATTTAAAAATCTTATTGAAACTCTACAATAAGCAAAGCCTCAAGACACATTACAAGAAATCTCTTTCCTAGGATCCCAAATGTGTTCACTACAATGCAGCCTTATCAGTAGTTAAAGTGGTCCTAAATCAATGGGGAAGAGGCCAGGAATACTCCCTTTTGCGACCCTCAAGCCCACTATGCAGGGGAAGTCACCCTCCTAAGCAAGCCCTTCTCTAAAGGCTTTGGCATATGTGATACAATGGGAAAAGCTGTGGGCTGAAAAGAGGGAAAAGAAATGGCGAAGCTAATTCTACTACAATCAGTTATTTGCCAGCTTAGTCATTGAGGACTTTCACACAAAAGATGCAAAATGAAAAGGACTTCTGAGTGAAACCTGTGAGAGCAGCAGGAAACTATAGCTCTGGGACTGACAACTAGCTTCCTAAAATCCCTGATTTTTTTTCATTTTAACCTGAGCAGCATCTGGACAGAGGAGGGAAATTGTATAATGATCTTAAAACTTTGCTTGATTTCTTTCAGAGTAATTTTAAATACAGAATATCATTAACAGAGCAAATTAATAATATACATTCTCCTTCTAGTATCAGCACACAGGGGCTCTTACACATACCCATGTGTCCACAGGTATCTGGATTCTCCAGTCATCACCAATAAACTGCATCGGGGCAGCAAAACTGCCACTGTATGGCCATCAGGGTGTTTGAAATCCATCACAATCTAAAAAGAAACAAAAACATCCACCACCAGTGAGCATGACTTACAGAGCATCATATACATGCCAGACATTCTCAAGTCCTAGCTTTGTTTGTCTCTTCAATGTGTTAATCAGAATATTGCCACAAAACAACTACATATTTCTTAGAGAATCAAAAGCCTCTAGGTTTCTGTCGTGCATCCTTAAGATCTCTTCCTTTCAAGTGTGTTTGAAAATCTAAGGCAGTCACAAATGTATACATATAACCTCATAAATAATATAATTGAAATACTAAAATAAATATTTTATTTTCACAATAATGCCTTCCTTTGCAAGAATATGGTAGCACTATTTAATCTTTATTACCAGTGAGGAACTAAAGGCAACTACGTAAGGAGAGGGCTCATTTGCTAAGTTAGACATCTGGGTTAAGGCAGTCAGCTACTGTCTTTTTGTGAAGTTTATGCAGAGAGAGACAAGCATCTCCACAGGGTGATTCATCCTCGTCTAAAATGCAGTTAAGTGATGTGGGATGACCCTGTGCCCTCTGGAAATGCCTATCCATTCACAGCAGATTGAGCTGAGACAATTAACTCAGAGTAGATACATAACATTTAGATAACCAGTACTAGGCGAGATAAATCATTTCCAACCTGACCCCATTCTTAGAGGTTTGTAGCACAAAAACCACAAGGAATCTCCCAAGATCCTGACCAATATGCCAACTAGCAGAGCAGCCTTTTCTTATTTGCCACCTGGCTTCTAGCCACTGCAATATACTGAGGTAATGCTTTCACTTTATTTCAATTTCACAGCCCAGATGGCAGTGCTACATTTTGCTTCTGCTTGGGCTAGGAACGTTATCCCTTTACATTTCCCAAATGAGAGAAACTCTTGCTGTGGAAAATAAGGAACAGGTCCTTTAAGCAAGCCAAATGACTTAAGGAAGACTTACCAATAAAAATTAGTGGTCAAAAATCATTCAAGCCATGGTTCTAGCTACACTGAGAACGAGCACCATGAAAGTGGTGCCACCTGATTTGTAACCTAATAAGCATACAATTTAAAAGCAGACTTACTACACTACACTAGATTGAAACAAATTAAGCAGTTCTGCTTCTGCATACAGATGCATTTAACAAAGATAACAATGGTGCAATGATTAGTCATTCAGCACAAAAACAAACAAACAAAAACTCCACAAGACAGACTGAATAAGCGAGACTGTTTTAAACACTACAGATTACCATTTGCAACATTTACTATTTATTGTTGTGCACACTGCAGCAAACTATAATGGCATTTACGTTTTAGGAAAAAAAATATTTATGCTTTAGTACCACCTACATGGAGTGACAGCTTCTGCTCCTGTTGAACTACCTAAATTTAAGGAAGAAAATGATGAGCATGATGAAAAGTGGGACAGAAAGTGGAAGAGAGATAGGGGAGAACAGGAATACAGCCAGTTGTGAGCTCTGATTAGTGATTATGAAACACTTCAACAGCTACACAAATAAATGAATGGCAGCCACCTTCTAATATACTCCCCTTGCATGTTGCAATTTCTTCCAGGTATCCCCAAAGAAGCACAGTGAGGAGGAAGAAAACACGGCGGCTTCACAGATCTAACGGGGAGGCTATGCCATAAAGCACAGCTAGGCACAAGCCTCTGTGAAAAGTAGCAGCCATCTGGCAAGGTAAAGAAACCAGAGGATGACTGATAAAGAACAGCGAGTAAGGGAAAAGCATGAAAAGAAAAGAAGTGAGGAGTGAAGTGGCTGGATTAAATGGATGAGATGACACCTCTTTTGCCTCTTTGTCTCACTGCTGTTGAGAGACAGGTGTAAGGAGAAAGAGTCCGGGTTCTTCAGAAATGTGGCAGAATAAACTGAAAAAGAGACACTGTCCAAATTCCTTCCTGGAAGCTCGGTTACCCCTCTGTCCCTCTTTCTGGGTCAGTTGTAGTAAGAAAGCCCAGTTCTCGCAGATGAATTCAAGAACTACACTTTCTCCAGGAGTCAATGACTGCCAGCTCTATGGGGTCTCCTACGCTCCCAGGTCCTATCTCTTTCCAGGGCCTGGAAGAGGACCTTGGACCCTCTCACATTTCCACATGCCAGGCTGGGGACTCGGTGTGGAGCAGCAGGAAAGGGTTCCTCTAACTCTCTGCTGCTTTACCTCATGGATCTCCAGTTTCTCTTCCCCCACCAACGGTTCAGAGGTTCAGAGTGCTCTATAACAGATAGCATGCTGGGAACGACAGGCCAAAAAAACACTCCCTGGTAGCTGGATTTTCAGGCAGAAAATAGACAGTGAAAGAGGAGAGCGCATGCTTTTGGTTGAACTTCAGCTATGCTAAGCCGACAAGAAACATGTGAAACAAATTTCTGATGGTGCAGAATTTAAGGCTGAAAAACAGATTACGTACTGTATGTAGCATCTGGCAAGTCTAGTCCTCACCAGCACAGGATCCCAGCTTTGTCCCTGTTCCCTACTCTTCAGTGGAGGTGAAGTTTCTGTATTATTATCTCACACTGTGTGGCTGTTCCCCTTCTAAATGAATTTCACCCTTATGTCAAGCAGTGATGATTTGGCACAAAATATAAATAAAAGACTAATTTACTTGCAAATGAGCAATGACATTAAGTAATTAGAAGTAATGGGAAGAGTCAAAAATCCAAATTCAAAACTGACTTTTGCTCGTGAAGCAGACAAGAGACCCTTAGCTGAAGAATACTGAAATTTTGCAATTTTCTGTTAATAACAAATTAGACACTGCAATTCAGACAGAGAATCAAATTTAAGGAACCCACTGTGAACATTTGAAGCAAATTAGTGCAATTTCTATGTTAATGTTTCATTCCTTTATCTAGAATACCTGCACCTGAAGGCTTAAAAAACAAGCAAAAGTACTTCTATTCTTTGTCTATGGTACAGTAAAGAACCCTTAACCCAGAAAGGTTTTTGAAGAACTCTGTTCTTATCTCTGAAAAGCCTATTACTGACTGAAGCAGATAACATTCCCACACTCCTATATGTGTCTTTATCCTGGCAGAACATTCTAAATTGTCACTGTCACACACACACGCACACAAAAGATTAACGCATTCAGTCCGCTTTTTAATTTACTAAGGACTCACAATCAATAAAGTAACTCTGCCACTGCTGAATCAATCTGCTTCATGACAGCTTTGCTCCACAGGAGCTATTTCCAATTACTTTTTTGTTTTTTTTTTTAACCTATTTTCCTTTTTCTCTTAGGTGGCTGAGTCAATAAAGATCAAATTTCCAGCTAGCCGACGGTGCATCACCCAGGGATTACATTCAAAAACAAAAATAGTGGATGCTTTGATCTTACACAACTTTTACCTTCTTTCTTTGTACTGTGGAAGAAGTGTCTCTCTATATACACCAAAAACTTGAAAGAAAAACCAACAGATAATAATACCTACTCATGATTTAAATATCTTGTCATGATGCCAGGTTATTTACGAGAGTGTTCATGACGAGGGAGCACATGAAGCAGTAAACAGCCTTCAAGGATGGCTAAACATCAAAGCAAAGCAACACCCACGTCATGAACATTGTTCCTCTGGCATAAAATACAGCTAAATGCAAAAAAAAAAAAAAAAAAAAAAAAAAAAAAAAAAGAAAAGAATCCAGCATAAATGTATGCTCTTCTTAACTGCACAGGGAATGAGAAGTCTGCACTACCTTTCAGTGTAGTAGTACTGTACCAGCAGCAGGAGGATGGAGGTGAATGACTGGTCTATCAAATAAGTAATGATCCAAAGGCAAAACAGAAATAATGCAATGGGACTGCAAGGACAATGTCAGTAAGAATTTCACTGCTACAGTGTGGAACAACATTTTTTGTCTAAGCTTTGTCTCTGATGCAATTTGTATTTGATGTTAACAGACTACCTTAGATGAAACATACTCTAAAACTCAAAAAAGTGGACTGCAAAAAGTACAATATGGAACACTTTTCAAGTCTCTGACATTATTTACTAAATTTTCAGAGAGAAAAGACACATTATCAGCCTACATAGCAGTTTCCCACACGCAAAACAGATGAAAAAGAATGTCTACTTCAAAGACAGCTGAGAGGTTTAAAGCCCACACACAGAGCTTGAACAACACAGTGGGGCTCTATGCAGAGACGAGAGCCTGTTGGCCTACATGGGACTGAGGCAATCAATCAATACCTTTCAGAGTGTCTTTCATTGATTGCAAAAAACATATTAACTTCCAAAATTTGGAATTTAGGAATATTCTGAATATTTAGGGGAAGACAGTAAGATTACCCTTCCCAAACAACCCATGTCATAGGAAATGTATTTTAGTAACCTGTATTTACATCCTATATCATGGTCTCTAGTCATACTCCAGAAAATGAGTGCAATGTTGATGAGGAAATATTTCAGTACTGCCTACTTCAAAAGTCTCTTAACGCATGCACCAGGCCTCACCCTTATCAGATTTAAGCTAAAGCATACCATCTCATGCTAAGCTTGCTTATCTATTTAGGCACTACAGTGATGCTTGTCAGATATTTAATATACTTACTAGGTTTTCTTTCTTCAAAAACTGTATTCAATCTTCCACCATGCAATGCATTACTATCTTCCTGTATTTTCTGTGCCATTTTAAGTATCTATATTATTTATTCCTCTTAGTTTTTAAGTATTCATATCCCAGACCTCAATTATTTCAAAAACAGAGTACTTCATTCTTTTCGCTCTGAGGTCTCACCTTGCTATTAACTTTCTTGATAACCACAAGGAGATTGCATCCACTGAACAGGATACCAGTACCTCTCCTAGCTAGTATGTATGCCCCCTCCCTGGAAGCATTTGAGATCAGGTTGGATGGGGCTTCGGGCAGCCTGATCTAGTGAGAGATGTGCCTGCCCATGGCAAGGGATTGGACTAAATAATCTTTAAATGTCCCTTCCAATCCAAACCATTCTATGATTCTATGCCAATGACTCCATGAGCCAAATTCTCTTGTTACCAGTACTCTGTTGACAAGATTTAGGTAGTATTCAAGGAGAAGAAAATGACTGCAATATCCAAGCTAACTGCTGTTGGATACAAGAGCTTCTATTCCTTTGCAGGCATTGTCAGAGCTAGCTGGAATATACACCACTCTCGTTTTGTACCTAGGGATGCATCTCTAGAGGTTCTCTAACTACAAGTTATTAGAAGTGTTTCAACCACTACAGTACTGACCAGGAGAGCTGAGGTATGCCATTAACTCTGTACTCTGTCCTACCACCAGTTGTTGCTCCTGGAGAATGACTGCTGAGCTGAATTTTAGCCACCCTGGGCACATCTAGATTTCTAAACAAAAGATGGTTAGTCTCAGGACTGGGAATTATCTCTAAGTGGCCCACACTGCCTCAGGTCCACGTTGCTTAGAGATATGTCCTGAAGTATGACTGTTATTTAGCGTTTAGTGTTCGAAGCATTAGGAGAACTGTGTTGCAACTCACCAGGCTGGAGTTTTATAGCACAAAAGGAGAATCTGTTGTACTCGCTAGGAGAAAGCAGAAGTGGGAGAAAGCAGGGTGTGAAGTGCACCAGCTGAAGGGGACCAAGCACGGTATAGTCTCACCCATTCTGCCTCTTGGGGACAGTTGTCATATGAACTAATCCCAAAAACGTACTTCAATAATGTCCTGGAAAGAATTAGCTGATCCAAGAGTGAGCCAGGGAGCAAACCAGCAATGAAGTATGGTGGACAATCAGTAACTCAATGCCTAGGCTCATGCATAGGCCTTCATATACAGCTGGACATGCCCCTTCTATCCTTGGCCAAAACACCCGATCATTCTAGGATCTCAGTTTCCTTACTGTGTAGCATAAGGATAATACATTTGCCCCACCTTCTGGAAATATATGGGAAGAACTCGGGCATATTTCCAAAATGGCACAAAATAGCTGGCATGAAGGTGCCATAACCATTTGAGTATGACTGTAGCAGGAAAAACTGTCCAAATCCTGTGGTTTAAATCAAACCAGAATCAAACTAATTTACTGATTTATTAACAACATGTTAAGAAGCAACCAGCAAGCTACTATACATTGAACAATAGTATCACCAAAACAACTGACAAACTGCAACACTTAGAGGCCTATAAAATGTTAATGAACACATACAAATTTCAAAATATCCTTCATAACTAATCCCCCAAAGCTTTACTCCCAAGGTGTGCACAGTTACGTGCACGCCACCTCTTCAGAGGCCACGTGGGCTCCCAGCACTCCCCCCTCTGCTGGCCATGGGTGCTCCCCTCCTCGCACACCCTTCCTGTGAGACCCGGGAGCTCCCCACGCACACACCGGTGATAAAAGCCCCACCGGGCTCACGTACATGCAACTCCAGGTGTGGGTCCCCGCTGCGGCACCCTGTGCTGTCACCCCACCAGCTGGATGCTGGTTCCTCATGGTGCCCAATGGGGCAACTGCTCTGCCTAGCCTCAGCAGAGCTTGCAATGCTGGTGGTACTTTTGGCAGTGTCAGGCCTGCTGCTGCTCCTACTCAAAGGTCTCTCCCTGCTGTTACATTTTATGCTTCACTAATACATCTTCTCAAGCTGACTCCTTCTTTGTTCCAAGAGCATCTTCACAAATCCATGGTTACTGCTTAATCTTGCTGATTAAACAGCCAGAATAAAAGAAGAAAATCCTAATCCATTAAAGACTACCCATCAAATAAGCTAGTTCCTACTAACTCTTAAAAGTGCCAAGTTTCTCTTGTCTGTCAGGACATTTCCTATGTGGCACTCGCATCTTCCCATGTAACTACCTGTGCTAGCACTCAGTGTTGGATATTAGAAATTCTACATAGAAGACTTCCATTCCCTACAGTAAAATGGATTAGTCGCATTGCCACTGCTTCCCTCTCTCTTCCACCACGTGTATAAAATTGTCATTTATGAAGGATGCTACCCAACCCCAGCATGTGACCTTGATGTCCTTTTGTGAATCCTGAGACAAATACTTAGTCAAGTTCTCAACAACATCCAGTTTATTCAATTTTGCAAATATGCTATTTTAAATCTTTAATAAATCTCCTCCCTAGGTCCTAGCTTAAATTCTTTTAGGACACAGAAAGCAAGAGGCTAATGCTGTTAGCTTCCATTTCATTTCTTCTATTGACTTAGCCTTCTCTGCAATATTTTCCATTCTTTCAGTCATATATCTTCCCTCATGTCCATGGATGGTGCTACAGTGACACACTGGGAGCTGCAACCACCTACACCAGGGCAGAGCATGCCCCACATGTATCAAATCTCTCATTTTCTTTTCCTGATACTGTATAATTTGTATTGCTTGCTCTGTAATGGAGTACAGTTGAATGGGAGAGCACAAGATGACTTACACTAAAAAGGCAAAATCCTGATCCGAGTGGTTTCCAGAGGGCTCAGTCTGCTAAGATATAGTACCCAGACAGCACAAGAAAGCAGTTCTGTATCCTCAAATATATCTCCTCAGGCTTGTACTTAATATATTACTCCATGTCCTGAAAGCAAATACTCCTTATTTACATGTTTAATGCTGTACCAAATGTCCACCAAGAAACCACTGAACAAGTCTTTTCAACAGACACAGATGTTCTGTAATGAGCGCAACTTTATTATGCAAGTATGATGACATTTACAGGGTTCTAGTGTGCACATCTGTGTACATGCTGCTCTGGTGTATCTGTATTTTTTTTCCACACATACTAAAAACTTGTAAGATTTCAGTATCTCAGTAGAAAAGAAACGAATTCAGGGTTCAAAAAGAGTATATCCCCTTTTAAAAATCATTAATCATTTATAAATATATGTGGAAACACACTGCAATCAGCAATTTCCACGTTACTGAGGTTACAAATACATGTAGCAGAACTCTTCACCCCTAATCTTGTTCCCATGCCACCCTACCTGTACACTTATCCTGTCATCGACCATTACAGTCTTTAACTGCAAGCCTTCCGGAGCAGAAGCAGTGTAAGGGACCGTGAACAGGGCCTCCACATAACATAAATAATAACCAATACAGGACGAACCAGTCCTTGGCTGAGTAAAAAAATACTGCCAAATGTGGGATAGGCAACACCTACAGTAATGAGGGACTCATTTCCAGAAAAGAGGACCTGAAATGCTTCCATTCAGGGTGGCACTCTCACACCATTTACTAGTGTAGCACAGCCCTACTAGCTGTCATAGAATAGTCCAAGTCCTTACAGGTTCAGGGCACTTCATGGGATGGATAAAGCATGCTGCACATTCATCACCCTGTACAGCGCAAAATCATCTTCCCTCACTCACCACAAACATCAGGGTTGTTCATCAAACCTTATTCTCCTCTGCAGGTCTCAGCTTTCTGCTTGTAATGTCGTAGTACAGGAAGCCAAGATAACTCTAAGTTGCAGGGTGGGATTCAGGTCAAGATGAAGACAACTACATTTGGACAAAGATTTTTAATGCTTACATTTGGACAAGGATTTTTAATGCTTACATTAAAAAACCTATTAGGGCACTGGAACCTGTGAAACCAGGCACTAGATGCCTACATTAGCATAAACTGCATCACTCCCTAGGCTGGCCTGACTCAATCCCCACTGATTACAGTGGAGCTCAGGCATGAAGTGCACACTTACACACCTACTTGCAAACACTAAATTTTAAGTGTCTTAATCCTCGACTGAATGCCACTGACAACACATTATTAAATATGGCACTTAACAGTATAGATTCAGCAAATGCCTCAAATCTGTTTAAAACCATCCTGCCTTAATTAAAACTTCTTCCTGCACTATCATCACTATAATCTTGCCTCCTACATACTGAGGAAGTAGTATGTAAACAGTCCAGTGCTGAATATCTGTAATTCAACAGGATGACAGGATGAATGTACGCAGCCTGAGAGTGAAACAAGGCCAGCTAGCCGTGCTCATGACTCCATCTAACAACTGGTCCAGAGACCATTACAATAACAAAGAATTGCCAGAACATAAGACATCCGAATGCTGCTTCTCCAAACTCATTCTTGCATCATACCTCACAAGAGCTGACAAGATACAGTTTTTAATCTATTGCTACAGAAACCACCATATGGCCTGTTTCTTAATCCTCTACATCTTCACTGTAGAAGGGAAATCTACTAAGGCACAAGGATATGGGCACGAATTCACAAAAATGGCTTAAATACATACAGAAGAGTCATTCCTTCACAGACAAAAGCATAGAACTGAAAAAAAAAGGAAAAAAGCATAATGAAAGCCATCTTGCTGGTCAATGATGTCTGCTGGGGTCATAAAGTATAATTCAAAACACAACATGATAATGAAAGACTTCTTCAAAATAATTTTTAAAATGTATAAATTCACACAACTGCTATGTTTTGCCACGTGGAAGAGAAGGGGAGAAGGCTCTGAGGAGACCTTATTGTGGCCTTCGAGTACTTACAGGAAGCTTACCAAACAAGATGGGGAGAGACTCTTTACCAGGGTGTGTAGCAATAGTACAAGGGGTAACGGTTTTGAAGTAGAAGAGAGTAGATTTAAACTAGCTTTAAGGAAGAAATTCTTTACTATGAGGGCGGTGAGGCACAGGAACAGGTTGCCCAGAGAAGCTGTGGATGCCCCATCCCTGGAAGTGTTCAAGGCCAGGCTGGATGGGGCTTTGAGCAACCTGGTCTGGTGGGAGGTGTCCCTGCCCATGGCAGGGGGGTTGGAACTGGTTGAAGGTCCCTTCCAACCCAAACCATTCTACAATTCTATTCGATAATTCTACTGTGAAAGTACCACACATCTGAAATGTATGTATTATTTTCAAGTAGGTAAAACAACCAGAAAGAAACATATTTTGATGTTTGGATAGGTGGTATTCTAACACTGCTGATTTTCATCACAAGTAATATATTTCTTCTCTTATACCCTCCAACTGCTTCATTAGCCTAAGCAGAAGGAGGAGGAGGACAATGACGACAATGACGACGATGAGGAGGACAACCTCACAAGGAACTGTGAAACACCCAGTTGTCTCCGCTTTCAGCTGCACCGTCAACCTTGGTTCCCTCCAACGCTCTCCTGCAGCCCTAGCAAACAGACCAGAGCTTCACCTGCATTTCCCCTGCATTGCACCAACTGGCTGCCTGTCCACTTTCTGCTCCTTTAAGAGCACAGCTCTCTCTGCCTTCATTCAGAATCCTTCTGTCAAGTACATTATCAGCATCACAGGATTGATAGCTGTGGTTTCAGCACACTGTTAACTGCTCTAAATTGCTAGTTCCTCTCTAAAAATTTCCAGAGCCAACTCTACCAAAGTAAGAGCTCTGTGGAGAAACTACTCCTAAAACACTAAATATAGCCGAAAAGAAAAATAGAAACAAAATGGTGCAGTATGCAAGATACTCACATTTGTAAAGATAGTATTTAGGCAGGCAGACTTCAAAACTCGTTTGATACACTTACTGGCATTACCAAAGTCCAGGAGAGACAATATACCACAGCAGGAGCTTAATAAGTTAAGTTTGTTTCTTCGCTTATAGACTACTTGTGATTGTTATTACTATTTGTCATTTCTACATGAAACTTGCCACAGTCTTAAAATAGGCTCCTGTAACAATAGAGATGACATCACTGGCTAATGAAATTAGATTTCTTTATTGAATTCCAGAGCTGAAGTACTGCTGAAATGCAACAGCTAAAGATAATGACTTTTTAATGCCCTAGAGTTCAGTCTGTTTGCTGTTAATCTGTGGCAGACACCAGGATTTCATTTCATGCACCAAGTACCGATCTTCTAAAAATAGTGTGAGGAATAGGAATAACTTCCACTGATAAATCTCTTGCAGAAATTAAAAATTCTTAAAAAAGAAATAAATAAATGAGTAATTCTACTCAAATGACAATATAGAGGCTTGTAAAGGCAAATATAGCAGAACAATATTTAAAGAATGACAGCCTAAAACTTGACTCAAAAATAAATTCATCTGTAAAGATACTAATTGTGTTAGTTGTATTAGTTTTCTTCTATTACAATGATTACATTTTTCACAGGAATTTCATATTAAATGAAATATTTCATATTATTATTTCACAGTAACTCCATATTTAGTTTGTCCATCCCACCACTGAAGAGTAGTAGTTCATGTATCATAGTGAAGGGAGAAGTGCAGCAAGAGGAAAAACAGATTTTAGTTTATAAAGAACAATATCATGAGTTGTAAACTAATCCATTTTTTCAAGATTTTTAGCTAACTTCGTACTTTACATGACATGAAAACCAATTAGAAGTCTCTAACGAAATCTATGGAATTGCAAGACAATTTTTAGTGGCTCCGTTTGATTCCACTGAAAAATTCAATCTATGTATTTGTTTGTCACAGTAAAGCCGTAACGGTCAGATGCCTGAGAATTGGAAATGAAATGATGCTGCCCCAGCATACAAAATAAGCACACTACAAAACAAGCAAATAGCTTGGAGATAACAGGTGTTATTAAAACAGAACCAACTTGATAAAATAATTACCCAGTTTTCCTTCACTACTTAACAGCTAGGACTGCAGTCAGAAAATCCTAAGTCCTATTGCAGACTTAAAACATTTTAGAAATGTGTTTCACTCATAGGATTTTGGTGTGACTGTGAGAAAACTAAGTGGAACTATATGACATTTTTCATAGCATATCTACATATTTCTCCATGCAATATTGATTGGATTTCATTTTCAAATTATTTCATCCTAACTGCAGTTTCTTTTGTCTCTCATTCCAGCTGTGGATACACTGCTGATGTAACTGCCCAGAGGAGGGCAGGACAAGAACGTTCTTCCCACATCCCCTTCTCAACACCAGTGACTCAAAGAAAATGCAGGATGCTAAAAAGAGTGACGAGCTGGGTGGGAAGGAAGCAAAGTGGTAGCAACCAGGAGGAGCTGCAGCTCTGCCTTCCTCTCTCAGCAGCCAAAATAACGGACCACGCGCAAGAAACAGAACTGCTACAGAGAATGGAGTAGGCAACTTCTGATCTAGCAGAGCCAGGAGAGAGATCTCAAGTCACAGCATATTCTGCATATTCCCACAGGAATCTAACTAGACCCTGCTCTTCCTCGGGGCTGACACGGGATTTTAGCCAATATAAGAGTGAGTAGGTCTTGCACTGTGGGGAACAGCTTTACAGAAATGCAAGGCAGATGACAAGTTTCTTTCTTTCACAGAAAGGAAAGAAGGCTGGTATGAATAGTCTCCATCTGTGGAGATCCTCAAAACCTGGTTGGACACGGTACTGAGCAACCTGCTGTAGGTGACCCTGCTTGTGCAGGGAGAATTGGTCTAGACAATCTCCAGAGGTCCCTGCCAACCTCAGCTACCCTCTGAGTCTATGCAATATGAGTCTATGAATCTGATAAAAGGGAGACAAGAGATAAAGCTTTCCAGAGCTATTGGCCTTGCAAAGATCAAAATAACTGATCAGGTGGAAACATCAGCAGGACGCATTGATCTCTGTGAGCAGAATCCTGTATGAAAAAAGTGAGGCAATATCCAGCACAGAAATAAAAACTCAGAACAGTAAGTTTACTGAATATTCACCTTTCCCTGAAAACACAGTAAGACTATTATAAAAATTCCCACGAAGGGCTGCAGGCTTTGCTGCTCATCTTAGAGGGCTCAGTTCTACATCATTTATATCAACAGGAAGCTCTCCCGTGATTTTGATGGGTCTTGGATCTGATCCGAGTTCAAATGACAGTACGCTGTGGTATGGCATGGACAGAAAGAGACACACAGGACATATCTGTATAGAGTAAACACGGACAGCAGCAACACATTTATGAAGCCTGATGAATTTAACTCTTGGTGCTCAGGACAAATTTCACATGGAAAAGTTCTTCAGTAGTTTTCAAAAATGAGATACTACTTTAAATGGTAAGAACAGCTAACTGATATATAATTATAAATATGGCCCCTTTGGGTTTCGAACTAAATGATACGGAAACTGATGCAAACCACTCTTCTTCAGGAATGGATGAAATCCATGACTGTAGTAAGGCTACAGCTCAAGAAACCTTTCTTATGGATCTGCAAAACACACTATCGAGCTTCAGGAATACCACCACAACTGCTTGAGCAAACCTCTGAATTCAGCATTAGATTTTAGCGATTAAACTTACTGTCTTCCATTCAGGCCAAGAGACGTTTTGGTTCTGCCAACCCAATCGCATTTTAAACATTGATTGTTACTATTATGATTTCACCTACTACAATTATGCTGCTAGCATGGACAGAGGAAAAGCTTTGTCTTACAGCCACTACCAGAGTAATTCCTTAAATAAGTAACAAGTTTTATGCCTTCCCCTAAAAGAAAAACAAAGGAAAGTAAATGTAAAAAGTAAATTAAAACGAATCAGCAACGAAGCAAAATATGACTGGGACCACACAGTTAACACAGTAACAGCCAGTACCTGCCTACCTTGTTAGAGCTCCTGCAAGAAATGAAACAGGTGCTAACTGCCAATGGCTGGATGCAATCTAGGCCTTCAGAAGGCTTCTGATAATATCTCTCAAGCAGCTTATTACAGGAACAGCTGCTGCTACAGCAGCCACAGATTTGTTTGTTAACCAAGACAGATCAGAAATAGGTTAACAAATAAGAAGCAAAAGTGCAGGAATAAATGGCCAATTCCCAGCCTGAGAGAAGAGTAATAGCAGGGTACCTCATTCAATCAGTTCTATGACCACCACTGGTCATATATATTTCAAAAGATCTAGCAGAGTATTTCTTTGTGATATTGCTCTGCTTTCAAGGCTTAAGAGAGTCACGACTTTTCTCTGTAGATCAAGGCCCTTACTTAATACCTGCGGGCTAGGGCACGATGAATATATGTTCAGATGAACAGAAGTCAAGCAGAAGACAGGGATGATCCACACACTCAGCCTCACTGTTTAACCTTGAGCCACACGTCTGCCTCAGAACCCTGAGGCTTCCCTTTCACAGAAGTTAGGTCAGGGGCCTCACCAAGGCATCAAAGCAGTTCTCCTTGTTCATCCCAGTTTTCTGCCAGGGTGAGGCACGGGGACTGGAAGCAGAGTAAGGTACTCAAGGAGGAAAAGCAGAAGTGCAGGAGAAGAGAATGACAAGCCCGGGATTTTCATATCAGGGATAGCTATTAGGAAAACAGAACAGAACACCAAAATTAGAGCGTGGTGCCAACACAACACACCCTTTGGGGACACCATGACTGTGTTTCACCCTCTGGCATGGGGACAGAGGGTGTCCCCCAATAGTCTCTGACAGGATGATGCAGGGCTGATAGGAAGAGAGACCACAGTGTATTGCTAGCTATTTACTGGGGGTAAGATCTGCAGCCAGGAAGGGAAAGCTCCTTGCTGGGGTGGATACTCTCACAGCAGAACTTAGCTCATCCTAGAAACTTTACCTCTGTATTTCTAAAATTCTGATGAATCAAGGTTTACATAACAGCAAGTTAAATGGCAAATCAGGAAAAGTGGAAAAACAGAAATCTCAATATTGATCAAGCTCCTCTTGCAAGCCTACAAAATGAAATTTGACACAGGCTTTGACTAGGACTTTTCCAAGACAGCTACAAACTTGGCCAGGCTCCTAAGATGAAATATTGTAAAGTTACATTCCTTTAGAGACACCAAATGGAGGCACTGAAAATAACACCCAAATCAAATCAATACAGAAAGTTCTTAACAGAAAGGACTATTCCTTGTTTTGCAGCACTCTGTTCAAATTCATGGACACAGGGACATATGGTTTACCATTAAGCTTAATAAAATCACTTGGAACTGATTTTACCCCATTGCCTTTCTTTTCCTACTGTGGCAACTTCTGAACTGAAGAAAGCTATATTCAATATCATAACATCAAAACTGACAATCATTAATACTTTTAGCATATCAGCTCATATAAAGAAAGACCGAATGTGATAGTTTATAAAATGCCATTAGAAGCCCATAGGACATTCTGGAAGTCTCACTTCATTCTGCAGTTTCCCAGGAGATGCCAAAGAAATAGGTCAAAAACTGAGAAGTGATTAGCTTGTCCTGACACTCTCACCTTTCCTGGAATACTGTGGAACAAGACTGTCCTGGTTTTGGCTGAGCTAGAGTTAATTTTCCTCCTAG
>VXAA01003513.1:0-28052 GCA_013399115.1 Anseranas semipalmata
TATATATTTATATATATATAAATGATATATTTATCAAATATTATATGATTTTCAAATAAATGGTCATGTAAAGTATTTCTGTTAAGACAGTAAAAATGAATTACCCTTGGAGGACAGTTGCATTTGTTTTTTTGTTGTTGTTGTTTGTTTTTCTTTTACAATTTACACACACACATACATATATATATATTTTAAAATTGATGATACTGTTGCTGGTAACCTGACTCAAGACATTATAAATGTATTATTTATAGTCAGCAGTAAACATCAAGATGAAATCAGTCACTGTCCACCATAGTACTTGGGTGTAAATGAATAAAATCACATTTAAAAAAAATGTTTTTGCCCCCTCTTGCCCAAAATAATTACAGATCCTTGAAGGATGAATGGAAATTTACAGAGAGACTTTTGCACAAGAAAATTCAGGATATTGTTATTCTTGTTGCTGAAAGTCATTATGTATCAGAAAAAAAAATAGTGAAGATGGATAATTAAAGACTTGTTTCAGATGAGATTTTTTTAACTGTCTTGACCTCAAATATTCTCCTTATCACTATCCATTGAAAATATGATGTACTGACCTGTGGAGAATTTTTAAATCCATATTTTTCCCTACTTGCTCTGCTCTCTATGGACAAATGTTTCCATAATTCACTGAAGATTTTGATTATGTTTTGAGGATTTATTATGACTTCACTGCATTGGTGGAAACAGAACACACATACTGATCTAAATCTGAGTGTCTGAAACTTAGTCTGCTATCATAAACTCTTTTTGCAATCAGTACAGAGAAGTGAAAAAAAAAATGTATATATATCCAGCAGGTAAATAATCTGATCAAAGATAAATTCCTTCTATCTTGAGAGTTGTCTGGGGAGAAACTTACAGAAGCATAGAGTGACTACCTGAAGAATACAGTGTACCTTGTAAATTTGGACAGATAAATTATACCTGTAGACTGGATAGGGCATCCAACTTGAGAGAAAAATGGAACAAACGACTAGAAATCTACATAGAAGGTGCAACAGGAAAATGCGATTGAAAGCAGCATGGTTTTCAAGGAACTGAAATCAGTTTCAGGTGTGTAAAAATGCCTCATTTTAAAGAGCTGTCAGATTAATTAGTTAAATTTTTAATTTTACATTTTGCATAATTAAATATTTTTGTAGGGTTTTAGGCTGAATGACTGTTGGAATATTGGAATTTTGAAATAAGCTCATCAGATGAATAAAATCGAGTCAAGTCACATGAAATAATATCTGGCTTCTACTTTAATCACCAGCATTTTGTTTTCTGTACCAGAGGTATATAGGAGTGAATTCTCTCATTATTTCCCTTCATGTAGCTTAGAAATGTTTCACAGAGAAAGACACATGCTGGATTTAGCTCTATCTATTTTAAAAGCCTATCATAATACTAATGATATTCATTAATATTATCTGTTTTTATTTAGGGTTAGCCTTCATTTTAAGTGTCTGAATGCCCAAATATGAGATTAAAAATAGCCATTATCATCTTAAAATCGCTGCATGTCATTATTATACAATCAAATTTATGATTCAAAAGAAGTCTCATTTTTTCCATTTGGTTTAGTTTTTTCTTGATGTGGAGGTATTAAAATAAGGAAATAACTGTTCATAAGCCCGATTAACAAATAGAAGAAAGAGGCTGATGAGACGACATAGTGATGAGCTCGATGCATAGGTTGTAGGAGTAGCAATTTAGTCAGTGGCAACACAAAATTTTTCAGTACATTGTAATCAGTATTTTCACTTTTTCAATGACTCTTGGAAAGCAAAGGTCTGTAATAAATGAACCAGCAAATGGATACATGAATTTTCCAAAAGTAGCACATCCCTTCACTACCTCAGGAAAAGTTTCTTGCTTTGCAAGCCAGTAGGTCAACTTCACAGTCACACTACTAATTAACAGGTATTGTCTTTTATTTTATTTTTTATTTTTACTTTATTTTATTTTATTTTATTTTATTTTATTTTATTTTATTTTATTTTTATTTTTTTACTGTGATTCCTACTTTTTTCTTTCAAAACATACTTGTGGTCTGCTTTGCTCTGGAGAATTGGGTTCCATATTCTAGTTAGATGGAATTAATTAAAATTACTTAGATTTCAAGTACTGCATAAGGTCAACTGTGCTTAATATTTTTGTTGTTGTTGTTTTGTTTTGTTTTAATTACTTGGAGTTGGTGACTATTCAGGCCACATCTGCATTGTTAAATAAGAGAGGCTGGAAAGTGAGCTTGAGCACTATAGATCATCACCTATAGATTTATGTATTAACTCAGTTTCAGGCTCCGTTCTGAATGAAACAAATTATACGGTATTGACAGATCTCCACTGACTAATGAGAGCCTACATAGTCTGATCACATGCAGAAAGTTAAAAGCGATGAATGTTGCCCTCAAGGAGTACTTAGGTGTTAAACACCATTTGAGATTCCTGCATAACCTATGGTATCCTATTTGCCTAAAGGGCACAAGTATCTTGTAGCTGCTGTACGATATCCTACAGGTGCTTCTTATTCTCTAAAGTATCTAAAATATCACTAGATGATGACTTTCAGGCATCTTGATTTCTGTCCATGTAAGTCCCTAAACCAGAAACACCAGACAGTCATACCTGTGTTAAATCTATGTGAGCAGCATCAGTACTCCACAGTCTGTTGTGAAGAAGCTGGCATTGCCAGCTTACATAAAGAACTGAATGGTGGTGCTAATGCTCTTTTTAGACCTGGTCTGGGTTAGGTTTTGGTATTATTGCTTTTTACAAAAAGTTATTTCTAGCCAAACCAACAGAGATGTCCTTACATGTCACAGTTACAAAGTTGTAATATATTGTTACAGCACGTTCGCCAAGCTTTAAAATAAATGACAATAGAAGTGCTCTTTTTCTAACTTTGTTTCAGGTTTATGTACAACTCAGCTAGTCTTAAAAGAAGAACAAGTATGTTCCCAGCTGGCAGGAGGAGGTGCAGATCCTGCAGAAGCAGGATCTGCATGCCAGAATAGAAATTCAGGAAGCACCAGGCCTTCGGCCACTTACCCTTCCACTGGAAGAAAACTGGTACACACAAGGAAAGAAATATAGTATGGTTCAATGGCTTCCTGAATTGAACAATCAGGGAGTGAGAACTGATTAGTGCATGATCCACCTGCTCCACACTTTAGAATCATCTATTAACTGCCCCAAATGGTGTATAACAGTGTGATTACTTTCTTTGCATAAAAATATTTTTAACCTAGTGTCAGGATTTTAATCTTGTGAATGAAGAATGACTCATAATTTTAGGATTCCTTTTCTTTGTGTTCCATTCTTTGAAAAGGATTTCACAAATGGGCTAAATCATAATTTTCTGAAGTATGTAATACTATATTTCTATTAACAATATTATTACTGTGTTTCTCATTCTGGGAGATGTGATAAAGAGGCATTTAAAAACTACATCAACAATAAACTGAATTACTAGTAATAAATGCAAAAGTTTCAAAAGTGGCTGCTCATTATAAGTTACCAATTTGTCAGCTTGTGCTATTAGCTAATGTCAGAGAGTGAGCTCTTTTGCATATGCTTATTTAAATAAGCAATAGAACAACAAAATATAAGTAAGAAAAATGAAGTACTAGGAAAATCACAATCAGTGGTAACCTTTCCTTGCACAGGAAATAATAGAAACAGAAAAGTTTAATTATGGCAACAGTGATATATAATGTTGCTAGCTTTTCCTCTTGTTGTGGAATTCAGTTTTGCGGTAGGTTACCCATTGGCAGCAGCAGAACACTGCACAACTGCTGGCTCACTCACCTGCTATAACATCAGAAGAACAGGGTAGAGAATAGGAAAAGCAAAAGTGTGGAGACTGAGGGGTCAAGATAAAGATGGGTTAATAAGCAAATGAAAGAGGAAGAAAGAAAAGAAGAAACAAACAAACAAACAAAAGTGATGCAGAGGTGATCATTCATAACCTCCCACAAGTAGACCAACGCCCAGACAGTCTCTGAGCAATGGTTACCTTCCTGCCAACCCCATCCCCTCAGATTTTATTGTTGAGTATGACATCATGTGGTATAGGATATCCCTTTGTTCAGTTGGGATCAGTTGGGATCAGTTGCCTTTCTTTGTTTCGGTCTTTGCTTCAAAGACTCCCCCTCGGGACTCCTGGACCCTGGTGGGAGGAGAGAGAGACTGGGAGATGGAGAGCTCCCCTCTGGTTGAGGAGGGGGTGGTCCGGGAGCTTCTGGGAGGGATCAATGCACACAAATCCATGGGCCCAGATGGAATGCATCCACGTGTGCTGAGGGAGCTGGCAGAGGTGATTGCCGAACCACTCTCTATCATCTTTGACAGGTCTTGGAGAACAGGAGAGGTGCCTGAAGACTGGAGGATAGCCAATGTCACTCCGGTCTTCAAAAAGGGCAAGAAGGAGGATCGGGGAAATTACAGGCCAGTCAGTCTCACCTCTGTCCCCGGAAAGATGCTGGAACAGCTTATTCTGGATGCCATCTCCAAGCAATTGGAGGAGAAGAAGGTTATGAGGAGTAGTCAGCATGGATTCGCCAAGGGGAAATCGTGCTCGACCAACCTCGTTGCCTTCTATGATGGCATCACCAGCTGGGTAGATGGGGGGAGAGCAGTGGATGTCATCTACCTTGACCTCAGNGTTTTATTTTAAGAAAATACCGATATATATATAGATATAGATGTCTGCACATCTTCAAAGTTTTTTTGCAACTTTTGTAATTCCAACAGTACTAAAATCTTCCACATTGTTTTGTTTTTAAAATTTGAATGAGTAGAAAATGCTTTCTGAGTTGTAATTCAGTGGATGTATCAGCTAAACCACTCCTACTACATACTGATTGCTTTCCCATGAAGAGGCCTAAAGTGCTTCCTTATGTCATAATTGAAATGATTATTTTTGATTTTAAAATCATGTGTACTTTACAGTTGAACCACATAAATCAAAACCACAAGCATTTTGACAATGTTCTGAACGTTAGTAAAAAGGAAAAGTTAAAAGCCCTGAAAAAGTGATTTATAATAAAAGTCCTAGCATGTCTTTCATTAGAACATTGCGAATAGAGTCTTGTAATGCAAATATGAGTTTGGTTTGCTACATTTTAAAAAGTAATAACAAAGTAATTAAATAATTTTATTACTGGAAGAGTTCTTTTGAAATTACATATAGTAAAATTCAGGGATCTTCTGGAGAGAGTCCAGTGGAGGGCCACAAAGATGATACGGGGCCTGGAGCATCTCTCCTATGAGGAAAGGCTGAGAGACCTGGGTCTGTTCAGCCTTGAGAAAAGAAGACTGAGAGGGGACCTTATTAATGTATATAAATACCTGCAGTGTGGGGGACACAGGGATATGGCCAGCTTCTTTTCAATGGTCTGTGGGGACAGGACAAGGGGCAATGGCCACAAAATGGAACACAGGAAGTTCCACACCAACATGTGAAGGAACTTCTTCACGGTGAGGGTGACGGAGCACTGGAACAGGCTGCCCAGGGAGGTTGTGGAGTCTCCTTCTCTGGAGATATTCAAGACCCGTCTAGACACCTACCTGTGCAGCCTGCTCTAGGGAACCTGCTGCAGCAGGGAGGTTGGACCCGATGATCTCTGGAGGTCCCTTCCAACCCCTACAATTCTGTGATTCTGTGATACTGTCCTGTCTGTGCCTTCTCCCAGCTTCTTGTGCACCACCAGCCTCCTTGCAGTAGGGGGCAGAGTGTGGGGGGCTGGGGGTGAGGAAGACTTGATGCACCTTCCCAGGTGCCCTTTTGCAATAGGTATGAGGCTCTGCAAGTGGAACCAAACAATATTCAGGACAACGGTTCATCTGGCTTGAAGGTGACACCAAGGTCAAGTTGGCCTATGCCCTGCATCAAAACAGCTCCCATCAAGAAAAGCAAATGGGTCATTGTCATAGGAGACTCCCGTCTGAGGAGAACAGAAGGCCCAATATGCAGACCAGACCCATTTCAAAGGGAAGTCTGCTGCCTCCCTAGGGCCTGGGTTAGAGATGTTAAAAGCTTCCTTTCCTGGTGCAGCCCTCAGATTATTGCCCATTATTGGTTTTTCAGGNCAGGACAACGGTTCATCTGGCTTGAAGGTGACACCAAGGTCAAGTTGGCCTATGCCCTGCATCAAAACAGCTCCCATCAAGAAAAGCAAATGGGTCATTGTCATAGGAGACTCCCGTCTGAGGAGAACAGAAGGCCCAATATGGAGACCAGACCCATTTCAAAGGGAAGTCTGCTGCCTCCCTAGGGCCTGGGTTAGAGATGTTAAAAGCTTCCTTTCCTGGTGCAGCCCTCAGATTATTGCCCATTATTGGTTTTTCAGGTAGGCAGCGATGAAGTTTCAACAAGAAGTCTGAGATCAATCAAGAGAAACTTCTGGTGTCACTCGCAGAACTTTGTTTTTTTTGATCATGAGTTGTTTTACATGACACCAGGCCTACTGGCAATGGACCGGGCTCACCTGTCTCAAAGGAGGAAAAGGATCTTTGCTTAGGAGTTAGCAGGGCTCATTGATAGGGCTTTAAACTAGATCTGAAGGGGGAAAGGGATAAAACAGGCTTGCTAGAGGTAAGCCAGGGGGCAGTATGCCAGTGGTTGTGGGACGGTGTGCTAGCAATGTCTCTTGGTCTGCCATTCCAGTAGAGGTAGGGGATGGAGAGCCATGTGACAGCAAAGGCACAAGAAATATTGATGGGTTAGAAATCGTGGAGTGCCTGAGAATGGTCACATAGGAATTAGGGCTTCTGCTCTCAAAAAGGTGATGGGATCGCTAGCCCAACTGAAGTGCATCTACACCAATGCATGCAACATGGGCAACAAACAGGAGGAGCTGGAAGCCATTGTGCAGCAGGAAAACTATGACATAGTTGCCATCACAGAAACATAGTGGGATGACTGGCATGACCGGAGTGCTGCAATGGATGGCTATAACCTCTTAGGTTAAAGGATTAGGTTAAAGGATTAGGTTAGGTTAAAGGATAGGCTAGGAAGGAGAGGTGGTGGGTAGCCCTGTATGTTAGGGAGTGTTTTGATTGTCTTGAACTAATAATGGTGACAACAAGGTTGAGTGTTTCTGGGTAAGAATTGGGGGAAAGCCAACAAGGCAGGTGTCATGGTGGGAGTCTGTTATAGACCACCCAACTAGAATGAAGAGGCAGATGAAATATTCTATAAGCACCTGGGAGAAGTCTCACAATCACTAGCCCTTGTTCTCATGGGGGACTTCAACTTACCAGATATCTGCTGGAAATACAATGCAGCAGAGAGGAAACAGCCTAGGAGGTTTCTAGAGTGTATGGAAGATAACCTCCTGACACAGTTGGTGAGTGAGACAACCAGGGAAGGTGCCCCACTGGACCTTTTGCTTGTGAACAGAGAAGGACTTGTGGGTGTTGTGAAGGTTGGAGGCTGTCTTGGCCATAGCGATCATGAATTAATGGAGTTTTGGATTCTTGGGAAAATAAGGAGGGGAGTTAGCAGAACTTACATCCAGCAGAACGCTGGATTTTTGGAGGGCAGACTTTGGCCTGTTTAGGAGACTGATCAGCGGAGTCCCTTGGGAGGCAGTTCTGAAGGGCAGAGGAGTCCAGACAGGCTGGACACTCTTCAGGAGGAAATCCTAAAGGCTCAGGAGCAGACCGTTCCCATGTGCCAAAAGACAAAAATGACCTAAGACAGGCAGAAGAGACTTTCCATAATTTAGAGACAGATTTAGATGACTATATATTATAGATGGCTTAAACTTATAAAATGAATTGTACCTTTAAAACCCATTGGATAACCCCAAGGTAATGAAATGTTTAAAAATTTAGGTAAAGTATGTAAATATCACCTCATTTTTACCTGGAGTAATGGGTTGCAGGTATATCAACTTTGAATGTTTGGCTTGGGCTTATATTACGGATTTTGACTTGGTGAGCCTCCTGATTTACCAAATTAGTGCTTGACATTACTTGAAAATCAGCAAAAAAGGAACCAAACTCATGAAAGCTTTTTTTTTCTGACACCCCCCCCCCCAGTTCAGCTTGCAGGGCTGACATTGGCATGATTATATGCTTGATTTGTTCCACTTTGCTTTCCATTTGAACTGGGGTTACATTTTCTTCTGCAATTCTGTCTCCAAATCTGTTTTAAGGATGGACAATTCTTACCAATCATGACAACACCAAGAGTTCCAAGATCTGGCACAGGGAACAAGTGTCATATGTTAACTGACATTTTTCAGGTGACAAACAGGACTGGCCTGGTGAGCCTTCCTCATTCCTTCCTTTGCAAATTCAAAGCATGTTAGTCACTGTATGAGTGTTATTTTAAATTAATATGTTAAATTCAAATGCAAACAGACTATATGCTCTCACGCGTGTCATTACATTCATTCCTATGGTGGGCTGACACTAGCCAGAAGCCAAACACCGACTCTGTCTCTTGTTTACTTCCTTCTCTCATGGGATGGGGAGAAAATAGAAGGTAGGCAAGAAGACTTGCGAGTCAGGGTAAAGATGGTTCAATATGGAAAGCAAAATGTGTGCATGCAAGCAAGGCAGAAAGAGGAATTCATTCACTATTTCCCATCATCAGTCCAGGCACTTCCTGGGAAGCAAGACCTCAGCACATAGAACAGTTGCTTGGGAAAGCAAAAGACATAACCATAAATATCTTCCCCTTCCTCCTCCTTTCCCTGAACTTTTATTGCTGAACACAACTTCATGTGGTATAGGATATCTCTTTGGTCAATTTGGGTCAGCTATTCCAGCTGTGTCCCCTCCCAGCCTTTTGCATAACTCCATCTTATTCATTGTTGGGAGAGGGGTAAGGGAGAAAGAAAGCATTAACATTGTGAAAGCATTGTTCAGTAATAGCTAAAACACTGTTGTTTTATCAACACTGCTTTAACCACAAATACAAAGTACACCACAATGTAGGCTACTATGAAGAACATTAACTCCAGACCCAGCACAATTAGAGTGCTAAGAAGCTATTTGTTGATATCCTACAGCTCCTTGCTACCATATTTCAAGCCCTGAATTTCTGCATACTGCCCTTATACAAAATTCCTCTCAAGGAGAGCTCCAGTTGACTCTCCTCTAGGATGTGAGTTTGGGAGATCTTCCTGGAATGATCATATCAAGGTCGCAGTGAGGGCCACATGTTCTTTTAACTCTCCACACAGGTAAAGCCTCAACCTTGGACACAAGAGTGGACATATGTAATAGTGCAAATACTGTCTGTGGTACTGGGTGATATAATTTTTTAACCATGAGTTCTTGGAAACAGTTTTTGACACCAAAATTAAAAAGACAAAAAGAAAAAAAAAAAAGTTTCAGTATCTAGAATTTCTAAGAAGTATTTGAAATTTGAAATGTGTTAACAATTTCAGATTAAGCTTCCTGACTATTGCATTTATATCAAGAACAGTAGTTTTGGGGACTGAGGAAAATGCTTAGAAGTTTATATACATTTCTGTTACACTAATGTATGTAATAGTTATGACAAATCTATTCTATGAACGTCAAAATTAATGTCACAGAATCACAGAGTGGTTGAATCTGGAAGAGATCTCTGGAAGTGATCTGGTCCAAACCCCATGCTCAACCAGGGCCACCTAAAGCTGCTTAGGACCATGTCCATGCAGCTTTTGAAGATCTCCAAGGTGGGAGAGTCCACAACATCTGGGCAACCTGTTCGAGTACTCCATCACCTGCACAGTAAAGAAGAGCTTCCTGATATTTAGACAGAAATCTCTTGTGCTTTAACCAGATCTTCCATTTGCTTGTGTGGTTACCAAACTGTACCTAGCCCCTCAGGTATTATCTGCACCAGTAAGCAAAAAAAAAAAAGTGCATATTTCTACCTAAGAATCCTAAATTATCTTGGCACTGACTGGAATTTATAGATTTGAACAATTTTGCCATTGCTATCTTCTATAGACATATCCCTTCCTCTTAAGTCATACACATTTGTGTAATTTCAGTGGAAAAAAAAACAAAAACAAAAACAAAAACATTTTATATAGTCAAAAGACCTTTTCTTCTATTTTCCAGAATGGTTTATGAATTGCTGTATTTAATTAATGCTAATGTATTAAAACAGCTGACAAACAGTATCAGTATTCTGTTTATATTGCACCCAATTATCAGAGACCTCTAACAACAACTTCTAAGCCACAGAATGCTTCAGGATTTAAGTCCTTTGTCATAGTGATTTGCGTGAATGTGTTAAGGAGTAATTATGATTTGAATGTGTTCACACTATATTTTGTCATATAAATAATATAATGCTTACCTTCCAATTACAATATGAGCATGTATGTGAGCATAAAATGAGGACACATGCAGGTCGTAAAAATGTCTAGTGTAGAAATTATTTTCTTTGAGTCATTATGTGGTAACCTGAAGATAAATAAAGTGCTAAACTTTATGAAGAAAGTTAACAGAAACCAAATTTAAAATGGACTTTAATGCTGAGACTAACTGTGAGGGCTTCAGTTCCAGGGATGTAATTCACAGTTTGAAGTGCTTAAGCCCCTCACTGCCCACGAGCTGTGAGTTAGGTGAAGGACAGGACTTATCAGCTCAGGCCCAGTGATGAGAGCTGGCCACATCAGACAGACTGGGGTGCAGGTGGAAAGAATACATGACTCTATCTATCCATGTAATTACATTTTAAAATTGGGTAAATGAAACTTTACTGTGAGCAGGAAGACACTTCAGCCAGCTAATAAGAAATACTCATCCAGATGAAGCATTCTGCGTGCAACTAATATGATTTTATATCTCACTAAAGCCAAGTAATAGGTTTGCTCTTTCCTCACTCCTTTCTCCATCTCTACTCCTTCTCTTCTGCTGCCAGCTGTGTGGTTTGTTTTCCTCTGCATATCACCAGACCCTTCTGTGGGCCATTTAAACTTAATAAGACAAGGAAAGGAGAAGAAAGGAGAGGAAAGGAGAGGAGAAGAGAGGAGAGTATCATTTAATAAGGTGTTTCTTTTTTGATGAATTTGCTTTGGGAAATATTCTAGATTTCACTGAAATTTTTACATAAATTATTTTCCAGAAGAATATATAAATATACATTATATATGTGTGTTTGTATTTATGTCAGTTTCAGGGAGCTTAATGATAACACAGGTTGTTTTCAGATGCGAACGCTATGCAGAAATGTGTTGATCATTTCACCTCTAACAGCTGGCAATGAGATCTTATTAGAAGATATGCTATCAGTCAGACAAAAAAGCAAAGATTTCCTATTAAGATTTATTTCTATTTTCTTTAGAAAGCTGTATTCCAAGGGAGAAAAGACATAGCTGGTGATTAATTGAAAAATTTTTCCATCCCTGCCTGTCCTGGTTTTGGCTGGGATAGAGTTAATTTTCTTCCTAATAGCTAGTGTGTGAGTCAGCACAGGCAGGCAGCAGGAACAACCACAGGCTTAGGCTGCAATGCAAAGAGGAGATTTATTTTTGTTACCTCGCCAGCTGGGGATCCCTAAAGCAACGCCTGGGCAGAGGCACACGAGCCAGGACGCAGGCACCGCTAAGCTTGGTCCATGCTAGAGGATCGCTGACCTGCTGATTATGCCTGTTTATCAAGGGTTTGCACAGGCACGGTTTACCATCATGCTGTGATCTTCACTGTGCTTTTTGATCTTCTCTGTACCATGGCAGAGACCTCAAGCATGTCTGATAGGGCTCCTCTGAGTCTACAAAACACCTATGTTATCCATACAAAGATGTGCTACTTGTCAAACACACAGAGGATATGATTTATGTGTTTTCCAACATTACTACTCTCCAGACTTTACGCATTCCCAGCTGCAACATCACTTGAGCATATTTACAGTCCTCCTCGAGAGTCTTCCATTCTCGTCTCATCCTAAAATGCTGATAACACACTGATGTTTTAGTTGTTGCAGAGTGCCATACTGGGTACCAAAAAGGGCTGTGGTGAGTTGACCCCAACCGGTAGTTTAACACCACACAGATGCTAACTCACTTCCCAGCATCCAGAGTAGATAGAGTTCAGTGCAGGACTTCTAAACTTATTCAGTGCAGACCTTTAGACTCCTTAGTTATGTCCCACTGCCATTAATTGAAATCATATGACTAAATCTTTGATTAGACTAATTAGCCCAATAGTTATGATTGTACCAGTAGATACAAGCTTAAAGACAATCATTCCTGTTGATTCCTTATATCTTATTTTGGAAACAAATCAAGCAATTTAATTTTCATTAGAGGACAACAGTACACTATTTCAGTAGGTGAAAAATGAAACTGACTTTTAGCTAAATGTGAACAGAAATTCAAACCAGCTGTTTTCTTTCTGTGCATTCCTGTAACCTTGACAGGCAACCTCTTTGAAATGATAATGTTATCCCTCACACTGACTGCTTTTATTGTACTTCATATATAGTTTACACGGTTCTGTCAGTGCTGTCCTGTCTACAAATTTGTATTGCCAGAGTTATTCTATTACTTCAGAAAACAGAAATACATAGGTATTCCTTCAGTTGATATTTCTGCATGATTGTATATATCATCTTGTAATATAGTCCGTAACCTGTGGCCTTTCTAGTCTAAAAATTGCTTTCAAACTATATCAACACATAAACCATGAAGAAGGTATTCTTGTCACCTACTGTTTCTAGAAATAGGTGAGAGATAAGAACTTAAAAACATTTATGATCTAGGGAAAAGTATTCTTCACTATTATAACAAGTGCTTCATTAATTCTTGCCTATTTTTAAATCATGTATTTTTATTTTTATTTTTATTTTTTTCAGATAAACAGAAGAGGTAGAATAGATTTCCATTTAAAATGGAATTTAGGGAGTTTGTCCTTAACTCACCCCACTTCTACTCACATTTTTTTTTTTTTGAAAAGACAAGATTTATTTTATGGTATATAATAATAATCCTCAATGGATAACTTTATTCTTTGAACACACTCTCTTTAACACAACAATATTAGTGAACCAGTTAATCATGATTTGGCAGACACTATTAATTTTTGCACAAGCAAGGCATCTTGAACTAAAAAAAAAAAAATGTTTTTCTGTTTCAAGGTCTCCTTTAGCAAAAGATTTTCTTTGGCAAAACAAACAAACAAGCAAACAAACAAACAAACAAAAAAACATATACCAGCTTTACCGTTAGAGCACTAAGAAATGGAACTATTATGAGGATATACTCCTCAGCTGTGTGTAATCTGACATACCTAAAATTAGAAGTCTCCAGACTTAATTTTGGAGAAATTCCCTATCATCAGTAATACATATGAATTTGGAATCTGTGGCTACAGAAATGAATATTTTTATAGCTAAAGTTATAGATATGTTTAACAGAGTTATTTTGTTCTTGCTTGCCAAATGTTCAAAGTCATCATAGCATAAAATTTATTCAGTCTAAAGATCCACTTTCATACTGATAAAACAGAAGAATGATTTTTTGGGGGGGGTAAGTCATTGTGAAATTCTTCCCCTAATTTCAAAATATGTGACAGTAAAATAAGACAGTATATGGCAAAACATGCACACATACAGAAAAGGAAGCTAGTTAAAATGGATGCTAAAAGTTTCAAAGGTCTGGTAGAGTGAGTTTTAGCTCCTTTTACAGCAAAAGTATTGGCTGTTAAAGCCAATTGACGTATTTGATATATTTTAGAGATCTACTTTAGAATCATATAAATCACTCTTTCAATTTTTTTTTTTTTCCAATGAGTATGTATTCAAACTCCAACGTAGATGACTACTGTTAGTCAAATAAACCGAATGATTAGACTATTTTAGAAGTCTACTTGTTCAAAAAGAATGAGTGGTATATTTGCCTAATGATTGCAACTGTTCAAAAAAAAAAAAAAAAAGTTCCTGTAGGAAATGCTTTTCAATTTTTCCAGTCCCCTTCATTTTATTCCAGGTGCAGATGAAGGTTTGATAGCCCTAGATGATGCTATTTTACATGATGCTACCAAAAATGTTGTCAAAACTTCTTGACAGCAACAGAGTTGGCTCTCCAGGCTACATTCATCATGTTTTGTTTATGTTCTTTTGTGATTTATTCATGTTCACATTCATGAGTTCATCCTTCACAGCCTCCTACTGTTTTGAAAATGGAACCAATTGCTGGAAAAAAAAAAAAAAGAGAGAGAGAGAGAGAGAGAGAGATTGTCATTGTGATTGAAGTTTGATCCTACCAACATTCTTTAATCAAGGTTTTTAGCAAACAGTACAAAAGCAAATGGTACCTTCACCTCTGCCCCAACTCCTCTCCCCAACACCATGTTTATATGTGTATAAATTGGCAGTCAGTTAACTGATCTGCAAAATTACAGGAGCTGTTTACATTTCTAAAACACTAATACTGTGAAGTAAAATGTAACAAAATAAGATTAAAAACGCTTAGGCTAACACTTTCTTCATGTGCAGAAATGGCTAAGAAAAGGTAATTACTGAAACTGAGCTGATAAATATGTCATTAAGCCATGGTGATCTGTAATCTGCCTAACAAAGAATTGCATTCTGTATTGTTGGTCTGAATTATCTTTTCTGGTAACATTTACTGCAGTAGCATAAAGACTATGACATGAATCGTCTCAGATTAAGTTTTAAAAAAGATGAAAATGTCCTATATATGTATATATTGAGGGTGTTTGGTTACAAAAGAAGCCCACCTAAAAGGTGTCTTCCAGAATAGATTCCCATTTCACTCTTCAGATATGTGACAAAGAAAGAAATATCTATTTATCAGACTTGATTTAGTTATGTAAAAGTGTACTTCTACTGGTATTTGAAACAAGCTAATATATCAAATACCTTTAGGGATAGCAAATATGACAAAAGACCCATATAAGGCTTGTATCTTCCTGTACGGGCAGTGCTGGGCCAGCCAAGTTAACCAAAGCTTCTCAATTGGCATCAGATTGCTATACTTAGGCAACAGAATAGAAGCCACCATCTCTTCAACTAGTAGCCTGTGGCGGTGTACTGCCCCTGTCCCCCCTCTAACCTGCCCCTTCACCTGTAACCCTGCACAGGCAATAACCATCAGTGGCGGCTGTGATGAAAGTGTCTGGTCATGATATCTGAACTGGGCTCAAGGTGGATTTGGTGGAGATAGATCCAAGGGCTAACAGAGTATGCACCAACCGCTGATATGCAAATATGACCAGTAGTCAATCATCTTACCCCATAAATAGGGGACAGCCCAGAGACCATTAAGCTTTCCTGTACTGCAGTGGGCTGCATGCCAGGATCTTCCCCTTGAGCAGAGAAGCCCCTCAAGTTTACCTGTGACAGATACAGGTAAGTAACTACTAGATACCTTGTTGAAACTGCAAAAGTAATTTGCCAAGCATGCTGAAACTTTGTAATCTTAGCTAAGTGATATAAAAGATTGATTGTGGATATAATCCTTTAGGCATAAATCATTAAATCTGGGATTGGGATAGGATCTGGTCATATCTAGATTCCTTGGAGCTTGGATGGCCAAAGAGACTCTGTTCTGAACCTTGTGACTCAATGTGAGGATCTCCCTGATGCTTTTAGTCTGACCCTGTCCTCTGTGCAGTAACTAATCAAGTGACCTTGCCATCACCAAGCTTTTTAATGTCAAATTTACCATTAGAACTTTGTTAAATCACTGTCTCATTCATGATTAAGCCCTGCTATATCGCTATTTTCATCAGTAAATATATTGCTGCTTCTCTCTTATGACTAAAGTGTACAATTCCTTCTGTGACACAGTCTTGTCTCTGACTTTGCATAATTAAACAGTCCACTTTTAGCAGGGCACTAGGAAGATCTGTTGATGAATCCTTATTAAGCCCCACTTTTTTGACACATTCAAATAAAGAATAAAGACAACAAGAACTCCTGTACGTCTCTTCGCACAACAGAACAAAGTTCATAAGAGACAGAAAAAGAAATGACAGAATTATTCTGGAATGATGCCATCTACAGTAGCAGATACAACAAACTAAAATCAAGATTTGTCATAGTTAGTTAGGGAAAGGGGGCATCTGTTACTGATTTCAATGCCTTTTCTCTTATTTTGAGGAAAATGTATGAGGAAAAATTACATATGGTTCATTCATAACTTCTCATTTAAAGAAGCCATAACTTACCTCTCTTAAATACGTTGGTAATGAGATAGGTAGACAGTTATTAGTCAAGCCAGTATTTTGTGTCTCTGGTATGAGGTTGCTGGGAAGTTCAAAGAATAGAAATGGCAAACACTGCTAAAAATATTCATTCATTCTAGATTTAAATTTTGCTTTAGCAACTGTGCAATTTGTACTTGCTCTCTGCTAATATTCCAGTGAACTAATTTACTGTCAGCAAGCTGCAGATTCATTATGTATCACAAGATATTAGCAAAATTATTCAAACTGGAAATAGGGTGTTAGCATCGAAAATATGCAAGATTAAAAATTACAAAGACAGAGAAAGTTGTGACTGATGATTCCAATAACAGCTTGAGTTTCAAGTAAGTGCATACAACAAACCCATCACAAACTATTTGCCAAAATTATCCAGCAATTAACTTAGAACAAATTAAAACAGAATGTGTTCATCGATAACTCACTAGTAAACGTTTTAAGAAAGTTCCAAAGACTTGTTAGAAATGGGGAGTGTAACCGGGGGATAGCCCTGTATTGAGGGAATGCCCTGAACTCTATAGTAAATGATAAAAGTGTTAGCCTTTTCTGTATTCATCCATTCAGTCATTCCAGGTTAAAACTTTCCTTCAGTATTCATGTCTTCTGCCTAAAAAGAGTAATCATTGAATACGTTCTTTAAATATGTTTGCATAACTACTGGGAAAAGTATTTCTTGCTCTCAGGATGGCAGTGTCTATTTAATGTATCTATAATCCAGCCAGACAACTATCCTAACCTAAATGTAATCAAAGGTGAAAGTACAAAAACCCTCCCACAGTTGTGTTTAAACTGGATAAATTATTACCATTTTGTTCTGTTCTATTGTCCACCTTCTTTAATAGCTTTGAGTTTTAGTGTCTGAAGAGTATAGATTTGATGAAGACTTTTGATTTACATAATTGCATTCAGATCTCTTTGAATGTATTCTGAATTCTTTGGAATAAGACACATTTGGACCAAAATTTTGGTTCTGTCTTCTGCAGTTGAGACGCAAATTCTAAGCTTAACCTCTTACAATAAAACAGTCCTGAAGAGAGAAAGTTTGGGATTCTTCAAAGAAGTATAGATAGTGGATTTTAATTTTATGTGTTGGATGAACACTGTGGCCAAGAGTTTTTTATTGATGTGTTTTATTTTCTTTGGTAATAATTCACAGTTAATATTCACACACAAATGAGGAGATAAAAAGGTTCAAAAAATTTTAAACTTTAAAATGGAATTGCAGTTTCAACCATGTTGAAATTCTCTGCAGATGTCCTGATTTCCTTCCCCTCTCACCATTTATCATATACAAAACAGAATAAATCATGACTCAAAATTCAACTTCAGCATTCAACCAAAACATTCAAAAAATTTACTCAGTGTAAAAGAATCCACCAATAAATTTTATTATTTAATAATTAGTGCATGATGCAAGAAACCAGGGAGCATTTTTAGAAATAGTGCAAGTAAAATAAGAGACAGACAAAACATAAGTAAGATCTTCTCTTTCTGGTATAAAGGGGAAAAGTAGATTCTCAATTATTTCCAGAAAATAAAAACAAGAACGAAAATAAAACAAAAACAAAACATAGCAGAGTAAAAATTTGAGCAATAACAGACTTTTATCCTATTCATTTTGTTCTCTTTTCTTTATAAATATCACATATAGTACAAAGGATTTGGCTTTGCCAAAATTGCGGTGTAGTACACAATGAATCCATTGGAAGATGATTATTTGGAACGGAACTGTGCAGTGTTCCCATGTATTCAGAGGCAACATCTAAAAACTGTGCCAAGCTTTGGGCCCCTAAGTACAAGAAAGATATCAACAAACTGACATGAGTCTAGCTAAGAGCCACTGAATTAAGAAACAGGAAACATGGCACACAGTGAGAGAATGAGAGAACTCAGTTTGTTTAGCCCAGAGAAGAGAAGGCTTGGAAGATTGATATACTCACTGTTCTCCTCTGTCAAAAGAGTGGGTCTGGAGAAGGTAGAGTCAGACTTTCCTCAGAGCTACATAACAGAATAAAAGGAGATACGGGCCACAGGGTGCATCAAAATAAATTCAAGTAACAAGTTGCCTGGAGAAGCTGTGGAATCTCCATCCTTGGAGATTCTGAAAATCTTCAGTAACTTGATCTAACTTTGAAGCTAACTCTACTCTGAGCAGGAGGCTAGAACACTTTACCTCCAGAGATCTTGGAATTATTGAATAACTTAGGTTAGAAGGGACATATGGAGGTCATCATCCGTGCTGTACTTCTTCTATTGTTGCCTGACTTCCTGAACACTGAAATGGACTCATGCTTTGTGGAGGTTGTCCTTGAAGATCAACAACCTCCCTATGACCCTTTGGATTTTTCCAAGCAGATCTATCTGATCTATCTGAACTAGCTCAAACCTCTTCTACTGAATTCAAGGTTTGTAACACTTATATATATGTATATATATTTTTTTTTTTCTCTCAGGATTTTAGGCTCTAGTCTTCAAACTTTTTTTTTTCTCTATAATTGTATGTACAGTAGAAATATACTGAATTCCTACAGTAAGAAAGGAATGCATTAAAATTGTATATAACTAGTACTCAGTGTTTTTCTCAAGTCAAATTTTGAAGTGATAAATTCAAAAGTGGATTTTATTAGGAAAGGGGGAAAAAAAAAACCACATCCACAGAGAAGTTTGTTGAAAGCCTCAATGATAACTGAAATATTTGACATACAATTTATATATTCTCTAAAAAAGGAAAGAAGCCTTAAAGCAGCAAGAAAATCTCATTCTCTTTTGAGATGTGATCAGGATAGTAGTCATAATACAGAGACTTTTTTTTTTTTTTTTGTTAATACAGAATCAGATTTTAGATTATGTCTGAAAACTGCATTGCTGTTTTTGCTGTAGAAATAACCTTTCACAGATGAGTAATCCATAAATATACACCAAACATAGGACTTAAAGTCTTTAATGTGACTGATCAGTTTAAGATTTGAATACAAAACTGAGGAGGTAATACCTGACTGCAAATATAGTTTCTTACTACATCATAAAGGCTATAACAGAGGGCATTATTAATCTTAGAGATGGATGAACCTTGGAAAACCGGCATGCAAAACAAACTCACCAGCCTAATATGCTCTCAGAGACTGCTGGCTCAGCAGGTTTATCCTAATGTATTTCTTTCAGTAAAAGAGCATGAAAAATAGTGGTTATCTCCAAGTAGCTCATGGCTTCATGTTTTGTTTCCAAAAGTACATCTCTAGTTCTCACATTTTCATAATACAATAGGTAGATAAAAGATACTTTTTTTTTTTTTTTTTTACTTAATTGTGTTCATTTTCTTAACTACACAGTCTTTACTCATATAGTTCTCTCTATCCAAACTGCATAACTAACTTGTACTTTTATGTCTTTCATCCACTTTCATATACAGACTCTTATTCACGGTGATCTCTTCTTAGAATCATAGAATGGCTTGGGTTGGAAGGGACCTTAAAGATCATCTGGTTCCAATCCCCCTGCCATGGGCAGGGATGCCACCCTCTAGATCAGGTTGCCCAGGGCCTTGTCCAACCTGGCCTTGAACACTTCCAGGGATGGGGCATCCACAGCTTCTCTGGGCAACCTGTTCCAGTGCCTCACCACTCTCTGAGTGAAAAATTTCCTCCGAACATCTAATCTAACTCTCCCCTCTTTTAGTTTAAAACCATTCCCCCTTGTCTTGTCATTGTCTACCCAAGCAAAAAGTTGCTCTCCATCTTTTTTTATAAGCCCCCTTTAAGTATTGAAAAGCTGCAATAAAGTCACCCCAGAACCTTTTCTTCTTCAGGCTGAACATCCCCAGCTCTCTCAGCCTTTCTTCATAGGAGAGGTGCTCCAGCCCTTTGATCATCCTCATGGCCCTCCTCTGGACTCGCTCTAACAGATCCACAGCTAACATTAAACTTGTCTGCTGAGTCATAGAATCATAGAATGGTTTGGGTTGGGAAGGACCTTGAAGATCATCTAGTTCCAACCCCACTGGCATGGACAGGGACACCTCTCACTAGACAAGGTTGCTCAGAACACCATCTAACCTGGCCTTCAACACTTCCAGGGATGGGGCATCCCCAGCTTCTCTGGGCAACCTGTCCCAGTGCCTCACCACCCTCTGAGTGAAGAATTTCTTCCTTATATCTAATCTAAACCTACCTTCTTTTAGTTTAAAGCCATTACTCCTTGTCCTATCACTACACTCCCTGACAAAAAGTCCCTCACCAGTTTTCTTGTAGGTCTCCTTTAGGTACTGGAAGGCTGCTATAAAGTCTCCCCAGAGCCTTCTCTTCTCCAGGCTGAACAACCCCAACTCTCTCAGCCTGTCTTCACAGGAGAGGTGCTCCAGCCCTCTGATCATCTTTGTGGCCCTTGTCTGGACTCACTCCAACAGGTCCATGTCCGTCTTATGTTGGGAGCCCCAGAGCTGAACACAGTACTGCAGGTGGAGTCTCATGAGAGAAGAGTAGAGGTGGAAAATCACCTCCCTCAACCTGCTGTCCACACTTTTGATGCAATCCAGGATGGTTGATTTTCTGGTCTGCAAGCACACACTGCCAGTTCATGTCGAGCTTTTCATCCACTCCCAAGTCCTTTGCCATAGAGTTGCTCTCAATCCATTCATCACCTAGTCTGTATTTGTGCTTGGGATTGCCCCAGCGCAGGTGCAGGACCTTGCACTTGGCCCTGTTGAACATCATAAGGTTTGCACGGGCCCTGAATCCTGTTAACGTCCCTCTGAATGGCATTTCTTCCCCAAAGAAAGGTGGAATCATTTCTATTCCACTTAGTTAAGCACAGAGGACAGATCACAGCTGATGGCAGTCATGGAATCCCTCAAGTATTTGCATCCATTAATTTTCCCTTAGTGAAAAAGTCACAAAATAAATTGCATATAGTTAACAAAATTTACATGTGTTTTAAAGTAAGAATATATGTATTTGTTTACTTAGCAGATGTTATTTATGGGAGTTGGAAAAATCAGAATACATTTCAAAGGAAAATTGCTCTCTACTTTCATTTTTCAGAAGGTAACACCTGTCGTGAGTGATATCAGAAATATTATTAAGCTCAGTGTCAATGCTATTTTTGGTTTTGGTTAGTTCAAATATTCAAATATTTCTCATCTTTCACCTTCATCTAAAATTATCATTTTTATATTATGGTACTATTAGTTTTTGTTTTATTTTCTCATTTTTAGTCTTCCCAGTTTCTTCACTTCCTTCTTCACTTCTTAATTTTTAGCAGGTGCCTTTATTGGTATTACACTACTTTTTGCCACAGATAAAATTCAGAAGGAAAATAATAAAAACACTGGTTTTGGTTATTTTGCCAGTTTTTCTTTCACTGTAGATTTACTAAAAACAGTTGTTTTTTTTTTCTTTTTTTTCCCAGCTCTCATATTTTTTCCTTTTCCTCTTTCTGTAATGTCAATTTACTTAGAGTAGTTTGTGTTAGTATTTGCTCTATAATCCTTTGAAGACCTATTCTTGTCAAGAACTGAAAAATTGCATTTGTACAAATGAATTATCAAACTTTCCTATTCAGATCTTGTCATAAATTCAGACTTTGTTGATATGAAATACTTGAAGGAAGAATTGTTGCTTTCCTGCTAGCAACAATCTGGGCCCTTCTCTTGTGTTGGTTCTTACAAGGAATAAGACTTTTCAGTTTGTCAATGATGAATAGAAATGATGAATAGAAATATGTTCAATTGCCCTTTATTTTAGGCTTGTTTTCTGCTTAAACAGTTCTGTTTAGTGAACTGAATCATCCAGCTGGGGGTCCAGGGAATACCTTAAATAGCATAAGGGATGTGTTAAATGCAAGAAAGAATGCCTTTCAGAGTGGACTGTCAGCTCAACAGTATTAAGCTCCTGTAGGTTCAGATAAAGGCCTTCAAAGTGCATTACTTTGTATTTCTATACACTAGCAATAAAGCTAGTTCAACAGAGTTGAAAACGTTTTAACTCAGTGTTGCCAAATATTTTCTTTGCTACCTTAGATAAACAGCAAGTCTGGTGGCCCAGTGTTTAAGGTTGATTTTGGGATTTTAGTTATGCATTTGGCTAGGTAGGCAAACTGGGTTTTAACCATTTGCACACTGTGTCAACAAGGTAACTGTATAATCAGTTTTAACTTTAGAGTTTCAGAAAACATAATTAGCTCAGAAGATTAGTTGTTCATAATATCTGAGAAAGGGAAAATAATTTAAACTACTATTTAATCTATTTAAACTACTACTACTAAATTATAAATTTGAAGTGAGTTTTCATCTGGCTGTGTAACATCCAGAACTTTCTTCAACTTACAGCAAGTATTCAAAATATTGGCTAAAAATATTTTAATTTAGCTTCATTTTGTCAGATAGCGTATCATAAATTACTGCATACAAATTGTGTTTGTCGTTATTCTGTTATATAGGCATCTACACTAAATTAATATATGAAAACAATGCTAAAAATTCTGTCTCCCTGTGCTTTAAATGAAGTGAAAAAGTCAACAATTTTAACAATTTGTTTGTTTGTTTGTTTGTTTTCTTTAAATAACAGATCCCTTTGGATTAATATTGATTTAATGGAGCATTTCTTTCATGCCTTTGACACACTTCTCATTTCTATTAAACTGTTGGCATTACTTCAAAGTGTTGTCAATTTATGAGTCATAAATATGCAAAGTGCTAATTTGCCTTGACTCTAGCATGCCTCAACTTTCTATTTTTGTGTTTATTGTTGTGCTTGTGTTTGTCTGCATGTAGATTCATTGCAATAAAACGTTTTGCAGCTAAAAAAGATTTTAATCTAAGCATTTTGGGGTCTAAGGACATTCTGTCTTGATCTCAGAATCATTACTGGCTCAGTTGTTTGTAAATGAGGTTTCTTTTATAGTGCTAACTTTTTTTTCAGTCACTCCAATAGTGATAAAGCCATAATGTTCCCCCTGTTAACATTAAAAAAATACTCATTATTTAATTTCCTTTGGGTTTCTTTGCTTGCAGATAATGGTTTTCTAATTGGTAGTGTGCCATGTTTATTAAAAAAAAAAAAAAAGGAAAAAATGCAAACAAAACAAACAAAAAAACCTTATTCATCATTATACTTCTTGTGGCTGTAGTGAGAATACTTTTTAAGAGCAGAGCAAACATAGCACTCAGACTGTATTGAGGATTAACTCTTCCTTACAATGCAAGAGAAATCAAGACAAATAAAATAAAATAGTATCACTGCTTTTAGCTAGAGAAGAGAGGAAAAAAATGTCTTGCATTTTACAGCCACTGTTAGAAAACCTTCTTCAGTTGATCTTGATCTTCCCCTTGTATTTTTGTTTTTGAAAACTTTTTCTTTCTTATGTGATGCTATATCTTTATCTGATATTTAGGAGTAATAAGGAAAAACAAAGTGGACAACGGCATAGAGAGAGAGAAGTGTGAAATGAAGTGTAAATTTTGTCTCCTCTACAAATCCTCTTTGTATTCTCATATAACTCTTATATTTTCATAGTATTCTCTCAATAACATGATTCTTTTCTGCTTTCCTCGATCGAAGAATCAGAAAAGACCTATAGTATTATATGTAGTTGTTTCATTTCTTTGGCAGCAACCGCTGCTGTCATTATGATTTCTATTTCAGGACATATTTCTCAAGCACATATATTTTCTTTTAGATTCTTCCCCTTTCCTGTGGCCCTTCAGAAGACCCATATAAGCACCGATTCTAAATCTTAAAAAGTAAAATAAAATAACTGTTTTGCCATAAAAATAGCAAAAGAAATATATTTAGAGTCAAATTCACAAGAGAAAATTGGACTACTTCTTAGTTTAAACAATAGGTTCACAGTAGTTGCAATTGAATATATAAATCTCTTTTTTAGATATAAGCTACTTAGGTATTACAGGTGCACATCACTACTAAGCTTAAGTGAGCAGAGAACAAACACAGATGAAAAGTGTGTTTCTGAAAATCCTTCAGAACATAGCTTATTCACTGGATAGGAGGAAAAAGAGAGCAGAAGGATATAATGACTATATATTTACCATAGCCTAATACTTTGAACATTTTTTCAGTAAGTGATAGATCCTGCACATATAAAGATCTCAGATATACAGATGAGCTGCTGATATTGAGCCCATTCCTGTTTTTTTTAACATGCTATATACTTTTCGCATGCCAACTGTTACCTTCAAGTACTAATCTAAGGTTGAAGGCAATAAAGAAAAGCCTTAAAACAGAGATTTTTCAATTTTCTTTCAGCTGTTGCTCAGTACATGAATATTCCTTCTCCAGTTCCTTTAACTTCAAAGTTAAATAGCTTTGTTTAACTTGTAACTATTTAGTTGGACTTTAATTGCTGTTTTAACTTAAGTTGTTTGATTTTACTACAGAGGAATAGTGGTAAAAAAATCCTTCTCTTCATGCATGCAAAAGGACAGAAGAAAGAAAGAAATATGTCTCATACTGGGGTTCCTCCTCTGCTAAGGTGAAAAAAAAAAAAAAAGCTACCCACCACCAACAACAAAATTAGCAATAGATCACCTTACAATAATGTTATTGAATAAGAGACTGATCTAGAAAGCAGAAGGAAGGCCCACTGATACCCGATACTCTATTTCAGATTAACATGAATGCAGAATTTACAATTCCATGACAGGTATTCTAGATTATAATATTTTCCTAACTCTTTTGGAGTTTAACCATTTTATAGAAATAGTAATAGTGATCAGAGTAGATACTTGAATCTGGATCTCTGCTATCCCAGGTGAGTGCCCTAATTTTTGTTCTGTATACAGTACCTTTGCATCGCTGAACTAAATGCACCTGTTTTGTGTTGGATGAACATCTGGATAATAAAAATCCAGGCCTCTTGAGGACTTTCCATAGGATGAAGAATGAAATTCCAAATGCTATTTCTTCTTTCTCTACTGGTGTTGTGCGAGAAGCAAACAGAAGCCTTGGAGATGACTGGAAAATATGATTATATATTATATAAGAAAAACTAGGAGCATACTATTTCTCTAGAAAGTTCATAATCTTGCTAGGGAATAGCCAACAAAAATATCATGCCAGCCACAATGGAAACCTTTTTTTCTTTTGGGGCACAAACTGTAAGTTTTCACAATAACAATACTTTAATGAAGATATTCTCCGTCCCAGGAAACTGACAGATATTCCAAAGAATCTCTTTCCAAACACTAGCAAAAATTGGTAGAAACATTGAAGCAGAATGAAAGAAAAGAGACGGAGGCCTTAAGACAGAAAATTCAGAGATTCCATGATGTAAAAGAAGTCTGAGGACATAGACAAATGATCGAAATCCTCATAGTCCAATAAAGCAACAGCAAGAACAAAAGAAAGAATATAGGAACTCAATCTGAAAATAAATTTAGAAGCCTGGAGTGACTATGGCCAGGACATAGTGAGACCTTCAAAAGCTTTTACCTTCTATTTCAGACATATAGAGAGAACTTAAATTCAGGAAACAGTGTAGTATGTTAATGTTGCATGTTAATGCAGAAATGAGAACAAATCTAGATATACAATTCAACACTGCTTGCATGTTTGCAGAGATGAAGTAGATATACTGGTTCTGCTCTCACTGCCAGATTACAGCTGGATGTAAATAAAGTAAGTAAGTAAATGCAGATATTTGCATGACATTGCTTTATAGGTAAAGCTGGGTAGGGCAGTAGAGATAGTGAAAAGTCGCTGCACTCCTCAAGTTTTCCTATTTCAACTTCAACAAAGATTACCTTAACTACTTTTAGAGAAGAATACACAAATATTTGTATTCACACTGTGAAAAGTCTGTTCTGTGACTTAAAGGAATTTTGCTCAAAATTGGTCAATAAGTACTATATGCCACATGTAAGCCACAGAAAATTTTGTATCTCTAGGTGGCTATTTCAAAAACAAGTTGAATGTGAGGGCAAGAAGTAGCATTAAATGCCACTTGACAGTTTTGAAGCTCTGAAAACAAAGACTAAATCCCTGCTCTTGTCAAAGCATAGAGGTAAGGATGCTCCTTTGCTACACAGGGCATCACATTTGTTGTGGCAACATGCAGGCATAATGGTCCTGTGGATTTCTTTGTTGCATATTGGACTGTGACTACAATTAAATTGAAAACTTCATAATGGAATGGAAGACATCAGGATCTGCATTCAATAATATACGCTAGTGGGCTCTTTAGTTCATATTGTTATATGCCAACTGCTGACATGCTACCAAACCAATTAGGGAAAGCCGCCAAAGTAAATTTAGCTACAGCAGGCTGTGAAACTCTGCTGAAAAATATTTCACATCCTTGAAGCCAAAGTAGCTGTGATTTGCCCTGCAGTAAATCTCTGCCTTGTGACAGATAGGTAGTGCTCTGCATCCTATCTTTGAGGGCAGCAGGGAAAAGATACTGCAGAGAGTGTTATGGAGCAGTCATGGGAAGGACTGAAGCAATGACCGAAAAGAGAAGATTCATAGCATCTTACAATGAGACAAATGAACCCCATTGCAGTAAGAGATAAGAGAAGATGCCTGTGCTTAATAGCAGGTTTTGGATTACTTATACCTGCAGCTGGTATTCAGGTTGATCATGAAGAATACATCCATTTCACAATCAAGACACTAGGCAGTACCTCACTCATGATAAGCTGAAGTAATTAAATAGTTTCTAGAAATTAAAAATCTGAAAGCTTTTATCAAGTTATTGTTCAGTGCCTTCCTCTACACATTGTCTAGCTTTCGCATTACAATCCATGTTTCTAGAATGAGTTGTTTCCTTGGATGGACTGGTATACAAGGCTACATAAAATCTCAATAGCCTAGATTCATTGTTTTATTTATTTATTTATGTTGTTTTCAAAGGAGGCACTTAACTATAGAGAGATAATATAATAAAGGTAACTGTATACTCTATTTATTTAAAACTCCTAATGTAACAATTTTAATACAATGCTCTCATGAATTGTGGATGTGGACTTCGGGGACAGCTAATTGGTGGAGTCCCGTCCCCTGGAGGTATTTAAGACCTGTATGGATGTGGCACTAAGAGACATACATGGTTTAGTGATGGGACTTGGAAGGTCAGGTTGGTGGTTGGACTTGATGATCTTTTCCATCCTAAATGATTCTATAATTCTATAAATTCTCTCTACAGGAAAACAATAACAACAACAAATCAAATAAACAACTAAACAAACAAAACAAAGCACATCGAAATAGACACTGAAGTAGAGTAAAAACAAATTTCTGAATTTACAGTCTCCAGACAGTTATTTTTTCTGTGTATTTATGTGGAAGAAGTGAGTTTGGACTGCCAAATCTGCATTTCCCATATACAAATGAATGTGCTGCAAATGAACTAGAAATTCTGGAAATTCTACAGGGAGTGTAGGGTCTTGTCTTCTTTGCAGTCCCACAACTTTGTTGATATTAATTCATTGGTGTTCATCATAAACCTCTCCTGATTACTCGTTCCCATGAAGGTCCGTTTCTGGTTGTGATGGCTTCTGTTGTTGCATAGAAGGAATAACCAAGATTTATCAGTCTTTCACAGAAGGAACAAGAATGTAAGTGTACATGCACATGTCAAAGCTGAATCTAGATTTATGCAAGATGAATACCAAATCTGTGAGTTGGGAGTTTCCAGCCTGCACTTTGAATGCATTGTAGAGGGGAACAGGAAAGTCTCTATTTATTTATGTCTGCTGAGCTGTCTGCTACCACTCTCACTGAAATATGATTTCTTCTGATCCTACAGATATATATATATAGAGATAGATGATATCCTTCAAAACTTCTGCATCCTTCCTTTGTGTCCTGCTAGAGGAGTATTGCCTCTTTTTTTTTTTTTTTTTTT
>VXAA01003513.1:28071-68258 GCA_013399115.1 Anseranas semipalmata
TTTTTTTCTGTGTGGGTGTGTGTAATTTGTTTACTGAGAACACTGCATCTGTCTTGGCAGGCAATATAGCCAAGTAGAAGAAAGCTTATCTCACCAGATATTAAAGAAATAGATTATTAGTAATGGAGGCATTATTATTATTTTTTTTTAATGAACACGTAGGAAAACAGGATTGTAGAGATGCCTAGAAACACCAGTTCCAGTTTCTTGCCTTCCATGAATTTTGCAAACTCCATTTGGAAGACCAATAGACAGTTTTATTGCATTTTTTTTTTTTTCCAGAATTCCATAGACCTTATGGTTAGGAGGACTTTTTTAACAGCCAGTGTCATTTATGCATTTAAACATTAAATAAGTTTCTTCATAGCAGGCTGCATACTGTGCAATACATCTCTTCTTAGACAAAGAAATAATGAAGTCTGAGTAGCTTATGACTTCAGTCTTTAAATTTCATCTGAGAAACTTTTCTATAGCCAAGATTTTAAACTGAAAAGTAAGATAAAATAGTTAAAGTCTGGAGGTGGCAGGCATGGTTTAAGATGAAACAGTAAAAGAAAAAAAAAATCAAGAAACCAACCCTGCAAATAGGGCATCTTGTCTCATGAGCAAGTGTTAGTGTGTTTTAAGAACAGGAATTATAGTTTCCACATCATCTGCTAGGAACATTATAGGTCTTTGAAAAAAGAAGACATAAATAGCAGTCATTCAGATAGCAATGTTGAACAAAGTTGTGAAAAATATCATGGAGAGGAAGAGAGATCTTGAAAGATGGTAATTTCACCAAGACGACACAGGGAAAATTTTTATGTAAACTTTTTTTTCTTTGTCATGGTAACCTTACCTTGGACAATTCATATATTTAAATATAATCAGATTCATGCAAGAACTTTGCGAAAAACACAGCTATCCTTGCTGGCCTTGTACTTGTGACATAAACTTGTATGATAGACTATAGAATTACTCATTTTGGTTTTAAACGTATGGCTATACAGATGCAAGCACACTGTAATATTTAGACTGCAGTGAGTTATATTCTATTTTTCAAGAGATGTGGGATATATGAAGAAGATAGGATCTAACTAAAAAAATGATAAGTGAAATCACTGTCATTGAAGAATTACTTTTAGCAATTAAGGATGAATATTAAAAGGTTAAAAAAATATTTGATATGCATGCCCCAATGGGTTTGACATGTATGCTACCACACAATGATTATATGCATATGAATTTGATGCATTTTACATTATTTTGAACAATTACTGACTTGCTTAGATTAGGATAAAATCAAAATGTAGGGGAAAGAAACATAAGAATGCTGTTACTCCAACACATTATTCTTCCCCACAGTTAATGACATGATAAGCAGATAAAGATAAGGAACACAATTTGGTAGCAACATGACAGGAAATAAATTGTTAGTGCCTAAAAGAATAAAGGATATAAATAAGTTATTTTCTAAGTACTTTTCTCTCTCCCAGCTGAAATTATGTTGTGAGCAATGAAATCTACCCGTCTGTATTAAAAATTTCTGTTTGGATGGCTATAAAAGATCTTACTAAGATACATCTGAAGATTATCTCTGCTGTAGCTCAATATTGTGGTGGAAGACTCTATAACACAAGCACAAACTTTTCAGCTAACGTTCCATCTACAAATCACTAACAGTGATGTTTTGACAGCAAAAGGTTTTATATACTTTTTATAATGTTTCAGTACTGTATAGAGAAGGTGCCAAGGCCAAAGTTGCTGCTGCTTTCAGAGATAAGCAGTTAATAAAAGTATATTTCACCAGATTAATTTATTGTGTGCATCTTTGTTTAGCCAAATGCAGAGCATAATAACATTGCCAGGAAACAGCTGAAAAATTTTAGCAGTGAAACATGTAATGTTTTGTTGAAAAAGAAAACAGAAGGTTTTTTGTTGTTGTTGTTGGTTCGTTTAGTTTGGGTGGTTTTTTGTTTTGTTTTGTTTTGTTTTGATTGATTGTTTTGTTTTCCTTTGGCTTGGTCTATTTTTTTTTTTTTTCTTTCTATTCTGGTGTTCTAGGTTGGGGTTTTGGAAAAAAAGGAGAGTACATTTCAGTTTCAGCGCTCTCCGAATAGATAAACTCTAACACAGTACTATTAAAATGCTTTCCTAAAACTAATAAAGCTGGCTTGTGATTATCAGTATAGTATAATCCAAAATCTTATATTAAAATACAATTTCCCCACCCTCATTTTCTTCAAATCATATAATTCTATTGATGTGTCTTTCTTCAGTTGGTCATAGGCTTTTGCAATCATTCTTAGAAATCTGAAATCAGTGCTTTGTATTGTGGAATCTCTCATAAAAGATTAAGGACTCTTGTTTTGCCAAAACAAATGTTCATACTCCCCTCCTTTGAAGTTACAAGCTCTTAAATATATCTCTGATATATCTGTATCCACATTGAGATATTGATATACTAGAATTTACATTTACTTACATTTTACTTAATAGAAAAAAAAAAAAAAGAAACAACAACAACAAAAAATCCATGAAGAACTACTCAGATATATTACGGAGGGCTTACGCAGTTTAACATTACTCTCTAAAAGTCTCTCTCAGTAACTGCCTTCTTACTATGGAGGGAAATCAGACTGGGCTAGGCACCTAGTCATACGTCATATACACAGTTTCTACATAAGAGTTACTCCAATACAGTAATGGTGTTTCTTGGGAGACAAGTGCAGGCATCTTTTTTAGTTTTAAATCCTATTTCTGTAAAATTCTTATTGACCTCTTAGGATAATCTAGATTTTTTAAGTATTTATGAATTTACTACTTTAACTGTAGCCTCACATGTAGCTAACACTTCAGCCCCAATTTTTTTCATCAAAAAAAAAAAAAAATGTTGGAAAGAATAACAAAACACTCGGTAATAAGTATCGTTAACTTTGAGGGAAAAAAAATAGATTTCTCAAAATCTAAATCATTTTTAAGCATCAGTATTAATCAGAAAAATACAATGAATTTAATATGGGAGGATGACAGATTCAACTCTGTACACAGTTCCTGAAAATAAGAAAATTTGAAAATAATGGAAATCTTAGAAGTCTCATATGATCAGGTTAATCTCTACCCAGAGAAATCTGGATAACATGAAGCCTCCATACTGAATCCAACAGTCAAGCTTTCAGAATTTTCTTGCTTTCATAACACTAAGTTATATAAAGTAACTGTCTTTCGATATTTATGTGTGTCTTTATTTGAAACAATTTTGACATGTCTTAGAGTGTTTCTCTTACTAAAGAGCATTTGCTTACAGGACAATTTCTGGAACTCCTTTCCATGGTGACAAGTATCTTATGGCACATGTATAGCAATTTAAATTGGCAAAGATGCTTCTGTTCAAGGTTTTATAACCTGATGGATCTTATTTACCTAAAGGCATGATAATTTTTTTTTTTTTTTTTTAAAGCAAATTTATGACATGTCTGTACAGTGAAATTAAAGCACCATGGAATGAGTTTAGCAATGAACCCCTGATCCACAGTTTAACTGTTAATTCATTCTCTGGGTTTCTTGTGGTCAACCAACTTTATCAAAGATGAATCTCTCTGTGGAAAAATCTGACCCCATGCACTGTGCTAAAAAACAGTCCAAGTTTTGCTTATGGCAAGGGTTGATATGTGACCCTTAACATAGCCCTGTATGTGGGCATGTGTTTGTATTTAATTTCAATGTTGTATAATTTTTTTTTTTTTTTCCTTTCAGGTATCCTCCATCTTTAGTTGTACAGACAATGGATTCTCTTGTCTTGGATAAGTGGGATCTTTATGCCCACTCCTATCCTCTTTCCTGTCCTATTCATACACTTGTGCTTCATAGCTTTTCTCTCCTCCCTCCTTGATAAACAGGAGACTAAGACACTGTCTACCTCTGTGGACTTCTGTGTCCATCCTTCTTTAATAACTATATCATATTTCATCTTCCTCAAATCTTTTTTGATATCATTTGTGTTGTTATATGTTTCTGAGTGGGAAAAATCAATCAATCAAACAAAAACACCTCTTTTTTTTTTTTTTTCCCTTGTAAAATGGCACAACGACATTTTTTTCAGCTGGGATAGAGTTAATTTTCTTCCTAGTAGCTGGTGTGGTGCTGTGTTTTGGATTTAGGTTGAGAATAATATTGATAAAACACCAATATTTTAGTTGTTCCAGAGCAGTGCTTACACAGAGCCAAGGACCTTTCAGATTCTCACACCGCCCTGCCAGCAAGGGAGCGAGGGTGCTCAAGAAACTGGGTGGGGACACAACCAGGACAGCTGACCCAAACTGGCCAAAGGACTGGCCAAGGCCATATGGTGTCATGCTGAACAATAAGAGTAGGGGAAGTTGGCCTTAGGGGGCTGCTGTTGCTCATGGACTGGCTGGGCATCGATCTCCTGGTGGTGAGAAATTACACTTTGCATAACTTCTTTTGTTTATTGTTTTTTGTTGTTGTCGTTGTTGTTGTTGTCGTTGTTGTCATTGCTCTCTTTTTGTTTTCTTTTTTTTTTTTTGTCTTCTTCTTTTTTATTTTTATTTTTCTTATTAATCTATCCTTATCGTAAACCACAGGTTCTTGTGCTTTTCTTTTAAATTTTCTCCCCAACCCACTGGGGGTGGAGAGTGAGTGAGCAAATGTCTGTGTGGTGCTTAGCTTCCTGCTGGGTTAAACCACAATATGTGAACACTTTTTGTGTGTGAAATCCCATTCAAGACCTGTCAGAATGACTAGGTCAATACTGGAAATGTCTGTTAACTTACCAAATCACTGGCCAGTTTTCAACTCACAAAAGGGAATGAAGAGTCACCCTAATTAAAGACTCAGGAGTACCTCTGTTCACTTTACTTTCCACACTCCCCCCCCCCATTAATGACTGTATTTATGTATTTTTTTTATGTCTATTTAAATGTAATTCAGTATGAAAATTTCTAACTGCTGCTTATCTTGTTAGGTGTTTTTAAATGTTAACTCAAAATCTTATTTGAAAATTCTAGGATTTATTGTTGGCCTAATTATAAACTAAATGATCAAACCAAGTAACAACAAATACTTACCACTGTGATAGTTACAATAATATTAGTACATACATTCCAAATTACTACAGAAAACTTTGTTTAGAATCGCTCTGAAATATGCCAACAAGCACATTAATATTTGTGTTTAGGTAAAGCAGTAACAATGTAAGTCTAATTACTTGTTTTTTCTACTATCTTAGACTCTTGTAATATTAAATGTCACTGCTTAATTAGAGCAACTACAGTGATAAGGCTTTCCACTTGCTATTCATTTACACATTCTAGTAAAGCTAATTCATGTCAAGAGAAAAAATCCCTTGATCCAAACTCAATACAGTCTGTTTGAGAAGTCTCATTGGCCTGAAGGAGGCTGCAGCCCATGGGAGCCCCCGCAGGAGCAGGCCCCAGGCTGGAGCTGCAGCCTGTGGAGAGGAGCCCAAGCAGGAGCAGGAGGCCTGGCGGGAGCTGCCGCCCGTGGGGGAGCCATGTTGGGGCAGTTTGGTCCTGAGGGATGGACCCCGTGGTACGGACCTGTATGGGAGCAGTTCCTGAAGAGCTGCAGCCTGTGGGAAGCCCAGGCAGGATCAGGGAGCAGGGGCAGAGAGTGACCGTGAAGGAGCGGCGGAGACGCAGCGTTAGGGACTGACCACAGCCCCCATTCCCCTTCCCCTGCGCCGCTCGGGGGGAGGAAGTAGAAGAGGGTGGATGGGGGAGAGTGTTTTTAGTTTGCTTTTAGTTTCTCACTGTTCTAGTCCACTAGTGATAGGCGATAAATTATATTAATCTCCCTATGCTGAGTCTGTTTTGCCCATGATGATAAATAGTGGGTGATCTCCCTGTCCTGATCTCAAGCCTTGACCCCTTTCCATTGTATTTTCTCCCCATTTTCCTTTGAGGAGGGGGAGTGAGAGAGCAGTTGTGGTGGAGTTCAGCTGCCCAGCAGGGTAAAACCACCATAGTAAGGATTTTTCTTGAAAGAACTCTGTACTTCTGAGACCCTGTCAAAATAGACCTTTTTCTCTTCAGAAAAGAATTTGATATAAATGTTGACATTATCTGTCATTTTCAAAGTGAAGCTAGACACAACACTAAGCAGTTAAACTCAGTGAATAAAATAAATTTTCTGATGAAAATGGACTCTAGGACATATTCCTACATTGCATCTTCATTATAAATACCTTTATTTTTTAAGATAACTGAATTCATCAGCTGGAAAAGATAAATATAATTGTATGCATTATAGGCCAACAATTGCCATCAAATAACTCTAGAATGGCAAGAGATTAATCATTAAAACATTTTTATTATTATTATTTTTCATTTAAAACTTAGAAGTAGGAAGCTCTTCCTACTTCAGAGACCTTTCCATGTTTTTGTTTTCCAGTAAGGCGAACTTCGTCGTTCACCTCATTGAAATTCCAATCCATAAGAAGTTTTATTAGGAAATGTAAAGAATAAGGTCATTCTGTCCTCTTCATAAAGAAGATTAAGTAGCTACTATATAAAAGCATTAGAGAGGAGATTACCTTGAGATTCACTAAGGAACTTCAGACATCCCATAATAAATTTTCTCTAAACCTATGTAGACAATAATCAGACGAAACAAAAGGTCTGGTCTGCTCTTTTTCCTATGAATGTTCTGAACAAAAGAACAGCAAGATGTAAATTAAGTTTGAATTCAGAGATACAAGGACATTACTTTTTTCAAATATTGGTAAAATTGAGCATACAATTTAAAATGCCACATAGGAATAACAAATAATGAGCTGCTTTTTCACAAGAAATATGATGACAATGAAACATTTTTTGATAATGTTGAAGTCTTTTTGTACATATATTTAAAAACTTTTTCATGTGTAAAATACCTCAATGAAAAGAAAAAAAAAATTGATTGTTACTTTGAGTACTTAGGATAAATGAAAAAAAAAAAAACTCAGCATCCTTCTCTCTGGGAATCTAACATAATGGTCTTGATTAATACTAACCATCTTGTAGCTTTCATCCTTTTTTTTTTTTTGCTTGTAAAAAGACAATTTGATGTTACAGGCAAGATCGTAACTTTAGAATATTATATATGTGTTTAGTAACTATACTGAACTACAGATCATTTCCAGAACAGCAGCAGTTCCTTTTGGAGGAAGACTTATATTTGTTCCATAGATGCCTTATGAATAAGTAAACTAGCTTCATTTTACAGAGGAGGAAACTAAAATACAAAGATATTTATGTCACCCACTCATTTAGTTGGTTGGGCACAAGTGGAATGACTAAGGTAGGGAAGAGGTTTCTGTTTTTCGTTGAAGAATAATGCACTGTATCTAGAAGTTGCAACTAGTACATTGAAGGGGAAATTCAAGTTGTAACTGCTCAGCAATGGTAATTTGTGACCAAGGAATTATCTGGCATGGAGGGCGAGAAAGCCTGACTGCAGAACTGGTTAAACTGTCTGGAAGCAAGAATGCTAGAGACACAATGACTCAACCTAAGGGAGTCAAGTTTCCCTTGTTGATGAGGTAAGAAATGCTGCAGTGTTGTCTTGTTACTGAGGAATGGGAGTGCTCACTGGCCACCTTTGTTGAGCATAACTGGTGCTGGGGAATGAACCCAGTGCCCCACGCTGATGCTCGCAGGATTGCTGGTGCAGGTGTATATAGTGGGATTGCAGACATCTTTGCAGACTCCTTGTACCTCTGCTGATGGCTCTAGGACTTTGTCCAATGCATTGTACATTAAATGTCTTTATATTTAAGCACAAACATGTTTAATTCACCTCAAGGTGCACAATAAAAAATCCCCAACAATGTGCCACAGAATAGCCTGAAATTTGGGACCCTCAGTCACCCTTCTTAATCCCTAAGTAAGTGTCCTGCCAACACAAGGGAAATTACTAGTACAAATCTATGTCTCATCTTTATATGAAGGTGACACACAGCTGAAGCTTGGAAGACACTATTTTAAACACGGACATAGGCATCTCTAAAAGATGGTCCATCTGAAACCATCACTCCTCTTCTGGCTTTTCTTTCTCTTTGTGTGACAGAATAGGAAAAGTAGTCTCTAATTTAGATATATCATTTAGATACCTATGGTACATGAGAAAAATCCCATCAAAAGTGACTTGTGAAGGATACACACAATTATGTTTGTGCTGCTAACTTCAGGACAGATTCTGGACTCCCATTGCCAGAAGTGGAAATGGCTTGTGACTCAGTTCTGGGTCAGAGCCAAGTATTCAACCACAGTGCTGTGGTTTCCAGGGAAATGAATGATGAGCTCACAGGCTAGATCTCCTAGTGACACTAAGATTTCATGAAAACTAGAAGCTTACTAGTCATAATTTGCATCATTATCATACATATTATATTCTGTAGCAATATGTTGATATAAAAAAAAATAGTTTGGAATTTATGAAGACACGTTATCTAAAGTAAATGCAGACAAAACCATAGCGAATCACTGCAGACTATGTCCTGACTTCTGCTTGTTTTCTTGCCCTTTGGACAAGTTGCACCTATTTGAAAAGCATTAAAAATGGCTCCATTTCAATGGAAAAATGCAAATTGTTCCTAAAGATCTAAGAGCCTACAGATTTTTTGTTTGTTTCCTTTTGGTAAAAAAAAAAAAAAAAAAAAAAAAGACCATAGAAAAACCCATATTGAATGGGCATATCTTTCATTAGTTACTGTATATTCTATATGCACCTTTCTCTAAGTGTTTTTCATGTTTTTTTGTTTGTTTGTTTTGTTTTGTGTTTTTTTTTTTTCAATCAGTATTTATATTTGTACAGGTAAAGCCTCCAAACTATTTTTTTTTTATATCAACACATCGTTACAGCATGTAATAATATGTATGAAATTATGCAAATTACAGCTAGTAAGCTTCCAGTTTTCGTGACATTTTAGATACTATCAAGCAATTCTCCACTGTTTTATTATAAAAATATTACCCATGTCAGTGCCTCATGCACTGACATTTAATGCATCTGAGTCACAGAAAAGCATCCTACTGTTTCATTTTGGTTTATTTATGTGATTAAAACTGAATTTGCCAAATACTTTTTTTCCATGTGACTTAGCTTTCTTATCTTAGACAACCAGAATAAAACTTACATAATATTTTAAAATTGATTTCTGTACTTAGGAGTCTGAATTCCAGAGAGAAATAATGAAATGTAGGGTCCTAAGTTATTCAGGCCATTTGAAAACCTAAATTCTTGCTTTCTCTATGTGGACAGAGTGGGGACTTCAGTCTTACTCCTATATAGCTAGATAAAGCAACAATAACTATGTATCTTCTCATAGAAGAAGAAACGTTTTCATGCCTGGTCCTACTATAATTGAAGTAAGCATTTGGGAAAAGAATGAAACCATATTTTTTCCCCTTTACATCATGTCAGCCAAGGGAACTGAGTCATCACCACAAGAGAAAGAAACATACACAGTCTACACTACACAGAGCATTAACTACAGGGGGCAAAGGAGGAAAAGGAGTTCTGTGACTGATGTGATGATGGATGTGTAAACGCATTGTACAATCTTTATAAATTCTGTGGCTGAGCATAGATTACCTGAACAGTAATACTACATATAGTTTGTGAACGTAAAGTCTTCCAGAGAAGTAAGATTTTTGAAATAATAGCTGAAGAAAGGAAATATTACCTAGAGAAATGTAGGTCATGTAAAATGGAGACTTAGCTTTTATTTAACTTGATGCTGTATAAAGAAAAAGAATAGGAAATGAAAAAGAGTTAATTTGCATCAAATTAGTACATATATAATAAATTATTTGTTTGGAAAAATTCCTCATAAATCCCTACATTTGATAAGAGGTTTTATTTTTATTTTTATTATTTTTATTTTTTTTTTCCAATGCAATTGGACTCTTTCTGGAGGGAAAAAAACAAAACAAAACAAAACAAAAAACACACAAAACCAAAAGAGTAAACTGATAAGAAAAAAAGGCAAAATATTCCAAATTATCATACATTCTCAGGCCAGTATACTGTAGTGTTTCAATTTTTCTTTGTAGAAAAGGAAGAAAATTGAGAAGAAGTGCAGAAATGAAAATGGGGTAATAACACAATTTAGGAAGACAAAAAGTAAATTCTAAGGCTAGGCTAAAGTTCCTTTAGAATATTAAAGATACAATTTGATATTTGCAAACCAAACAAATAAGCGTTATCATCCCAAAAGGTATTTTGCACAAGCAAACATGAATCTTCCCTAAACTTGATGTTTCACACACTTTTTTTTTTTGTCTCATCAACCCAGATAGTTGCTTTCTGTCAAAATTTTCAAACACTAGAATGTTATGGGCATAGTCCCTGCATCAGATCAGATAAGATCAGATAATCCTCTTGCAAGAGGAATAATCATTACACCTGAGTATGTAATAACTATTTCAGGTGGTTGTTCCCCATCTGCCAAGAGTGTTTGCTTATGCCAAAGCTTGCCCCTGCAGCCCTGTAGCCCAGTAGATACAGTACCAGCAAGCCTAGCTGCAGGTCACAAGTTTTGTACTCTCTCTTCAAGGCATCAAGACTGGGGCTGTCAGGCTTGCTTTGTATAAACTTGTCTTGCATATAGCCTTGCTTTAGCTTGTGTAGTTGATACAGGAATTATGAAATGATAATGTGGCTACTATCTAGTTTTCTCTAGCTTCACATAGCATAAAGTAATGGGATGATACAATTTCTATTTTTGTTGTTGTTGTTGTAGTCCCCATTTTTAATAATTTTGATAGAGTAATAAAAACTAGCAACTGTGCTATGTAAAATGACTACCTTTGACCCTAGAATGCAGCGTACAGCAGCACAGGTCTGGGGTGGCAGCAGAGGCCTTGAAAGCAAGGGTGTAGAATGATTCAGAAGGCCCCAACTCAGCAACTCAGCAGAGATCAGTTACTGATAGTAGTGCACACTGACACAAAACAGGTAAGGATGATTTTAGGGGTATTGAAAAGGACAAAGAAAGAGAATCCAATGTAAAGGATATCATATAGGGTAGTCAGATACAAATTAGAATTGCAGGCTAATGAAAAAAAGAGCAAAGTGTAAAGCACATTATTGAATGTGTAAAAGGACCCCAATGGGAAAAGAAGAAGAGGAAGAGGCAGAAACATCTGTTATTAGCATCACACTACAAACACACATTCAAATGACATGGGCTTCCATACAAAGAACTTATGAGACTGATGATTTAATGCACCCCCCCAGCCCTCCTTTTAAGGAAGACTGATGCCATTGAAGAATAGACAATTTAGGGCAACTGAAACCCCAGAGATTCTGTCTGAATATCAGGAAACACTTCTTCACTGTGAAGGTGACTAAGCACTGGCACATGTTGCCTGGAGAGGTTGTGGAGTCCTCCACCTCAGAGATCTTCAAAAACCATCTGGACATGGTCTTGAGCAACCCGCTCTAGGTAGCCCTGTTTGAGCAGGGGACTTGGACCAGATGACCTCCAGAAGTGCCTTCTGACCTCAACCATTCTGTGATTCTGTGAATTTCAACTGTAAGCATTAATATTATTGTAACTGAACTAATAATAATAGCTACTATATTTTGGTCACACTGCTAATATTTTAGATTAAACAAACAATTTTGTTTTCACATATAAGTTGTGCTCTCCTTTTTGCTGACAATAGGCTCAGCCTTACACCCCTCCTGTGCCTATTTAGCATAGCTTTGAACTTACGAATGAACTGATTGCATTTTCCGATACTAACAAAATAGAAGGTTAACAAAACTAAGAAGGTTTTTCCTCCAAGCTATGATATACTGATCTGATATTAAAAAACTGGGGTCCTATCTCACTAGAGGACCTAAATGCGTTCACTCTTTGACATCACCTGGGAACTAAAATACCATTTTCAGAGACAATTCCTTTCACTTTGAAGAATGAATGGCTGGAGAACCAGCAGCTTTCACTATATTTCACAGGTTGATCTTTTTGATGTCTTCAGCTGAGCTACTATCATCCTTGAAACATGTAATTTCCTTTTTCTTATTTTTGTCACTTTGAGATTCAGAGTAACAGTTATCGACATGCAATTCAAAAAGGCTCTGTACTTCCTAATTTTTATAAACTTTCTTATGAGCTCAATACTGTGCAGAACAAAAGAGGGAAACAACAAACTGAATGTTAAAAGTTTTTGCAGTGGTGCTCAAAGGTAAAACTTGTTTCAGAAGCATAAATGTATTTATTGCTTCCTGTTGGCTCCTAAACAACTTTCATTTTCCTCAGTACTCAGAATCAAAAAAAGGGTAAGCCTCCAAAATACTCCTGAGCACTTCAATCACACTATGCACCTTATTCAGGATATACCACTTAGATAAATAATTTTATCTTGGGTTTATGTATATTGATTTTAAGCTCGTTCTAGACACCTGTAAGAAATATATATTCCAAAAAAAAAAGAAAAAGAAAAAGAAAAAGAAAAAGAAAAAGAAAAAGAAAAAGAAAAAGAAAAAAAGAAAAAGAAAAAGAAAAAAAGAAAAAGAAAAAGAAAAAAGGAAAAAGAAAAAGAAAAAGAAAAAGAAAAAGAAAAAGAAAAAGAAAAAGAAAAAGAAAAAGAAAAAGAAAAAGAAAAAGAAAAAGAAAAAGAAAAAGAAAAAGAAAGATCCAATGATGTTGTTGTGGTTTAACCTGACAGGCAGTTAAACANGGAAGGAATAATAATAATAACAATAATAATAGTAATGAAAGAATAAAAAAAGCAAGTGACGCACAATGCAATTGCCCACCACCCGCTGACCAATGCCCAGCCCAGCCCCGAGCAACGTGTCCTCTCAGCCAGCCACCCCATATTACTTGTTCAGCATGACACCACATGGTATGGAATATCCCTTTGGCCAGTTGGGGTCAGCTGTCCTGGTTCTGTCCCCTCCCAGTTCCTGGTGCACCCCCAGCCTCCTTGCTGGCAGGGCAGCACGAGAAGTTGAAAAGTCCTTGGTTCTGTGTGAGCACTGCTCTGCAGCAACTGAAACATCAGTGTGTTATCAGCACTGTTCTCATCCTAAATCCAAAACACAGCACCATACCAGCTACTAGGAAGAAAATCAACTCTATCCAAGCCGAAACCAGGACAGATGTTACTGAAACAAAAAATAAACCAAACTCCCCACTTTCTTCCTAAAAACGGTATGTCTTGTAGCAGCTTCAAAGACTGAAGTGCTAGAAGTCTATTATCTCACCTTGTAGGAAAATGTCCTGCTAGGAATCAGATTGATTTTTTTATTTGGAGGGTGGAAGATAGAAGGGAGATACAGTCTGAGAAGCTCTGTGTCTCTGAAAAGAAGTCACATTAGAAAGATACTGGTAAGGAAATAAGAATTTGCAGCTTTAGAGATATTCAGATGCTACAGATTTTTTTTTTTTTTCTTTTAATAAATGATCATCAGTTTTGTAACACTTGTGTTCTGTCTGTATTAAAACAATCTGAAATTAATGACATTCAAGGTGCTTTACGAGGTTGATGACTTTATATAATTCAGTGGAAAAGTGTCTCTAAGAGAGTGATGCTTATGAATGGAATGGAAGTTTACAAAACCTTGAACTCCGGTGTTACTGATGATTTTTTTTTAATTTGTATTTGTAGAGCTTAACATTACTTGTTCTATTGTGTTTTCAAATTTTTGCATTAATCTCAAATTTGTTGATATTAATGGTTTCAGATCAGTCTTTGAGCCACCACTATTTTCATGCCACCATAAAAGCAATGAAAAAAATAGCAAATCTTCACTGTCTTTCTCATAACTGTTAGTCTGAATCCTTTGTTCTGCAAGCTCTGTGTATCCCAGTTACACTCTGTACTAGGAGCTACTGAATCTGCAGCCTGAGGCAAGGCTTCTGCAGCTCCATGTCCCCAGGTATAACCAGCACCAAGGCTGAAGATGCATTCCTAGTAGGCACACACAAAGCACACATATACCCCAAAGGTATACATCTATGCACAGCCACACACACATAGCACTCACACAAATATCGAGAGTACCAGCTGCCTCAACCTTCTCCCCTCTGTGGCTGAGCAGGACAGAGATCCTGCAGTAGGAATATACATATAAACATGCATACAAGTGGATCCCTCCAGCAGCTGGGCTCAGACTCTCAGTCTGCCCATTAGCCTCCCCTGGATTCCATTCTCCCCACTTGCTGGAACCTGGACATATAAGATCCTGAGGCTGCAACCCATTGCTGGCACAGACTTTTTCACTCACTCATATGCGTACACACATACACACACACACACGCATGCATGCACAGGCATTCATACCTAGAGCAGGCTGGGTTGCCCCTGTCTCTCCAATACCCAGCTCAATCATGGTCTCACTCTTAGACATCCTCACACCCCTGGCTCCCAGGCCACTTCACCTACTGCTAGATAGTCAGCTTGACCATCACTAGTGATCACACACTTGCACACCTGCAGATGCTTAGACACACAGATCCCTATGACCCAAGGTTCCACACCAGTTGTTAATGCTTAAGTCCACTCACTCTGGTCTCTCCAGTTCCTGGCACCACTGGCACACAGACCCTTCAACCCACAGTCTGGCTTCAGTGGCTGGTACCTTGATCCCCATATGCACACATGAAAGAGACTTCCTCCCCCAGGAGTTAGAAATAGAGTTTTATAATATAGGACAGACGGTACTGATCAGCCACAAAGCATTGACAGACAAATATACCGAACAGCCATGTGTTTAAATGCAACCAGTCCTTTTTATCCCCTCATCCATCTATTTTCCTGTGTTTTGTACACTATTATCCTTGTTTTCTTTACGCGTGAACATAAAGCAAATATTTAGGTGACCAAGGAAGCTTCACCTGGTGCGCAACTGTTGTCCTTGCTACTCAGTGATTTTAACTAAAGAAAAAGCAGATCATAGAATCATAGAATGGTTTGGGCTGGTCGGAACGTTAAACATCATCTAGTTCCGACCCCATTACCAAGTGCAGGACACCTTCCAATAGAGCAGATTGCTCAAAGCCACATCCAACCTGGTCTTAAATACTTCCAGGGATGGGGCATCCACAGCTTCTCTAGGCAGTCTGTTCCAGTGCCTCAACACACTCATAATAAAGAATTCCTTCCTAACATCTAAGCTAAATCTACCCTCTTTTAGTTTAAAGCTGCTACCCCTTGTTCTATCACTACCGTCCTGGGTAAAGAGTCTCTCCCCATCTTTCCTGTAAGCCTGCCTTTAGATACTGGAAGGTGACTCTAAGGTCTCCCTGGAGCCCTCTCTTCCCTAGGCTAAGCAACCCCAACTCTCTCAGCCTATCTTTGTAGGACAGGGTCTCAAACCCTTTGATCATCTTTGTGGCCCTCATCTGGACCCACTGAGGTCTATGTCTTTCTTATGTTGGGGGCCTCAGAGCTGAACACAGAATGCAGGTAGGGTCTCATGAGAAAAGAGCAGAGGGAGACAATCACCTCCCTCGCCCTCTTGGCCATACTTCTTTTGATGCAGCCCAGGATACGGTTGGCTTTCTGGCTGCAAGCGCACATTGCTGGCTCACGTTGAGCTTCTCACCAGCTGACATCCCCAACTCCTCCCCAGAACTGCTTTCAATCCATTCTCTGCCCAACCTGTATTTGTGCTTGGGATTGCCCTGACCCAGGTGCAGGACCTTGCACTTGGCCTTGTTGAACTTCAAGGTACTTATGGGCCCACCTCTCAAGCCTGTTCAGGTCCCTCTGGATGGCTTCCTTCTCTCCAGCGTGTTGACCACACCACACCACACAGCTTGGTGTCGTCAGCAAACTTGCTGAGGGTGCATTCGGTGCCACGGTCTATGTCACCAACAGAGATTTTAAACAGCACTGGTCCCAAGACCTGAGGAACAGATATTCAGTGCTGCATAACAAAGCTAAAAATCAATTTTCCACCTAAAAATTGACAATGAATATTAATTTCTGCACCAGAGTAACTGAGGGCTGAGGGGCAGTGTTTTAACTGTGAGTGTTCAGAACATCCCTACTTCCAGCCTGATCTTTTGGTTACTTTAGTGTATTTTTATATAACGTTTGTATTTGTGTTTGTTTGGTTTTCAACAAGATGGCCTAATGTTTGCCCTACAGCTACTGTGGATAAAGAGCAATGGGAATCATGATTTCTGAGACTCATTATGTTAACTGCACCCTCAGATCTATATTATACTACATTTGAAAATCATTTCACTTATTCAAATGTTCCTTTCATAGCACTTCATTTTTTATACAGACAACCTACACCACAATGGCCTTTACAACAGTGTGTCACACTGATATAATCAGGTGAATAATACAAGATATGTGACCCAAAGGCTTTTTGTTCCCTGTAGCAGTTCTCCTGGTAATATCCCTACAGTAATTATGAAGAATCTGCAATGATGTGCAGAGATACTCTTTCCTCTGACACCCTAGGGAATTCTACAGAGACATGTCCTTGGATTTAAAGAGACTGATGCCCTCAAGGTCTTTTTTTAGTATGGTGTATGTGGATAATTTTTTTTATTCTAATGTCTGTGGAACTCTTCAGAGAGTGATGCCCTTGAACCCCTGCCAGAGTGATTCCCTGAAGGCCCTCCGTTAGACAAGCATGGTTCATCCCAAACCTTTCAGAACAGAAAGTTTATTACTGTTGGAGATTTTTAAGAGAGTGATGACTCCTGCAGTGTATATTTGCCTAAAATTTTAGACTGACAAAGCCCTGGGAATATTCCATGTGGGTGTTTTGTCACTTCTATTAATTCTATTCATATAGTCTTTTTTTTTTTTTCTTTTTTTTTTCTTTTTCTTCCCTTGTCATTTCCAAGCACTGTCACTAACTATTCTTCTCACTTATGAAACTTCTGGTGTATTTCACATGTCTGATGTCACAATCTTATCAAAGACTGCTTTTTATTAATTGAGAACAAACAATATAGCAGTGATGCTGAAAATGTATCTGAAGATTTGCAGCTGTGGAAATACAACAAAGCTTATATCATGGAAGTCACAAAGAGCAACCTCCAAGTCAGAATTCAGATAAAATCAGGGGAGATCTGTCACTTGCCCCAGAAGATCTCACCACTTTATAGCAGGATGGGGAGACATGCTTCATGCTTCATTATATACTGAATGAAGAAGCGGGATGTACATATTATTCATTCTAAGCTATGGAAAGGAAAATAATAATAATAAAAAAATGGTGGGGATTTAAGAAGATCAGAGATGATGTCTCTATCTTTATTTTCAAGACACTTCCTAGCATGGCAGTCAAGGGAAGTTCTGAAGCTACTCTGTCAAAGAGCTGGAGATAAAAAGAGAGACAATGAACCCTAGCAGTGATTAAGATAAACTTGGTTTACTTCACATCCTACTGGTAGACCATGGAGCATAATGCCTTTCAGCTTTGGATGAGAAAGTGATTCAGCTGTTGAAAAATCTGCCTGCATAGGTGCTTATAGTTATTTCCTATGACTGCAGAATTCCCCAAAACTATTTATAAACGAGACACCAACTGAGGGCAGATCTAAATTAATATCCTGAAATAAATTCTAGGATAAACCAGCACTGATCATAAAAGCATTGTCTGAATTTGTATTAATTCTTTGATTTTATATTTTACAATCTTATTAAAATATATTCTTGTATATATTGCACACACATATATATACACTTTTTTTACTAATGACTTTCCCATTGTACTTAAAGAAAATAAAAGTTTAATCTCTTTGTTGCTTACCTAAAGCCTAAGAATCACTAATACACTAAGAAAATTCTTATCAAACTCTAACATACCTTTCCGTATTCTCTCCTACAATACATTGAATGAGACTTTATCAAAATCAGTATATGAGGACTTTCGTTGTTCTTACCTGCCTGCAGGACTCTCAAGACAGATAGAAACAATTAGGGCTTCTAATGCAAAACAATATTATACAGATTTATGATCCCATGCCTGCTCAGAGAATATATATTCTAGCCTCAACTCTATTCATTTATTATTCAATCCACTCATGTGTTTACTGTGTAAATCCAAAAGCGCATCACTTCTTATTAAGATTAGTGAAGATCTGTGACATGAAGGAAATTATCTAAAGTGTTCACAGGCTCACATGGAAATATGCTGTCATGGAAATTTTATTCCAGTTCCACAAAGAAAAGATCTAGTTTAAAAATCTAACACAACAAATATCAGTGAAATCAAAGCATACAAAACATCTGAGATAAAAGCATTTATAAAGTATGCACATGTTTTAAGATTTGTATTTTGATATTTAGCAACATTTGAATGTTTTAATGGAAGCAGTCTTCCAATACTGGGCAGAACAGCAACGTTGCAAAATACTAATAATGGGCCTCATTGTTTGTAAAGTTTCCATAAATTTCATAGAATCATAGAATATCCTGAGTTGGAAGGGACCCACAAGGATTGAGTCCACCTCCTGGGTCCACACAGGACCTCCCAAAAATCAAACCATAAGTCTGAGAGTGTTGTCCAAATACTTCTTAAACTCCGACAGGCTTGGTGCTGTGACTACGTCCCTGGGGAGCCTGTTCCAGTGCCCAACCACCCTGTCAGTGAAGAACCTTTTCCTGATATCCAACCTCAACCTCCCCTGTCGCAGCTCCATGCTGTTCCCTTGGGGGAATTCAAATTCATTTGAAAGCAAATAAATTCAAATTTAATTTGAAGGTAGTCATTCTTTTTACCAAATTAAAAAAAAAAAAAAAAGACAGTAAATTTTGGGTAAATATAAACACACACAGAAAAATAGTCTGCTAACAATACTTTGATTCACACCCTCTAACTAGCTTTTGAAAATAAGTGGCATTTTACAACTACATTTTTTTTTCCAGCTTCATGTTTTTTTCTGCAACAACAGTATGTCTTCAGAGCATCTGAAATGGAAAAGCAGCACTGCAAGGTTGTGAATAGTTCCCTGTTACCCTGGTGATTTGCCATCACATGTAATTTTAACCTGCTTTTTTACATAGCTTATACACATATCTGCGTATATACACACCTTGTCTGTAAAAAAAACAGTTGATTGTTTGCAATGTGCTTGAAAGATGCAGTATATAACAAAGTCTCATGCAGGGGGCTGAAGATTTAATGGTTGATGTCATTACAGAACATTCATTCACAAAACCCATGAGTGTTAAAGCTCATAATATTCTGATACCCAAAGGGGAAGTAGAGGTGAATTGAACAGTCTGCCTGACTTCCACAGAAGTAAAAAAGGGGAGATGGTGGTGCGTGGTGGTGGGGGTGTCCTGTTTAGCTTTTTTTTTCCTGATTAGTTTCTTAAATATGATCCACAATTAGACTTGAGAGTAATGTAAGAGTATTATCAACTCACAATGACCTGAAAGGGCATTATTTGTTTCTAAATACAATACAGCCAGTGACCCATATTAAGATTTTAAAAGCATAGGTTTTTACAGGTATGTCCAGCTATGTCCAGTCTCACACAGTGGGCATGAAACTCACATACCACTGTTGGAAAGCCTCCTCAGTGTCCCTCCGGAGCCTCTCTCTTCCACTCTATGATCATACCAGGAAAACGCAGCAGGTTTTCATGAAGTGTGAGTCACTGGTAGGATGTGCCTGAAACAGAGAGTCACAGAACAGAGGTCTGGGTTATAGATGTAAAGCAAGGGGCCACACTGGAAGGTATATTGTGAACCAATGTATCAGCCTTTTTCTGTGCTGTGCTGTGGAATTCCTGATGCCCACAGGCTTGATGCACTTCATCTATAGAGATCTGATTTGGAAAAATATGATATACCTGAGAGACCTTTCCCAGAGTTCCTGTACTCAGTGTTACAATGTTGCAGGTTCTGTTCCTGCTTTCTCCACTGCAGCCTGGATCAGTCTGCCTGTTACTGCAACATCTATTGAAAAATTACTATCTTATTTCCCATTTGGTGTTCACTTCTTTATTAAAAATAAAACCAAAACCAACCAACCAACCAACAACAACAACAAAACAAGTCAGTATATCTTTCCTGCTATCTTCTCTAGGCTTTCCCCAGTTGTTCCACATCTTTCCTTGAGACCAGTGTGAGTTTTGTGTTTTGTGTGGTCTGCCCAGGCTGCCCAGAGAGGCTGTGGAGTCTCCTTCTCTGGAGGTATTTGAAACCCGCCTGGATGTGATCCTGTGCAACGTGCTGCAGGTGACCCTGCTTGAGCAGGGGTGGGGGGTGGGCTAGATGATCTCCAGAGGTCCCTTCCAACCACAACCGTTCTGTGATTCTGTGATTCTGTGATTCTGTGATTCTGTGAATTTCTGTGTGTGTGTATGCTGTTGAAGGTGTTCTATATATGGGAAAGACTTTGAGATTCCTTATAACAGGGTGTGAAGGACTCTTTCCTTGTTAGGATACTTGAGAGTTTATTTCCTTGTTGTCAGTTCACTTTGCATACTTTTCATTAAACAGGTAAAAGATAAAATTTTACAAGCCATGAGACCTGGAACTAGAACCAACTGAAGGATTTTAGGAAAAGGCTCTTCTCCCACCCTAGGACATGTTCTTTTCCAAGATTGTGTTTCAAAGGAACAGAGAAAATACAGACCTTTTATTAGTCAAATATGTAGCTTCATCAGGGTCTTAAGCTGAGTTTAGCTTTGTCCCTGCATCTTTGAATTACAGCCTCTGAGATCCAACTTTTTCATATTTGGTTCTTATTTGCTACCTCTTACCAACTGCATACTGCCTCTTTTGTATTTCAGCCTCAGGCAAATTGTTCCATCTAACTATTGTAATCAGGTTTAAATTTTCCTTATATATCTAATTATTTCCATATACTGCAAAAGGAAGCAAGGGGTCTCTGTTATGAATCTTTTTTTTTTCTAAATATCCAAAACTTTTTTTTTTTTTTTTACATATTAAGTAGACAGATAATTAAGGCATATATATGACCCAATTTATGCAAACTTAACATAAAAATCCTAGCATTTTTTCCTTGCTGATCTTGAAAAAGATACATGTTTAAAAGTCAAACTAATATATTGTTGAATGTGAAGCTTCTTATTGTTTGACACATATTTTAGAGAAGAAAATCCAAGGAAATAGAGTTCCTGGTAAAATAATTAAAAATATTTTTTATAAATCTTCAACGCTGCCTATATTTTGTATTTTTATATATATAAATTTATTTATTAGGACCTTTATGAGTTGAGGGAATGAAATCTTAGAAATTTTAATTAAATGCTGAAATTCTCAAAATTTCTTGAACATTTTTTTTTCATTTTAGCTTTCTGTATTTTTTTAGTTAAGTTACTATAATTCGGGATTTATAAACTTGAAAAGAAAAATCAATGTCCAAATATTGGGTTGACCTTAAAAATTAAAGCACAAGGACATGTAAGGACATGACAAAAAAAGTAATCATGCAAACAGTATAAATTTAAATAATGCTGATTTGCTGTTTTTGCAAAGTGACTTTCATACCCAAACCATGTCCATTGTGCATGTCAGCAGCTGTGCATTGGGGATAAAGATGTTCAGTGTCCTTTAGTAAATTGGTGGAGTAGATTTTTTTTTTTTTTTTAATTACTATGCTAGCTGTCAGAGTAATAGGAACTCAACACCACAAAAATCATCAGTAAAACTTTTTATATGATCTAAAATGATATTCAGACAATCTGGAAAGAATCTAATTGCTTTTTGCTGCTCATATTCATTTTCAAGTAATAATTCAGTTTGTGAAGATGAATATTATAGAAATGTGGAATAGCATAGGGAGGCTGAGAGCGTGGCTGTCTTTTTGGTTTGTCTGCTTTTTTTTTTTTTTTCCTTGTTTAGAAATTTCCTTGTTCTGAAATGTCCTTGCAATATAGACCTACTACACTGACAAGTTATCTTTGTTAAAGTTTAATGTATAACTAATGCCATCATAAAATTTCTGTTCAGCATAATGTGCAGCAGAAACCTTTTGGGTTTACCCAGAATAAGCCTTAATATGACTTCTTTTTGTTTGAGAAAGTAAGATTAATGACAGGCTTATTCCAATTTTTCAGTAAGTAATATGCATAGTGATATCAACCCCCCCAGTAGCTCCACCTCCCCCACGGAGTCAACATATACAACAGATGCTGGTTGCCAGAACTTTCAGTTCTGTGATGTCAGGGATTTATTCTGCTTAGTAAATAGTGCATTATTTTTCTTTAATGTACAAGAATTTACACGATCTTTAAGAGTATAGCAAACTGTGGCTGTGGAGAAAACAACGAGTCTACGTGGACAGTTATTTACTCACTGCTTTTTACAACCGCCTTCCCCACCCCAAAACAGGATACTAATATTAATTTCTTGTCACATCTGTCCCATAGGTTCCAGCTACACATTACATGAACTTTCCCTTTCAGTATGACCACCTCTAAGTTTAAAGAAGCCCTGTCAAAATCATGTCAATGAAAGACTCCAAAAGTTTTAATGCTGTGCAGTCACTGCAGGATTATTTTACCTAATATTAGCCATCCAAACTGGCCATTTAGTCTAAGGCACTTGTCATGACTGGCCTGTCCCACAGTCTTCAGTTGTCATTGGGAGTGTGAGTGAAGCACACAGTAACTCCCTTCCAAGCTCCGCGCAAAATTTCCTTTCCATGTATATGTGAAACAGTAGAGAGGTGTGCCTGAGTCTTGCTGTAACATAGAAGGAGCAGCAGAAAAGCAGTTCTCATTTCTACATGACAAAGATTTCCTTTCTCTGCTCACTATGGATTGAATGTAAACAGCTATTTTTGGCTAGATTGCTTATTTTTAGTTAATACATGCTTGTTAGTGTAGAATTTATTTCATTTAAATATTATAGACATCATATTGTATATTCCAACACAAACCATTCTATGATTCTATGATTCTATGATTCTATGATTCTATGTCTGAATCTAAGCTAGTCATTCTATATTCTGTTTATAATCAGAGAGAAAGGAGAAAGAGAGGAAATGTAGCTTTTGTTCATTTGTACCTAGCTGGTCCTAGTTTTGGATGCAGTAAATAATATCCTAGGTGTTCCTGGTTTTCCTTTATTGACAATGGAGTGAAGAGAGTGTGACTAAAGTGTACATAGATTTCTCTTTGTAGGTAGGTTAATACAGTCATCTGTGACAGACAGTATCCCCAGAGACTAACAGATATGGTACAAAACATGTAGGAAAAGCAAATATGTTGTTCTGTTTCACAGAGATTAAAATCATATCATAAGAATAGTATTCTTTTTTGTTTTGTTGTTGTTGTTGTTGTTTGTTTGTTTTTGTTGCTGTTTTTTTTTGTTTGTTTGTTTGTTTTCATTTTAATAGCACTTAGAGTATCTGGAAGACTAGTATATACAGTTTTCAGTAAACATAAACTACAAAACTGTAAATTTTTTGTTGAAATCCATCAGAATGTACCTAGCAATAACATGCAAATCTGTAAGTAAATACATTTGCATATGATATGGGATTTGGTAATCAAAGAAAGTAGCACAGCAACACTCCTGTGCTTGTTTTCAGATAAAGGTTAAAAAAGCAAGAACAACACAACTTTACCTGATTTGGGGAATATTTTCTTCTTGCTTAATGCATATATGTGAATCTTTTGAGAACGGCTGGGCTATTGTACTCCTTCTTGCCCAAGTACCTTGAAGTCTTTAACAAAAACAAACATTAAAATATTACTCTAACACTGTGCTTAACACTTTTTATTTCTATTAACATGGCTTTCCCTTAGACAGTGGTCAGTAGAGATTTCTAACTGCCTCAGAAAGAAAAATCAGTCTAAGCTCCTTAGTATTTATTGTAACAAAAGCAAAAGATAGAAAGGAGGAGTAAAAAGCAAATAATGCTGCACAGGAAATGTATGCATATGTTCTCTCATGTATGCATGTGTAGCTCACAAAATTCAGCAGTGTTAGTACTAAAGATTACACAATGTTGAACAGAAAGGCCAAAGTTGGTTGAAATATGCAGTTGATATTTCTCTCTGCTGTCCTGCACTCTGTGATAAAGAAGTTATGGGTAGGGGTATTAGTTAAATTATTTTGCAAGTGAACATAATACCTCCAAGGTGCATTTTATTGCAGCTCATGAAATTTCTATGTCATAGAGAAACACTCAAAGAAACATTTATCAACCAAAAGCTTAAAGGAGCTGAATAATGAAAACTTCAGAGGTGAAGGAAAGGGCGAAGAGGAAAGGAAGGGGTGAAAATGGATATTTTGATATTTGCTACTGTGAGAGTGACATTCTGCTAGAAATATTGTAAAAGCCTTTATAAAATCTTTTATTTTGTTTCTTAAAAAAAAAAAAAAGAGTGTTTATCAAGGCACTCAGCTATAGCAATGAAATGTAAAACTGTTTCTAGTCTGACATTTTTAGAAAAAAAAATAAAAATAAATCAAGTATGCATACCCAGCCCGATACAAATCAGTGTTTCTTTCTATCCTTGTTTTGTTCTTGTGTGGATCATTATAGAACAGGAAATTAATATTTATGAACTTTACCATTGCCATCGGCTTTAAAGCAAAATAACACAAACCAATCCCTGCAGAAGACAATCATAGAGTTGTATGATTGGGGTGTCAGTGTTTAGACTCTGAAAGGTAGAGGAGGGGCACAAGAAGCAATAAAGTATTTTTGGAATTGGGAGAAACTTACTGGAAAAAGTGATCAGATGCTGTAGGACAAGCTAGAAACAGTAAATCTACTTAGGATGAGGTGATTGAGAAGATGACACTATTTCCTGAGATATCATAAAATATAGAGAGTGAGAACTCTGCTCCCCCAGACAAAAAATATAGTTGCCCTTTTAAAATAACCTGATGATTATAAACTCTTTGGATTAAATACATTTGAAATATTTACAAAGTTAATGATTGCTACAAAACGAAGACAGTCTGGAAATGTGGAAGATGGGAACATGTAACTGCTCTCATCTGTGGTACACAACAGTGAAACAGTTACACATTAAGGAGGAACTCTGAAGTCAGAAGAAAATGCCAGTCCTTTCACTGCATAATTGGTAAGACCTGGAGTATATTACTTTGAAATGGGCTGAGCGGTTATACTAATGCCTCTAGAAATGTGCTTCTGAAAAAGGTTAGATTACAGCCATGAGGATTGTTAAAGGCCTATTATTTTAAAGTCTACAAATGATTTAAGCTTTTTTTTTTTTTTTTTTTTTTCATCAACCTGCTGTTTTGCTTTGAATTTGATGTGTGCTTCTAATTTCTAAAGGAGGAGGTTGTTCATTCATCCAAACTTCATAGACAAGGCGAGCAAAACAGAAACCATTCAGGCCACAGAGGACCTCTGTTGTACTGATCAGTCCTTCATCTCCTTCTGTCAATGAAAAGACCTTTTGTCAGGACTGCACTTCTGGCTTAGTTTAGGAAAGCTGATGAAAAAGTCAGATGGTGCCACTATGCTTGAAACAACAAAGGAATAGAAAACACCAGAAAGAATTGAAAATCATTTTGAATACTCACTTCGTAAATAAAGCTACAAATGTTCCTCTCTGATCACTAACTTCTGGGGCTTCTGGCACAAAGGAGAACAACAAATTCAGATCACTTGTAATGCTTGTAAAATTGTGCCAGAATCCCAGACTAAGTTGGTAGAAGAGGGATGTTGATTGACCTTTAGATCAGCAAGACACAGGGAAAAACAAATTTGCTGTCCTTGACATATTCCAAATCCTTAATATTCTGGTTGAGTGAATTCTTGCTAATACGAGAATGCATCAGTTCATGGCAATTCTTGCTGTTGACAAAATGTCTCAATAACTGTCAGAAAACCAGGCTATTATGTTTTGTGGGAGTGAAAAAGGTTGAAGGCAAGATACACATCTTTAAAGACACTTCCCTTGTTTTCATATATATACATATGAACTAAATTTTCTGATAATGATTATTTAACTGTACATTCCTCCTCATTTATTGTTGACAGAAAGCATTAGTTCATTATGCAATGAGATTTACAAAAAAAAAAAAAAAAAAAAAAAAAAAAAAAACCTTTCNAAAAACCTCTTTGCAAACTATCTTTGAAGAAATTGTAGTAAGACAGTCTTTGGACAAAGAAGGAATAAAATGCTGCAACACCTTTTAGTCAGAGACTCTTGCTTTTGAGGTAACGAAAATAAAGCATTCCTCTGTGATATTCCAAAGAAATTTTCTTCCAGTACTTGTTTCTTGAGAAGCAAGGTCAGTCTTTCTGTACTTTTTTCCAAATGAAAGAGACCTTTTTTTCTCATCCTCCCAACACTGTAGAGCTCCTGAGACCATTGCATTATTTATGAAGAGGTTGCAGACCTGCACCACAGCTTTGCCCTAATCTTCAGAAAAATTTCAAGGCAATCTTTCCTTTGAGTCTAGCTATTCTTTCAGTCATACCAATTCTTTCCATAAATCTTCAGAAATTTCAAGACTATTTCCTACTATGTGGGGAAAAAAAAAAAAGAAAGAAAAAAGAAACTTGAATCTTAGCACTTAGAGAGAGAAAAATGAATGTGTTCTCCAGATAGATGTCTCAGAAATGATCGAGCTTTTAATGAGAAAATATCAGCTCCTTCATAAAGCTGGCTTTTGGAAAATATGCATTGTATTTATATAACAGACAAGAGGCAATGGGTACAAACTGGAACAGAAGAGATTCCGTTTAAACATCAGGAAACATTTCTTTACTGTGTGGGTGACCAAGCACTGGAATAGGTTGCCCAGAGAGGTTATGGAAATCTTCAAAAGCTGCCTGGATATGGTCAACCTCCTTCGGGTCCTTACTTGAGCAGGGGGGTTGGACCAGATGACCTCCAGAGATCCATTCCAGACTCAGCCATTCTGTGGTTCTGTGATAAGTTGCCTTAAGTAGTAAGACTATCTGTGAAATTCTCTTAGAGTCTTTTGTTTATTCAGAAAAAAAAAAAAAAAAAGACAAAAAAAACAAACCTCATAGCTCATTTTCCTCTTTATCATCTAGTTATTGTAAACACCATTCATTTTTTTGCACATGGCCATAATCATCAGGAACCACTGAAGTACTAGCCCCCTATTCNCCCCCTTTCCCCCCCCCCCCCAAAAAAAAAAAAAAAAAAAGAGAGAAAAAACCTTTCTCAGTACAGAAACTTTCTCTGATAATGAACCATGGGTGCTGAATTGACTTCCACAGCAATTGTCACTCATCCTCACCACTTTCCATTTGTTTTTAACATCAAATCAACATTCACTGCAAGCTGCCTAACAGAAAGACATAGAGAACCCATCCTTTCAAATTAAGTAAATTGTCTAACTCTCACAGTGATAAAAAAAATCTATAAATATCTATACTAGGTAAAAGAATGGAAAAAGGAAAAATGAAGATGTTTACATTTTAATGACTCCTAATTTCAGTAGCAAGCTCCTTTCCAAGAAGAGTTGGTACCTATTTCAAGTGAATAACAGTAGAGTCAATACTTTTTGCAAGGCTAAGTGTCCGTATCTAGGTGGATGTTTAAAGGGAGCCAAGCAGAGAAAATATACTGCTTCTTGGGAAGCTACCAACTGGTACTCTTGTGAGGATGCATATGAACAAAATGCATGATTAAGAATGAACTTATATTTTCTGTTCCACCAGAAGGATCTTCCTGTTATGATTACATGGATTATTATTATTATTATTATTATTTTTAATCTCAGTCTTTAAATTATCATACTCCTCCATCTAATATTTCCATATGCAGGTTCCTGCTTCTATAGAGCCTGCCAGCAAAGTAACAGACTTACATTTTTTCAAAAAAAGAACCGAAAGATGAAAGAAATTGTTATAGTATTTATTGTGTGTCTAGCATAGTAAAATATATCTAGAGACAAAAAAAAATCCTATTATGGTGAAGACTCAAACCATATAGATGCAAATTTGCACATTAAAATAAATTATTTCAAAATAACAATATCAATCTATCTAATCGTCTGAAATTACGAATTTACAAATACCTTTCTATAAAGGAAACACACAGTAAAGGTGCATTTCCTTTCAAGACTATTACTGAAATAAGAGATAGGAAAGCAGGAAATTGATTCTTAGTGCATTTACTAACTCATCCCACTCATTTTTTATGTGTGGAGATTGTTTGAATTCTTATCTGGACTGTTGTTACTTGTGGTCTCTTAAACACATTGGCAGAGTGGAACATATTAACAGTTATGCTAAGCATTCTAGCAAGATTGACAGAAAATGTATAAACACTGCCAATAAGAAAAGAAATATTTTGATATATCATCTAAAAAGTCCTATTCTCTATCTCCATCTACTGGAGGATGCTTAACAACTAACAGATGCTGACGTTTTTTCTAATTCTTCCTGAGTGTATCAGCTATTTTCAAGGAAAGCTAAGCCCCATTTCAGAAAAAGACCAAAGGCTATCTCTCTTGGAAATAACATTTGAAGCATAATCTCATTAGCTGAATCATCTCTGTTTAGACATAAACACTTTCATAAACACCTAAAGTTGTACAAAACAGAATTTAGTGACCTAAATTCAAGAGTAATCATTAAAAGAACTCTCACTGGCTCAGGGAACTAGGATTCCCTGGATACCTTCATTTGCATTGGTGAAGTTCCCGATGCGTCAAAACTTATGCAACTGTAAGGCTATATCTGTATCAGTAGCAAGCATAACTCAATGCTGCACTTAGTGATGAGTGCAGCAAAACAACAGGTGCTGAGGACCCAAAATCCGCATTACATGCATTTTGCGATGTTCTACCCTGACCTAGTTGTTGCCTGATTCCGTGTACTGAAACCCCATCAGCAGTTGAAACACCTTTGTTGTTAGGGTCATGTCTTCTGGTAAAGTTTAATTTGAAAGCTGTCTGGACCCAGAGACCATTCCATGGCATGTACCTTAACACAGTAAGTGAGGACAATTGAACGATTTATTTAAAACAAACAACACCTGATCGGAACCTAAATGCAAATGTTAATGCACGATGTAACCATGCTGAAGCATCACTACCTGGACAACGCTGAGCTGCTTCCAAGCTATCCTTTGCATTATGTTGAAATTTGTTTATGTTTCCGAAGGGGCCCAATCAAGCCAGCATGCTTGCAGCCCACTTAACACAAACTGACAGCATCATGTTCAGCATAAAATTCAGTAGTCACAGCCACTTTCGTTTAATATCATTGTCATAAAAATTGGGGCTCTACATTTATAAGTATTTTGGACATAAAGTTGGAGACCTCCATTAGACATCTTCCTAAATTTCAGAGTATAAGCCCACAGCCTCTGTTTTCTGAGCAGGTTATACTAGCTGATGGAGGAAGAAGTTGTTTGGATGAAGGAGGGATGACTTGCCGATTACCCCAGAATCTTCTGTTGAGATTGAATCAATTTTGAAGAAAGGAAGCTCAGATTCATAGTGCCACACTCATAAAATTAAAAAGAATTGGTGAATTAAAAGTGAGAAAAAGAGAAAAGTTGGGGGTTCTTGAGCATGTCCAAATGAATAAGGATTTTGTTCTAAAGAGCCATTGAATAAGTTACTTATATAGTATGAGGAATATGGACAGGAAATCAGCTTTTTGCTGTTACAAGAGCTTCATTTGCTTGCAGAGTTTGTCTCTGTCTTAAACCAGTGATCAATCAATTTACATGGTACACTTACAAAGTTAGGAAATGTGATAAAATATCTCAACCTTAGTATGCAAATCCCTCTAAAGTGGCCACTCTCCTTGAAAGTAGGAAAACCATATTTTCAGTAACAAAAAGCTAAATAATTGAACCCAGAATTTACAGAGGCTTGTCTAATCATGACCCTATTAAGTAAACAGGGAAAAGATGCCTCTTCTTTGTCCTGATTTCTCTGTTTTGTATTCCCCATAAGTGTACATTAGATATTCTAAATGCATGCCTTGCACATTAGGCTGCGTATTAGAATCACATGCAGAGAAACACAGCTCGTGAATCCTTAGCTGGCTTAGGTACTGGGACAGTTTAAATAACATAATACCTTTCCACTTACTGAATAAGACCACATTTGATAACAGAACTATTTAATATTTTTTGTTTTGTTTTGGCAGCTAAAGAATCTTGCAGTAGGTACTCAGGATAATGAAAATCAGCATGATCCAAGAATATTTCTATCTGAAAGTATATGGCCAAAATATATATATCTATATACAGCTGCCTGGGAAAAATGCCACATTTCAGACCTTCTGTTTTTGCTGATGTGCCGGAAGTACCACATTTGTTTTCTATCAAATCAATAACACACCAAACTCTGTTAGCTAGATACAGTGTGTGTAAAATTAATGTGGGTGCTACCTCTAATGCAATAGAGTAGAACACAATAATATTATGTAATAATTTATATATAATTTATATACATAATAATAATAATTAATACTGTATTTTCAGGATTTCAAGAGAACCCATCAGGCTTTTTAAGCCAGAGCTAGCAAACTAAAAATAAGGTAAGAAAATGAAGCTGGAACCTTCTACTGTACACCTGTGTTCTTAATAAGCAAGAAACTGAAAACAAGGAAATAAAATTCTGCTTTAAGCTTCAAATAATTTCAGTGTTAAAACTGTAGACTCAATAAATAGAACACACTTTGTTTTATTACTCAGTCTGTCTGGTGTTAGACTGAGGAGGAATGAAAATGAAATCAGGGAATCTGGGGAGTTCCTTCTGCAAAAAAAGCATAAAGTGAGGTTTACAAAGTACAGGGGGGTGCAAAGTACTTTTTACAGCATAGAGGAAGTGCAGAGTCTGTGTTTTACACTATAGATTCTGTGTTTGTGTTGTGTCAACTTTTAGGAAAGGATTCCTTTCATTGAACTCTCTGGGAATAGCTGCAAGAATCTGCCACTAGTAACACTTAAGCAAAGTTTTCTAAATTGTACTCCTGGATTTAGGCAATTATATTTGATGTATGGCTAGTTTAGGACACCTAGACTCTCCATATTTTCATGCAACACTCAACATCACATATGCTACTATTTTACAACTTTGAAGCACAGTCCACCTCTTTTCAAAATCAGTGGAGTGTTGCTATTAATTTCACTAATAATTGGATTAAGCCCATACAGTTCAATAAAAAAAAAAAAAACTTTCTCAGGCTTTTATGCAGAATGAATAAATCACGATAGCAAAACAGATCTTCATCACATGCAATCTGAGGTGTAGCACTACAGTTATTTCTTTAATAAAATTGGAACAGGTTACTTTATGAATCTTCTGTCCAGTTAATACACTAAATTCATTAACATTTTTTATAGCAAAATGCCATTCTTAAAGAGACTTTGCTGCAGATTATGGAAGAGTACTCTGAATTTTTTTGCATGTAACATAAATAGTGAATAAGGTCACACTTTCAAGTTCACAAAATAATCTTTAAGCTATAACTGAAAGCAAGCAAAAAAAAACTTGACTTTTCTTTTGAAGGAAAAATAAATTTTCAATAATTTAGTTGAATTCACTTCATTATATTACACAGAAAACAGCTTTAATTGCAAACAATTGACCAATAACAAGTTAATAGCCATTATTATGGCTTACAGTTAACATTTATACTTACAAACTCTGTTTCAAAGAAATAAAAGCCATGCAATATATAACTCTGAAATTACACAGTAAAATACAATCATGTTGCCAAGGACATACACTGACTCAGGGGGTACTTTAATTCATAGAACATTATGGAACTGTCTACATACAAAAAATTTTCATATTAAAGAGCTGATGGAAAAATCTAGAGAAAAATGGCATATGCACAAATATCAATATCATGTGTTTATTACTTTAGATCTCTGTATTTTTTTCTTTTTGTTCTTTTTTTCTTTTTTTTTCTTTTTTTTTTCTTTTTTTTTCTTTTTTTTTTTGATCCAGGATATACTGATGTACTGTAGCGCACACCACTGCGTGTCCTAGAGGCCTGATCCTTACAATTTTCAGATCAAGTACTTAATCTTAGCCCTGAGGACTCCTGACTGACTTCATTACTGAAATACTTTTCTGTGAAAGAACATGAGAGAACTGGTGTGCTCTGGAGTTTCGCTCAGATGTTAATCGAGGCTATTGCTAGAATATCCACATGGGGCTTAGCAGTTATGCAAGCTCTGGAAGTGAAGTTCTAACTTATCACTACTGCCATTACAAAATTTATTTCTAGTGACTATTGTTGTGTCTAGTGTCCTTACAGAAGCACTTAAGCAAGTGGAGCATGCTAGTTCTAGTATTTATCACCCACTTTTTTTTTTTCCTATTGTGTAGAAAAACAACATTTCACAAGACATATGGAGTATAGGAACAACATTCTGCCAAAGGGTGTAATTCAGAGCTGTCAAATGTACCTGTAACAGGCACAAAGTAACAGCCACAACAATTCATTCCTATCCCATTGTCTGCAGATGCTCTTATAGCAAGTACTACAATTTCTTCACAAATCACTGTGGTCATCTACTGATTCATATTTCTCTAAATCTATAGACATCACATCAAGTGTGCAAAGTCAGAGTGAAGAAAACACCATCAAAAAGATACAAAAAAATTCCCCACCTTCCACCCCCCACAACCTCAGCCCCACCCTGTCTTCCAAACCCTTGACTTCAGCCTAAAGATATTTAGGAGAGAATATTAATCTTTTCTCTTTGACATGCTGGCAAATATTTTGGTGATTCTTGACTTTTCAGGTAACAAGACACCTTTGAACTGTTTTTGAAGAGCTGATTAATATAATTGGAGATATCACTTTTGGTGTAAGTGGTTGATGAAGTTTAGGCTAGATTTATGTTGATGCTTGGAGGCGCTGTGTGTGAGCTTACTTCCCATATCTTTCTTCTTCATTTTTCTACCTAAATGGAAATGCTGAGAAACCAAGGCCATAATTCAACAATTCACGTTTCATGGCATACAAATATACCGTGTTCTGTCTTACAAACTGTACAGAAGACTGAAGATCAGTAGAAGTGATCTCACATCATCAACCTTATCAAGTAACTACCCAAGTCTTAACTATCTGGTTCTTCTTACTACAGATTTTATTGTGCATTTATCATTTATTATCTCAGATAATTAAAAAAAAAAAAATCCAACACACACAAAAAAACAGTAAAACCTTAGCCGATTGGCAGAATCAGTGAAAGCTAAAACAACTTTCTAGAATTATGACTTTAAAGGCATGACATGGTTTATTTGTGCTGAGTATCTCTGTATGGCTATTTTGGCATATGCTTTAACTGGAAAAGTCTACAACATGTCCTTCAAAAACTTACCAAAAAAAAAAAAAAAAAAGAAGGAAGATATGAAAATTCACAGTGTTTCAGACCAATGGTGTACCTATCACAGAAGTGGCTTCAACTGTGACCACAAAAAGACACTGAAGAGTAAGCACAAGGTGTGTATAAAGTACGTACACTAATACTTTCTCAACTTCTGTCTACTTTCAGCACAGATTTTCTGAGTATGTTATAGTTTGTTAGTCAGAAATGGATCTTGCTTTCAAGTGCTTCCAAGTATATTTTCTTTCAGGTTTCTTCTCAAACCTATGTAATTTTCTTGTATTTACAATATTTTTTTCACAGACTTACTACCTTCTATCATAATGAAGATGATGATGATGAAGGTGATGATCATGATGACAAAATACTTCAATTTATTTGTTTTGAATGAGCCTACCACTAAAGGCTCATATTCCAGATTAGTATTTGAGACAGAAAGTATCATTCTTCTCCTACTACAATGCAATTCTAGGTACCTGTATCTGGGTGGCCACAATTATATAAGATGAATCCCTGCATTAACTTTTATATAACCACAAACTGAATAATTCTAATGGTAAAATAATGATACATCAAGTGGCTTGAGTGTTATTGGCATGGAGAGAAAATATTAAGTTGATTCATTCACCTGCTTGCTGTCTTTCTTATGCTGTTCTCTAAAGTTTACAATAATTTATGTATGAATAAAATTAGGTCTTATACATATTACCTCATATGATTTATATGTCCCGTTACTGTAAAAATTTCAAGAAAAGCCATCTAAGGCATGCTTGTATTGAGCTTGTGCTGTTGAAAAGAACCTAGTGCATTTTTCATCATATCTTATTTATTAAAAGGATCTAAGGCCTAGTCTATATAATAATAGTAATCACTAAGTTAGACTCTTTACTAACAGTTTTTTTTTTTTTTTCTTTAAAGTAGTTGCACCACTGTTATACAAAGAAAATTGATTCATATGTATCGGGTTTACATGGCAAGATTTTTGTGGGGGGGGACTGCTGGGGTGGCCTCTGTGAGAAGAGCCCAGAAGCTGCCCCATGTCAGATCAGAGCCAGTTCCAGCCACATCCAAAATGGACCCACTGCTGGCCAAAGCTGAGCCAGTGAGTGACGCTGGTTGCACCTATGTGAGAGCAGATTTAAGAAAGGGAACAAACTGCTGTGCAACAGCAGCTGGGAGAGAGGAGTAGGAAAACTTAGAGAGTGATACAAACCTGCAGACACAAAGGTCAGTGAAGAAGGAGGGGAAGGAGGTGCTCCAGGTTTATATAAGGTATGCATTGATTCCTTCCTAGATATAAAGCTGGGATTTTAAGCATATATGCTTTTCACATAATGAAAAAATAAATGAATAAAAAAATCAACTTTCTCTAAGCTGTTATTTTTTAACTTCCCCTCCCTCAAAAACTGATAAGTAGATTAGTTTATTTCTATATCTTTAACTCACCCGTTGTTTTGATTTTTTTTTTAAGATAAATGAATGCTAAAAATACTAAAATTTGTTTTTTAAAACCTTCTTCTCTGAAAAAAGTCTCCTGTATTGGTTGGCCATTCTCTTCTCTTCTAGCATTTATCTGTGCATTCATCTCATATTTGTCTTTCATAAATCTTTATCATCAGTTCTTTGGGCTGTTCACATTCACATGTGATCTCTTTATTTGCCTCAGAAGTTATTTCCACATATGTAATCATGCTGTCTTTTACTTTCACACTAATCTTCAGAATTGTCTGACCCAAGCGAACATTTATGGACACAATTTAACTGTTTTAATATCAAGGTAAGATAAATGTCTGCAAAATGTAAAGGAGAATGTGAAAAGCACATTTTTAAATATCACAGCTTTAGTAAATGATGCAATACAAAAAGTTAGGAAGAATATTAAATAGTTGCAGTTCTTCATAACTGAAAAGTAGTAGTGTTTCAAAACAGATGAATGTCTGTGTAGACAAAACCTAAACAAAGGAGTAATAAATAAATGTTTTTTCCTCTGTATACATAACAAAACCTTTGAAACTAGCCATAGCAACTTGAATAAAACTTCATTACATTTTGTAATTATGTTCACTATGCTTTGTCTTCACTTATAGTCAAGTATTTCAGACTCAAAAGGCCAATTATAGTCCAAGGTCATGTTTAAAAAACTGTCTTGCCAAATGCTACTAATTACACGCATGTGAGCAATGTTAAAATGTTGCAGCATATACACAAAAGTGAAACAGATGGATTATTTTTGTTTATCACAATCACCTTATTCTTATTCCTGGATTACTCACCAGGTCTGTTTGGGAAATTTTCTTAGAAAAAGCTCTGTAGTACAATAGAAAAAGAAAAGGCATGTAATCATTTCCAAAAGTCATGGGGAGGGGTAGTTTTACTTAGAACAAATTATGTAGCATTTTTAATGTGTGTGTAAGACAGTTGTACATTTGACATGTCCATTAAGTCTAAACATGCAAAATTTATAGACAGTTCCCCTTATTGTTGTCTTTTTTTTGTCAATTAGATCATTTTCATGTAGGAGGATGAATGAATTCATGACACATACACAGGTTGAAGTTCAAGATTTTCTGTAAAAATCTATTAAAACCCAAATGTTTAATGTAAGATGTTTGTAGCATTTACATATTTCAAAGAAAAACAAATGTTTTCAGAAATGTATTTACTTCTAAGCTGCTGAAATCTAGCCAAGCTCATACACTCCACAGTGCAAAATTATTTCATATCAGTTTTTGCATACAATAACAATTTTCATTGACTAGACTGGTATATTTAAATAGACTTTTCTCTTAGGTAGGTTTTTTTTTTTTTTTTTGGGGGGGGTTGTTTTGCTGAAAGTATTTCAGCTAGTGTGCNTTTTTTCTTAGGTAGGTTTTTTTTTTTTTTTTGGGGGGGGTTGTTTTGCTGAAAGTATTTCAGCTAGTGTGCAAGCACTGGGAATCTATAATTTAAATTTAAGTTAAACAAAAAAGTTCTTTCAAGAGTCTGCTTTCTATGCTATAGTAAAGTTCTTTATTGATTGGCCTTGCTAATTCCTGGAAATAATAGGTCTCATCTTTCTCACTCTGCTTATTCTCTTTTCAACTGTCACATAATTTAACAAGATGGTATGCTGTCAGAATTCAATTAAGCTTCTCAACAATGCCATCTGGTGGGGTTAAGACTAAGTTTTTTAGAGCTCACATCTAACAACAGAAAAGAATTATATTTGGCAATGTCTTTCAAGGAAAAAAAAAAAAAAAAAACAACCAAAAACAAAATGACAATCATTCAGTCAGATTTGCTATTTTAGTAGTATTTTGCTGAAATAAGATATATTAAAATCTGTATTTTATGATCATCTAAACCATAGTCAGTTGTATGCATAGCTTGTGCCCAGACTTCATCTTCATGTTACGCTTACCTTCCTCCAGGTTGACATCCATCATATTCTCCAGTTACATGAGTTGACACTCATATGTCCCTTCTCTGTATTCATGTACAGTGGCTTTATGACATTTTTGTGACCATTGTAGTGGGATATGTTAAAGGCCATGTTGGTGCAGTTAACATAACTTCACAGGTCTTCCTGGGGCTGTGGGCTCCTAAACATCCCCACAGCTTCTACTTAAGTTCCTCAGGGCTTTCCTATTGCAGCAAATTAACAAGTACTGTCCAAACTGAGGGAATGGTTCATTCCAAGAACTGCTTTCTAACAGCTTAATTCAGAGAAGCATTCACAGCTGGCTACCTCTACTTCATATAATTCTCCAATACTGTTTTAAAGACCATGCACTTCAGACAATCCTAGATACCTTCATATCACCCACACATACCCTTAGACTTAAACTGTGCAAATGTTAATTCTCAGCGCTGAGACACTGGTTTCACACTACTTAATTTTTTGCACTTCCCTTCCCCCCTTTTCCTGTGTAATAATACATTATTATAGATGACACAGATGTACCATGTGGGACCCAGAGAAGATCTGTACTAAGTTTTATGTACAGTGGACACATGCAGTCTGTCCCAGAGAGAGCAATCTAACAGTGTAGAAACAAACCAATCTGCAATACCTGTTGAACTGAAGAGATTAGTATAGAGAGGAGAATCCCCTATTACTGCAAACATGGCTTGGAAAGTCCCATTTCACATCTGCTGAAGAACACGAGGATACCAGCTTCAAATACGATATCTTTGAAAAACATCGTGGGACACTGGTCTTAGAAGAAATAGAAAAACACACAATTTTACCACATACAAGCTGGATGTAAAGAAGCCTTTAGGGGCAGTTCTTGAAGCACTGAATCTTGCAGAAGAGCAAGAGTGAATAGTCAAGGTGACTGTGTATTAAAATCCATATTCCTCTCTGGTTCAAAGATATATGAAAAGTAGTTTGAGTTACAGTTTTCAGGAAACAACAACAACAACAACAAACATATTTAAACAAAACAAAACAGAATACAAACACACATTTCTATTACCTTTTTATATTTCTTGCATTAACTTCCTGAGAGCAACATTGGTGCATTCAGTCAGCAGAAGAACAGTGAGGAAGAGAATGTGAAGGATTCAGGAGTGCCTATAAAAGTCAATGCTTGACTGTATTCCTGTAATGATAATAAAAATGTGAAGAGGAAGAAATAGTTAAATTCTACATTAAGTAAATCATCAGTAGGTAACTGCTAATACTTATCTAGTAATGTAGTAAGCTTCTGCTACACTGTTTGACCACCTCCTTTCCATATTAGCGACAGAACAAGAAATGATGGTGTTAGAATCGCACTGCTGTTACCTTTTGGAAGGAGAAAACACAGTATTAACAAAGTGTGCACAAGCCAAACATGAAGAGGTGTGCCAGGCTGCAAACCTAGGAGATGTGCACTAGGAATGCAGATCAGGCAGTCATGAGAACAAAAAGTCTGAAAGTTGTCTTTCATTGTCAGAAAAACACCATGTTGGTAGATCACAGAAATTAAAGTGCTGAAAAGCAGCGCAGGACATCAAAAATCCTTAATGTCAAAATATTGAGGAGATGCTAAAGCTTACAGATAAAATGAATGCTGACATCTCCTGGGAATGTCTGGATTCCTTCAGGGAAGGTCTCCTAAAATGCAGAGAAGTGACAGCAACTGATTGAGAAGCTAGATTAAACATTTCACTGAACAAAGTTTAATTAGGATATAATAAACAGCTGTAGTGATGGTGAGTATCCTGCCTTCACCGATGCAGAGCTTTTTGCTGACAGCAGTAAGGAAGGAAGTAACCTGCATGACTGAAGTACAAAATTTATATGAACATATTTGAAACACTATGCTCATTACACCTGCTATTGAAACAGGTCTGTAGTGCTACAAGAGTTACAGTAGAAGCCTAACTTGACCAGACTTCTAAATGTCTGTCTAAAATTTTTTTGTTGTTCATTTGGGTGAGCACCCTCAAAAGACCAGAAGTGCTTAAAAAAAGTTGTATTTTAGCGTATGGTAGAGTAAATAACATTAACATGTAGAGGAAACTCTGAGGAGACAAGAATAAACTAAAAAGAATATATTGTTTCTTTTGTTCCTTGCAAGCTATTCCTTTGCTCCAAGCTTGATTTCAGCCTCACAACTCAATTTCTTTCTTCTGTGTTGGATTTTAGGTAGTCACTTCTGGTTCCTAGGAACACCTTCTTTCTGACACTTTGACCTGTATTTTCAACAGTATTTAAATCTTTACTGTGCTCCATACCCATGAAATTTCTTGTCTGTTGCCTAACTTTTCCTCTTAAAGTAATATAACACACATAGTGCCGTACAAACAAAGCACCACAGGTTGCAAAAATTAAAGTACCTGTTGCATAATAGAACATTTTCCTCCCCCCACCCCCAAGTTACATTATATTGAGAAGCCCAGAAAACAGGGCTGGTAAACAGGGACTCTATAGTTAGCACAGCACCTATTTGTTGTTTAGAGATAGGCTTCTGCATCTGTTTGCTCTTTCCTGATCAAGGAGTACCTACACCTTCAACCTCTTTCTACACGGGGAGCTCCTACGCAACCATGGAGTGTTTGTTTAATTGTTGCTAGGAATGACAACAACCAGGGCCAAAACAAAAAAAGATTTGGCAATCAAATTGTCAGGGCAGAGGGCCAGAAGGCATTGCTTGAGATGTAATGGGACTGCCAACCACTGCAGTAATGCACCACAGGATACAGTCCTGGGCACTTAGTAGAGTGACCTGCATGGGCAGATCAGAAGGTTTCAGACTACTGAATCCTGCAAGAAGACACAGCCTCCCAATGCTAGATTGAAGGAAGTACTTGACCTACCCCTATGGTTCTGGACTGGGATGGCTGTAGCCCCCACTCCCATGGGGGTGAATCCCAGCTGAACTTTGCTGTAGAAATTAATTTTGCTGAGCCACTCAGTGAAGGGGCTGCAAGAGGTCAAGTAGCCTGCAAAACATAGAATCATAGAATCATAGAATATCATAGAACATCATAAATAGAATATCATAGAATATCATAGAATATCATAGAACATCATAAAGGTCTGAACAGAAAGAAGATGGATAAGCTTTTCACAGAAGCCCTGCAGGGTCGGTTGCTTCAACCTTGCTTTGTTAGGGAAGGAAAGAAAAGGATGTTCTTGAATCAGTAAACCTTGGAGACTACACAGTTCCTTCTGGCAGCAGGAAGATTTTTCTCCTCTTGCAGTTGTGGCCTTAAGAAGAGTAAACCTGGTAACAGGTGAGAGACAACAAGTCCCACCAGGAAAGGCATCTCAGGTAGTCAAGCATGATCTGGTACAAGGATGGAGCAGTATGCGGTATAGGTTGAAAACTTCCTTCTGTCTTTCCTTCTGGTGGAGGTGGGGTGATGGTGAAGGCACCACCTACTCACCAGGTAGGCTGTTTAAGAAGCGTTGCTGTTTACCAGGTCTTGAATCCAGTGTAAGTGGATGTTGTGGTTTGACCCAGCA
>VXAA01003514.1:0-86371 GCA_013399115.1 Anseranas semipalmata
GATTCTGTGATTCTGTAAATTGTCCTTCATCAAAAAGATACAAGCTTTGACAGAAACAGAACAGGTCAGACTAACAGGAATTGGCTGGGCCAAGCTAACTGTGAGTGAAAGACAACCACAGAGGTGTCTGCAACTGTGACAGGAGAGGTGCCTGGCAGTTCAGGAGTGGGCATTGCAGCAGGTCTGGTCCCAAGCACACCAGACCTTCAGCTGACTCTGACCAGCACAGCTCGGCTACTCTGGCTCCAAGGCACTGAAGCAGACTTAAGATCCAGGAGCACAAAGGAAGCATGTTTAGCACACCAAGGGAAAAGGAATAAACTGCACTGAATAATTTTCCCTCCTGTTACTTCTGCACACCCAAGCCTGCTGCAGACTCCCTAGAAATCTGTGCCACAGGCACAGGATGGGGAGGGCTGCATGTGTTAATGGGGTAGAAACAGCCGAAAAAAACAGTTTGGACAGCTGCAGGCATTAGCTTTAGGCTGAACACGAGTCTTGCACTGCTTCCCAGGTCACTCTGCTTTGGCACAGAGAAAGACACTTCTGAATAAAAACGATCTCAGCTTTCCCCAAATTTCAGAAGTTCTGTGAAACTCCAAGGTGCCCTGGGTTTTGCAAAGCCAATATCCCTGATCCTTGCCTGGAAATGGTCACCCAAAAGAGCAGGAAGGCAATGAATGGAGAAGACAGCTTGTCTCTTCTCAGAACACTGTGCACAGAGAGTCAGGAAGGTAAACAGGACCTTGTTTTTATAGGGGTCATTTTGGGGAATAGAGAAATAGAGTGTCAAATATTTATTCTGTCTGAATGTGTGTGTCGGTTGGCTGCTATTGTACACTGAGGTCACTGTGTACCATGCCAACTGTATACATATGCCTTAAATACTAGCAAGGTCCTGACCTTGGCATTGGTTCATGTACTTCATATTAGTTTCAGGCCAGTGGTCTACAGCATTATGAAGCAGGCAACATAGCCTGGGAGAAAGATGTGCCAACCCTGACCCTCTCCACAAAAAATGCTGACAAGAGCAGTGCAAAGCCCAGAAACCCAGAGATCATTGAAGGACAGGGCTAAGGATGAGCAAGAAACCTTCCAAGATCTCTACTCCCCAGTTCCTTCCCACCAATGTGAAATACATCTCATCCAAAACTTCGTAGGACTCTCTTGCACCTTGTCCTCTTAGCCACCAATGATAACTTGCACAACATTCCCCAATAGGCAGGACAAGACATGGAGCTGATACTTGCACAGGGCAGGGGCTCTGCCTTCATCACACTCCTCCAGCAAAAAGTCTGGCCCAGAAACAGGGAGAACATGTTTCCTGCCCAGATTGCATATCTTTGGCTGTCTTACTGCAGGAGAGAAAGGGACTGAGCATTCAGCTCACAAGCCACATTTCACAGATTGTAATTCGCCTGTTGAATCAGACAGGCCAGTTAAAGGGAAAATACTTTGAACTGTGTCTGGGAACAGCACTATGCACAAAGACACATGGCTGAGCTCACGGATGTCTAACACATCTGTGTGCCTTAGTGCAGCAGTGTGGCTTGTGCTTGGACAGCAGCATGGGAACAGCAGGCAGAACCTGCAGATGCAGTATCCAGAGCCATGCACAGGCTGCTCTGCCCAAACGGGAAGCAGTGCCGCCAGTGTGGAAGCCCAGCCCTGGTCTACTAGAAGGGCTGCTGTAGTCCAGAAATGCTCTTTTTGTAATTCCTGCATCTTGTAGAAAAACACAGAAATTCTCATTTAAGACCATTAACTGATGATGAGTCTGCTGCATGCCAGCCTAAGACCTTCCACTGCTTTTTGTTCTTATTGTTTAAACTGCAGCCCTTCTTCCTAACCTAAATTTCTTTAACTTTGGTTTGCAGCCAACAGATCTTTCTGCCTTTCTCTGGTAAATTTGAATCCCATCTAGCAACCAGAAACCTCTTCCCTTTTTAGGTACTTGTAAACTATGACTGAATCACCTTTCAAACTTCTCCACCAGTAAACTAAAGTAGCTTGAGAGACTAAAGCAGCACACTTAGCGCTAATACTGGAGTATGTCAAAGAATGTTTTAAATTGGTTCATTTCCAGCTTTACCATCTACCCATTCCCTATCTCTGCCCCATCTAAACCACAAAGTTGAAGCTCAGAAAGTTGTGAGCTAGGTTCAAACAAATATGAGGATTTTAAAAGTGCCCCCTTTTCTTAGTGTTCTGCACATTTTGGGTCGTTTTACCTTTTCAAACACATCAGAAAAAAACACGTCAGAAAAAAACAATTCAAGACACCATGGCAAACAGTCTCAGCAGTATACCAAGGGAGGTCCAACTGCAATTTCCCCACTTTTCCACCAGCTGCCTGCTTCCCAGCCTACTCTGCACAGGTTAATGCTGCTCCAATGCAGCCACTACAAATTTTGGCAGACTCAAAACACTGAACCGGGCCCACCCAAATCACATCATCCATCTGGCACAGGCAACCCAAAGCTGCCCTTTTAGCACCTTGTTATCTCATGATTCTGGTCTGCCAGTTCATGGTCTCCTCCACACTTGGTTAGAAATACACACCACGCAATCACCACTGCCACTGGGTTCATGAAAATGAGGAAGAGGTTTGTGTCTGTAGTTGTTTGACCGTAGTTATAGGTAGCTTCAGGCAAACATTTAGGACCTGTATCTCTGGTCACCTTGCAATCCATCCAAACCCTCCTCTACCCAAATTCAAGTCTCTTCTCGGTGGAGGTGAAGACCCACCAGCCTCACAAAGCCCAAGGCGTTGGACAGAAGAGACAGCTACACCCCAGGCAATTGTTCTAACACACAACCATGTCAAGGGTATAGACTGCTGCAGAAAGGACGGTTCAACCATGGTAGAGCTGGGACCAACAATATATACAGATTTTCCATGGGTTTTGCTCACTCCAAAGTCCGATGAAACCCAAGTAACCATTAGATCTCAGCCTATGCTACTTGTATAGGCTGTAAGAACTACATTAACCCTAAAAGGCACCAGGACCTGGATCAACAAATGCACACAATTCCTTAGCCTGTTTCAACAGTCATGTTCCACTAAGAGACTTTTGCAGGAGAGGTTTGCCTGCTGACAGTAATGCTGGAGCCTATTGCTAAGTTACCACCTCCTTACGGAGAGGAGAGGGTTACAAAAGTCTAAAAATTAAGCCCTAAATTGCACCATACGAGCTGCTTGAACAGCCACCTTACAAGGGCTTATATGTATACAGTGCTTTAATTAATTCATTTTTAATTAGATTTGATATTACACTGAAGTACCTTGATGATAACAACACCTTTCACTTTGGTACCTGGAGTATGCCTAAAAGCGCCACAGAGCCAGAACTCAAAACATAATTAACCGTAAATGGGCACAGTGCCCAAACAGAGTCCAACAATGGAACAGTAACAAAACCACATCCCACCCACAAAGCATCCTATATAAACAACCCTTCAGCAGCATAAAGCTGAAGCAAGTAGTCTCAGGAAAGGTGTTCAGTGAACTCTTCAAGAGCCAACAACATTAGCCACAACTACTGCTTCAAGAGTTGCATCTTGATCACTGTGGGAGATCCTAAAGACCAGACAAACTACAGACACATCTGGGATCTCCAGGCAATAGACGTCGTGAGTAGATGTGACTTATCTTCCTGGCCTCCTCCAGAGGATGCAGTGCCAACCACTGGAGGCTCCCCCACACTGCCTGGCACACAGGACATGGCAAAATGTTTTGTTAGGTGGATCTCGGAGGACAGGATCCTTCTGTGTCTCTCTCAGCAACTGAGGAAGAAGGCAAATTAGCTTGAATTCCCATGGTCACAAAAATGAGAGGCTGAAAAGTGCTTTCTTACAGGAATGAGGGGAGATGCAAGGAGAGTTAGGACCTACAAACTCACAAGTGGTGCCTTGACACACCTACATTAGAGCAATGGCTTTCAGCACGCTCCTGCCAACACCACTCCTGACTGTAATCCTCAGGTGAGGACACCCCTCCTCTGCCAGAAGCAGAGGGAAGCTGCACAGGTGAGCTGTGCAATGACATGCAGAGACCCTTCCCAAGTCAACAGGTTTGTCCCTAAGAACTGAAGTCTCCTAAGGTTTCTGTTGGAAATGGGTCATATTTCTCAGACTGACCAACATGTTGGCCCCAGAACAGCCCTTCCACACAGGTGCCAGGGCTTCCAGCTTCTGGGCTACTGTGCTGGGATGGAGAAGCTGCAGGTCCATCAATTTCTCCAAGGGTCTCAGTACTCCCATTTCTCAATAGGAAAATCTTGACACCCAAAGGATGCTATAGGCACAGTCCTCGAGGCTTCCAGGTTCCTTGCCATTGAGGTACAAGATCTGGAGGCATGACACAAGTCCAAGCTCTGTCTCAAACGTTGTTGTTCCCTGGGGTCCTTCTGGAGAGTCCCCACCACTTTGTGGTTCCAAGTCCCACTCTTCCCATAGGCCTTCCCTTTTATGTAGGGCATCTCATATGGGAGAGTTTCAATGTTCTCCCAGATAGAAAATTTCAGAATTCATCTTCTCATGGGAAATGTTTTGCAGCCTCAACTTGCTCCAAATTCAAATACAGAATCTTTGGCAAAGATGGCATTCCTTACCAAATGGAAGTTTTCCATTTCTGCCATCTCTATCACAAGGTGTGCCCCTGGCACAACGTTTCACCATACAGGTCTGAAGACTAGAATTGTGTTTGGTAGGTCAGCACACTCTGCACTTGGCTAATACACCAGGCTAATACATCTTAAACAAACACTAATGCAGCCCTATTGCTTCTGTCATATTTGCTGTCTCTACTGTTTTTATTGGAGGTGATGCTCCTTTAACCTGTTTCTGCTTTGGCCTATATTTGACAAAGGGAAAAAAATGAATCTCAGTAGCAGCAGCTCGTGCCCACCTTGACTCCTTTATTCCTATACTCGCTGCAAATGCTACTTATCAAACAGGGACTCACTGAAGAAAGCTCCCTCCAGCCAGAATGAATGGAAACATGAGGTCCACTTGATTAAAAAACAAAAACAACAAACAAACAAACAAACAAAAGCCTTGCTTAATGCTGTAAGTGTTTGTCCTCCTTTTTTCTGTGTTTCTATAGAGAGGGTAAAAATGCAGTTATGGCTGTGCATCTAAGCAGGCTGTGGCATCTGTAGCTACGAATTTGAATGGTGTTTTACTCCTTGGTGTTCTGTGGTGGCAGAATCACAAGAACTGCTCTGAGTCTGTGACTCTCCACTGCCACTGAAAGTAACTGGGCTGTATTTAACTAAAGCCCTATCAGAAACATGGGAGGTAGCAAAAAACCCTGGCAGATACAACCTCCACAAGTCACCTAACAGTCTAGAGCCTGTGCAAGAGAACCTCAATGTGCAACTGACACATCACCTCATCCCACTCTCTGCTGCAACCTGCCAGTGGGTAGTTACAGGCTCCAAATTGAGAATATAAAATAAAATAGTGTCCATAATATGCCTTTTGCTTTAGGCAACTTATATTTCCAGTTTATGCAAAAAGGATGGTCAGAGGTTCTCACAGATGTTAATGTGAGTGTCTTTGCACACTGCAGCAGCTCGCTTAAATCTCTGCAGTCCTGCACAGGGGTATACACCATGTAAACCACAATGTTCAATTTAAATTCCTGGGGGTCAACATTAGCCATTATTATGCCTTTTAATTAACTCATAGCCATGTTTCTCTTTTACTAGATCTGTGACAGCTGGGACTCCACTGGGGCATGCAGCACAAGATGATGTGGCCCACTTTGGGCATTTAGACCTCACCTTCACTGTCCGTGGGTCTATCTGTGCAATAACACCAAAGATATAGCCTTCAGCCAGGATTAATAACCGAAAGCTCTCCAAGGACACAAAAGACACACTCTGTTCCTAGCATGCACCATGATGCTGTGCCCTTCCCACAGAGGTATGCCAGCAGCATACCTGAGACATACCTTTGCGTTCCTGGGAAGAGTCCTGGAGAAGACCCAAATGACTGGAAGTGGGAACATGCTGAAATGACTGAGCTCTGCAGAGCTGGTGTTGGAATGAAGCTTGGAAACCTTACTGGAGCCAGAATGGCTACATTATTCCTCTCTGCGTGTCCCATTACATCCCTACCACACAAGTTTTTTCCCTTAACTAGGCTCCTCTAGTGCTCTTTGTATCAGGGAAAACTGACTACAATGCCAATCTGTAGTACCACATATATTTCTAACTTTGAGTTACAAAATGAGCAACTGATAAAATCCTCTTCCTCCATGTTTCTTATTCCCACACTTAGTATTTAGTTATTCTTCTTTCAAGTGAAAGTTTTGAAATTGCTATATGATTTGGCCCAAAGCCCTAAGCTGAAATCTCAGCTCCATTGAAATCAATGAGCATTTGGCCACTGGGCAAGGGTGTATTCTGAATATCCAGGCTTTTCACTCAAATTGTTCAGACAGTTAGGGTGTGCTTCTGAGCGCATGGAGTGGTCAGAAGTGACAGAGGTGCACATGCACGTGGCCACTCAAATGCTTACCTGAATACTGCAACAGCTATAAAGAATGCATGTACAAATATCCAGTACTAAAATCCAGGGCTGAAGTGTTTGGATTTGCCAAACCTAGTACTCTATGAACACTAGCTGGTTTGCAAACAATGTAATTGGAGTAGAATTGCTATTGTGTTTGTTTGTTTTGAATATTTTTGGCCAGGAAGTTGTCCTGGAGGTATAGTTGAGCATAAGTGGTCTGATGGAAAAATGTCATTCATTCTGTTCCTATTAAAACCAAAAACAATAGCCACACAAAGACAGCAGCGACAATTTCTGCTCTTCATGCCTCTAACAATGTGTTTTCAACCCTAAAGGCAACATCTTGTTTGTACCCAATTGATTCTGGGATCATATTTTATATAATCAAATATATCTATAAACAAAGATATATTTTATGAACTGCTCAATTTCCAGATGACCTTGGAAACTGCAGTTCATAAAATATAGCTTTATCTCTATCTTCAAAACCAGTTTGAAAAAAATGGCCCACCCATACTCTATGGACCACCAGTCAAGACCCAGCCAACAAACAGATTATCCAAAGCATCAAAAACTTTAAAATACATTAATTCTTTGTTTCAGCCATTGAATAATAAGCACAAACTCTTTGCCCTAGGACCCTGGTAAGAACCTGGGTGGCATCCATCAACTTTGAATCACCAAAGGAAAGTGTAACCCTCACCCCAGGAGACAAAACAATCTAAGCAAAAAAAACCATTTCATTAAATGGTTATTACAAAATCTGTACATGAAACTATATATAGATCCCTTACAGTCATGGCAAAGCTGAAGGCTATGTTTCAGGTTACAAGGAAGGATTTGCTGATATAAAATGGCCATTAGTGGAATATCATGTGTTCAAAGAAGGGCAACACGTGTCCAAAGAAGGGCAATGAAGCTGGTGAGGGGTCTGGAGAACAAGTCCTACGAGGAGCGGCTGAGGGAGCTGGGGTTGTTCAGCCTGGAGAAGAGGAGGCTCAGGGGCGACCTTATCGCTCTCTACAGGTGCCTTAAAGGAGGCTGTAGCGAGGTGGGGAGTGGTCTCTTCACCCAAGTGCCAGGTGATAGGATGAGGGGGAATGGGCTAAAGTTGTGCCAGGGGAGGTTTAGGTTAGATATTAGGAAAAATTTCTTTTCTGAAAGGGTTGTGAGGCATTGGAACAGGCTGCCCAGGGAAGTGGTTGTGTCACCATCCCTGGAGGTATTCAAAAGACGTTCAGATGAAGAGTTTAGTGATATGGTTTTAATGGTGGACTTGGTAGTGTTAGGTTATAGGTTGAACTTGATGATCTTGGTGGTTCTTTTCCAAACTAAATAGTTCTGTGATTCTGTGATAGTGTGATCATCAGTATTAGAAAAGGATGAAAAAAAAAAAAAAAACTATTTGGTGTTTTACAGTGCTATTAGCCATGGAAGTGTTTCCTTAAGGCATGGTAAAGATAAAAAAAAAAAAAAAAAAAACTCAGTCAAAGCAAAGTGAAACAATTTTAACAGAGACTGCCTACATCACCTGGGCTCTACCAACAACAAGAGGACAGAAAATACACCATCATGGACTTGTGGGAGCATTACAAGTAAACTTGCAAAAAACAAGAGTCTCCATGGTTACAGAACACCCCCAAATGCTAGCTACCAGTTCCTTCAGAAAAAAACAGCAAGGGCCACTACCAACAGATAAATGCAGCTGAGTCTCTGAGTAAGGCTTACGAAGACACAAGGCTTACGAAAAAACTGCATGTTCTCATTCTCTGCCTAACCCAGTCTCACGCCCACCAAATTTAGGTGTAAAAAGTGAAGGACCAAGAATGCACTCTTAGCTTTAGATAGCACAGCACATCTGGACGTCTTTTTCCTCCTCTCTCAGTATATTGTACTAAAAGAGAACAAAGGCCCCAGAAGTGTTAAATTACTAAGATGTGAAGTCTGAGGTCAGGAAGACCATAAAGCACGCAGCATCATCTGCAGCACCTCACTGTGGAGGACCTGTTCAAATCCATCCCACATCAGCAAAAACCCAGCACAAAATCTGCCTACCGCCCTGCCCACAAAGACTTACAGGGGACAGTCAGTTTTAACATGCATTTTCAAACATGCTTGATATGTGCAAGTATGGCAGATCCCAAAACTTGGGACCAATTACGATGATGTTAATTCAGGTCAGGCAGAGGTGGAGAGAAGGTCAGATGGAGCAGCCCACCTTACTAAATTTTGGGGGGTATTTCAACCTCCCCTGGAAGTCCCGGGCCAGGGAACATCTCACTGTTTCATACAAGACCAGGTGGAAACACTGCACAAAACAGGCATTCAAAGAGCAAAGCAAGTACCTTAACGTCTGGACAAGTTAAATTCAATTAGCAGTTTCTAACACTGGGGTGGGGAAAAGATTTATCTTTTAACCTATAAACTCATATTCACTACCATTCCGTGACAAAAGCCAACCACTTGCTCTCTTAATTACAAATATTTTTTTCCACGTCTCTTTGAAAATTCACCATTGTCTCTAGTAGGGGTTTAACAAATCCACCAGAGGGTATTTCCAAAACAGAAAGTCATGTTTTTATCGGGATCTCCCCACAAGAGACCCTGGGGCTTACATTAAAGACTTGTTTGTGCTCTGTAATGCTATATTAGAAAGATGAAAAGTATTTCTATTAGGTTAAGAAATGCTTTAAAGCACTGGTACCAAAAGAAGCTCAAACAGTAACCACAGGTCTGTTTTTCATCCAAACACAGGAGAAAGAAAGAAAATAAAGATCATCCCTGAGACAGCATTTCCAAGGCAGACAGATACATATGTGTCCAAATCCCACCAAATGTGGATGGAATTACCACCCTATACTATAAAACTCTCCCAGTACCCACAACGCCCTGGGTCTCTGCCATTGCTGGAGCAACAGCCTGTGTCAGGCCAAGTTCTGCTCTCTTCCCACGCATTGACCTCTCTGTTGAAGTCAGTGGGACCATTCGCACAAAAGAACCTGATCTGCAGAGAAGGGCTGGCTCCGGTCCGTGCCTGCAGCACCCGTGCGCTCGCCGAGCTGGGGGAGCGACTGAGCCCTACAGAGAAGGGGCCACCCTCCTCTGTGGGCTGCAGGGAAGCAGCTAGTTGTAAATTCCATTTGGGACTCTGGGCACTGCCCAGTGGAGACACTAACACAGCGTGTCTCCTGCCTTGTCCAGAGTGTGGCTTCCCAGCATTGTTCTGAATAACTCTGGACCCCCACTGAAACACAGTGATGGGTGGCTTACACTGAAATGTCCCCCAACCAGGCTGATTTATGGCTGCCAGGAGTCTCAAGGTTGTCAGCTCTTCCTGATTAATTTTTTTATCCTTATTTTCCCTCTTTTTATATTTGAATATTGCTTACTGCAATATTCTTCAGAACTATTCTCTGGAAAGCCATGCTGGCTAATTTTTGGCTTGTAAATTGCTCATGAGCAGTTTGTGGCTTGTGTTAAAAAAAAAAAAATCAAGCAACTCTGCCTCATTTTGGTTGGATAAAGAGATTTTGTGGCCTCCATCAATTCTAGTCCTTGACAGCAGTGACAGAGCTCTTATTATCACAAACAGACAGTTGCAATTTTAAAATTTGCTTCCTGTGACTCTTCATTAAAATTTAATCAACAGTTTCTGCTTCCACAAACATTTCCGGCAGAAAGTCCATTTTATAGAATATTCACAGGCAATAAATAAGATTGAAGGTAAAGCAAATTTGAGTTTTTGATGTGAGCAAACCTTTGCTGGTTGTCAGCTACTCCACTGAAGGACATGGGGAAAAGAAGCAAAGTAAGGGGTGTTACAGGTCATTTTCTAGGAGATGTTGCAGAGTGCAAGCAAACAAAAAGAAGGACCAATGGTGCAGCAGTGAAACATGGGTGAACAGAAGACAATAGGTAACATAGTGGTTGCCTGTTCAAAATGGATAGGGGCTTATTGGACTTGCTTTACGTCTAGCTGCAGATCACAAGGTGGGAACTTTCACCAAACTTGCCAACAGATCCTGCACAACACAAACAACTTAAGGTGAAAACCAGAGTTCTGAACAAAAGATAGTTGTTGAGTAAGAAGTTATTAATAGTGCTGGGTTTTATCCCAGAAATATTGCGTAAAGTAGGACAATTCACATCCTTTCCCTGTGCTTCCATTTCCTCTCTCAAAGATCCTGCTTAATATATTTGGGGCAGGGACTGTCTGTTGTTATGACCCTGTGCTGTGAATAGCACGAGGGGAACAATGCTGCAGTTGGGACCTCTGGATGCCACCACAAGCACCAATTATAAGCAGCAGTGACAACAAGCAGAAGGAGTTTGGGATCCCAGGAAGACCTGAGGAAAGACAGCACACAATGTGGGATTCATTGTGTATTAAAAACATGGATGATTCTCATCTCCATAAAGAGTGACAGGGAAAATCAAGGAAGCAGTTGAGCTAGACAAGAGAGAAGATTCTCTGCCCAGCTTAAGCGAAATTCCTCCAGAGCTGCTCCTCTTCTTCTCTCTGACTGCTCCTCCCCTTCACCATCTCCCCAGACTACCCTTGAATAGATCCTTTAGTAGCAGAGGAATGCAAACACCTAGAAACCCACAAAGGCAATGTTCAGGAGGCTAAGAAGCAGTACAAAAATGATGGAAAGAGTGAGCTCACTTGTGCTGGGAAACATTCTTGCAGGAAACAGTCTAAATACACTGTGTAAGTGAGTTTCTGATAAACATGTAAGAGGTGCAGCAGAGAGGCCCACAGTCCCTGAAAGAAATGCTGCCAGTACAAGGGCATAGTAGTTGACAGGTGGTGGGGAACGCAGCCACATTATCAGTTATTGTGACCAGTGAGGCTATTTTCACCTCCACATGCAAAAGACATGTTCCACCAGTTCCCAAAGATGTAGCCCAACTCTCTTTGTCTTCCAGTCCTTTACACTGCCCCTTCCTTCTGTTGTCTTGTCCATGCCAGATGCCACCAACCACAGGTAAAATAACCAAAATCACTCATTTTTGCCCTTCCAATCTCAATTCACCTTGGCTGTGAGATGCATGATTTTTTTTTCTTTCCTTTGCAAAATCAATGACCTTGAAGACCCTGAACAGTGCTCTTAAGCCCCAGTCTCATCCTCCTTTCATTTCTGTAAATGCTGATCACCTCCCACATCTCACCGAAGTTCTCCAGGCAGCCTTGTCCTCAGGAAATTGAGAGGGTCTGAATCATCTTCTCAGACAAGGACCTGAATATTGGTGCTTCTTTGCTGGTTTCCTGCCAGTTTGGAATGGTGCACCAATTCCACCATAACTTCAGAATATACTTCAATGCTGCTTTGAGGCTGTGTCACTCTCTGGTCACACTCTCCCCTGGACTGCAGGATGCAGAAGCTGTGCTTCCTCTTATACTCATATTTTGTGACAGGTGACTGCTCTTCACCCTCATGCCTTGTCTGTCCCTGCAGTGGCAGCTCCTCCATCTGATCTTCAAGCCTGAAACACCAAGAGAAGAAAGCCTTCCTGCTCACCTAAGTGCTGCTGTTTGCAGTTACAGGAGTACCCCTGTGCACATACAGAAGAAGGCTGACAGTCTTCACAACCCCAGATGCCTTCACCCACCTTTTTTCAACAGACAGGCTCAAGCCTAGTGGCCATATGATGGCTCCACGATGGCCATGTCTGTGCTGTGTTGAGCCTGACACAGAGGAGACTCCTGCAGCCAGACAGGCAGAGGAAGAGCTGGTGGTCCTGTCTCAGTTTTAAGACCTTGCACCTGGCTTGACTCAGAACCACACTTGGTCCAACTTCCTGAGGGTAGGCAAAGTCCAAGAGAAGGGAGCATGGCTGGGAGGGACTGGTACTGGCTGTAGAGGAATAGGACAGCACTAAGGAAGAAGTTGGATGGGGTACTAAGACCCAGAGGAAGGTGAGAGTTTGCTGCTCTATTTTTCCCTTTGCCATATCTACGTTTGGTGGTCCCTTCAGCCTCAGTGAGCCATGTAATGGAGGGCAGGCCTAGCCTTGTGCACTTGGCATGAGCACAGCACACGAAGCACAGCTAAGGGCCACTCACTCCCTTGGTATTTTGCCTAGAGCCCACATGCCCCTGTAGACAGGAAGGACAGCAAACTGACATCCCTTCCATTCTGTCTCTCCCACAAAATCCAGGCCCAGAAGGGAACCAAGATCTTGGGGATAAGCAGAACCCTATTCCAAAACAGCATCGTAATGGGCCACAGAGCAAGGGAGCTCAGGCAACAGGACAGGAGCATCAGGCCTGTGCCACATGGTAGAAAAGAGCTGTTTTACTGGGTTGTGTTCTTCTATGAACAGCCTCATAGCCTCCATATGGCTACAACCAGCCAAAGTGACTACACATGTGTCCATAATTCTTCTCTGACCCTCAAGAATCTCACCAAATTTACCACGGTTCCTAACACTCAACCTATTGGACTATGTTCCTCTACCATTACTATACAGTCCCAGATACAAGAAACACATTTAAAATCTAACATAGATGATGAACATCAAGTTTCCACAGCAAGAGAGAGTGCAGTCTCTACCACGGATCAGCTTTTATAATGGCACTTCTGAGCAAGGACCCACATCATTGTTTACCTGGGTCTCATCCGAAGCCAGGGCACCACGAAGACTGAACATCACAGTAAAGCATAGCCTACCCTATTGTGCTTTTCATCACATTTCTAAAACTTGTACCCCTCCCTCCGTAATTTGGTGGTAAATAAATGTCTGGTCAAAATACCAGATTAATTAACTGGGAGCATCTTTGTGAACATGAACGAGAGCTCAGCAGACACCTCAGAAAATCAGCCCTGCCATAAGAACCATGTTCTGAAAAACGTTCCCAGCTAACTAAAGATGAACAGATCCAGCTTCCTAAGTACACACACACAGACTCCCCTAAATTGCATTACGAGCCCTATGGAAATGCAGCAGACAGTTCATCATGAAGGGAAGTAATTGGGAAGACTAGCTCCCAACACTGTGCTCTCCTTCACTCCCCTGACAATTTGACACATTGCTGTTTATCCTAATCCATTGTTCATGGTCCTCCACCCAGTTTTCAGCCCATGTGATGCTCTCCTGTCCCTACCAACTGGAATTAATTTGGGGTGACAGGATTTTATGAAGTGCTCTGTATCTGAAGACTTTACTGCAATCTAAATACTGGCAAAATATTACCTGGTTTCATACAGATATTTTGGCATTTTATCAGACACCCAGAGTAAACAAGCAAGCCATCATGTTTTTCTGGGGCAGGTGGCTTGTAATTCCTGCCTCCCTCAGTGATCCTCTGAATAACCATGTGACTTTGAGAGGGAGATATTGGTCTGCAAGAATTGTTTATCAACATAAATATTATTCTCACATTATTCCCCTCTACCTCTAACTTTTCTTGTAAAGCTGATGCTGCTAAAAAGCTTAGCTGAACTTAGGTCAAGAAAAGATGGCTTTTGAAAGACTTCCAATGGTTCATTTGCAATAAATGGCTGAGGAATAAATCATTTCAGCTGTGATGAGTCCTCAAGCAGCCAGCCCTATTAGCAGGGAGAGCTCTGGGCAACTCCAGCACTGAAAAACAGGACAAGGCTTCCGTGATGCATGGGGACTCGTGACAAACACAGAATGCAGCCAGGAAAGACCACCATGCTGCAGAGAGGCTGCCATGTTGGGTGAGACCACGCTCCTTGCTAGACAGGGACCTCTGTTTCATGGCAGCAAAAATCACTTACTCCCCTTGAATAACTTCCCACTAGGGAAGTCTTCTGCATTCTCTCAAGGACAGAGCTGTTGTTTCTGCCCTGATGCCCACAGGCTTATAACCCCCCATGCATTTTTACCCTAGTTAATCCAGCTAACAGCATGCCTATGCTTCATACAAAAGTCTTGCCCTTTCTGTCAGTCTCACTATGCCTCATTTATGTGACTTTTTGTGTCCCTTTGCCTTTCAGAGACTTCAGGTTTCAACCGTGTGTGGGGCGCAAGTTGTTTCCAGGGTCCCTTCCCCCACTCCCAAATGCAAGAGCCACAGTAATACTTTGCATGTAAAACACTAGCAGCCTTGTGCCTGTGTCACTGAGGGCACAAGACCTCTGTCCACCACCAGGAGCAGTGCTGGGGACCACCACCATGCCTTCAGCTCAACAGGCACAGTCCAACATGTACTGTAGTCAGGTATCCCCAGGACCATCTGCCTCCAGCCTCTCTGAGGCCTGACATGGTAGCTGAGACAGTGTCTGGGGGCTGGATTCGAGGAGAAGGCTTTAGGGAACAGCTGGGATAGGAAGCTTCATGCTCTGGCACATGAGGACCACAGCTAGGATAGCCAGTCTGATAAGCTCACGGTGGGGAATGTATTTGTGGTCTACAAAGCAAAATACCACACCTATGTGCAACTCCTATAGCATACCGCCCCAGTAATTCAGCCAGCTCACGTGGACCACGAGTGCAGCACAGAAGGGCTGTTGACTTGGGGTAATTCATCAAGTTCAGTCCCAGGCTGCTCTAACAGGTTTGGACTCGAGCACCTAATCCAAGCCCAAACCTGAGGAAGGGGGACTCCCATCTCAGGCTGCTCTTCAGAGGCTCTGTGTTCAGGGTGGCTTCTCCAGAAGGTACCAACAACTCATAACAATCTGCTTTGACCTGGTCCCCCTTTTTTTCTTGGTAAACTGGGAGCCTAAGGGCACCAGCCTCCTCCCTGCTACCCCGTTGCCTCGCCCTGAGCAGGGTCACTGCCATGCAGCATTGACAGCCCAGGGCCAGCTTGGAATAGAGCTGCCGTGAGAGTCCTTGGCTCCTCAGGTTAGTGCAGCTGTTTAACAAAGTCTACTTTGTTGGCAGCATGATAAAAATACCTGCCAATTTTTCTTCAGAATAAGAGTGTTTTGGGCAGGAATCTGGTGCAGAATAGTTCTTTCCCTTTAAATTCACACCCTAGGCCAAGCATGTTTTGCAAGAGCCTCCCTGTGCAGACAAGCCCCGAGGCTTCAGTACAGAAAAACACCCCTGCTGGGGGAAGCACCCAAGCCATTTCAAGGCCAGGGCTCCTGAGTACTACAATGAGGGGCATGCTAAGCCTGCACATGGCAGAAGAGAAGGAAAAGGCTCAGAGACATGGTTCTGCAAGAGGGTGAGAAGAGAAATGTGTACCAGAGACACTTGGCATCTCTTCTGACCTGCAGAAAAGACTACAAAGAAAAGCAGGGGAAAAGAGGAGAGGACAGACAAGTGTCACACGCTCAGGCCAGCTGACTTGGAAATAATGAATTGTGCCTCTCCTTCTAAAAAATGATGATATTGGATTAAATATAATGAGCTATCCATCCAGAGATGTGTTTGACGTTTGTTATTACCTTTTGATATTTTGAATGTTTAGGCCCCAGAAAGCATACACGGTCTTGCTTTGCTGTGGATAACAAAGGATAAGAGGAGTTGGAGATTCCCAGAAAATAAAGCAAATACAGCACCTGGGGCTTTACGGGAAATACCAGATTATCACAGTTCTAACAATAACACCAGAACTGTTGGCAGTACTTCAGACTGCTACTGCTTTTTTTTTTTTCTTTTTCTTTCTAACCCCCAAAAATGAACAAGACACATACCTAACCCTGTAAGAAAACCAGAGCTGTGACTCATGTCATCTCTCTCAAACACTATTTGACTCAAAACATTAGCAACACAAAATGTTACAACACATGAAGTGAGCAACAGCCCTGCTAACACAGGACTTGTTCTTAAATTGCATGGCCTGCCCACATTTTCCAAATATAGGGTAGAAAAGGAAACCTCTCCAGAAGTACTAGTAATTGAAGCAAACAACTAAATACATGCTATGGAGACAGAGGTGGTTTTGAAAGCTGTTATCAACATATTTCCATCGCACAACATTTCTTTGTCACCTCTTGCTTTCTTTTCAGCACATCAGCAGCAGAGAGAATGGATAAGCTCAACCAGAGAAAGGAACAATTCCCTGAAATGCAGTTTAGGGAAGACCTAAGCAACAACAGCAGCACTGCAGCAGCTTGTCTGCAGACTCAGGAAGACAGTTTTACACCTTGAAGTTTGCCAGCAGAAGAGCTATAAGTATAAAAAGTTAAAAATTAAAAAGCTAAAAAAATTAAAGCTTGGGAAATCTGTGGAAGCTGAGGTGACATGCCCTAGGAAGCGTCTGCAGCACCTATACTGTCATCGGCAGTACAGATCGGCATCCATAAGCCTGCCTTGACAAACGAGCTGAGAGAGGGAGGATCACTGAAGAGGCAGAAGCATGCACTTTAATCAATACATGAGGGCTATGTGCTAGGGCTACACACAGCCCACATTTGTAGCCTGCCTTTACTGCTGCTTTACCTCCACTGGTATCCAAGCAAGTAACAAAAAAGCTTGCTCAGGATGTCTTCATGTAGCAATACTCTTCCCTGATTGTAGTGCAGACATCACACCGGCTGGGTGAGGACTGTTTGCCCATGGCAATCTTTTTCACTTGACAGCTCTTCTTTGGTTATCAACAAATCTTCATCTTCATGCCTGAAAGTGCACAATTGTCAATCAGGAAAGCTGATTCAGATCCTCAGCCTTGTTAAGGAATAGGATGCTGCAGTGCAGCATGGGTGCCTACACACCACCACGGCAGCACAGGATGGGCACTGTCCTTCACCCCCTGCCTCCTGCAGGAAACTCAAGTGTTCGATTAACCATCACCCACAAACATTCCTCCAGATGTTGACCTTTTTCTCCCCCCATCTACCGCTATTATTTGCCAAGATGTCTTCATGAAATCCACCCACTGACAGGGGGTCCCAAAACAAGACACCCAGGAGTTTACCAGGTCTCTCCCTTGATCCATATGTGTCCACTTCATACTGCAGAAAAGTCTCCTTATTCCTTAATTGTCTCATTTGCTCTGCTGGTCAGAAAGAGCATGCCTGGGGCTCACCAGGGTGGGCAGTGGGAAAGACATCCAGAAATAGGTAATTGGTACTGCATCCCATGTTCCTGAGATGAACTTTTTAGGGAAAAAGGTTCAGATTTTGGACAAAGACTTTTCACACCTGGAGGGACTGGGGGAGGCAACACCCAAGACTCTGGGGAATGTTCTTTTGCACTGAGCAGAAGCAAGGACATTATTATACACACACTGCTTTTGGTACTGAGTCATCATTTCATGTAAGATCCAGGATAATTTCTGTTTTGGACTGAATCTCTTTCTCTTGATCACGTAACTAGCATCTCTGCAATGTTAGGACCTCTTTTGCAATGCATGTTTTAGCTGTTTGTTACCCAACAACTAGCCAGAGAGTTTATTATAGCATTCATTAAAGGTGCCTCTCACGCAGATGCCCAGCACAAATACAAAAACCTAAACTCATTTATTGACAAACATGAAGCAAAATACACTTCAACACCAAAGTGAAGTTCATCACATTCCTTGTCCTTCCCCTCCAGGCAAAAGCCTGAATGAGCAGATGAGACACGCGTGATCTCTGGAAGGGAAACTGTTTCTTGGGTAGTAGCAAGCAGGCAGACTTCGCCTTTGGAAGACAGCCTGCCCTGTTCCAGCACCTTGACCTATTGATCCAGGACCTGTTAGACCTTCTGGATCTGAAACACATTAATATCTCCAACATTTTTAGGCAGCCAAATTTCACAAGACAAGATTAGCAATTTGCTCTGCTCATGGCCAACCTAGCACTGTGATAGTATGTGATGTAGAACTGACACTGCTGCACAAGATGCTGTGCCCATCTATGATCATATCCTGGAGCAGACATAGCGGCAGTACAGATTGGCTCTGAAAATCTGCTGGCCAAGAAAGCCCTGCTGTGCACTGCCATCTGTCTAGCCAAAAGGGAGCAATGTGCCAGCGGCAGTAGGCACTGGAGTGTCTACCAAGCCTCTCCCTCCATCAGTATTCCTCTCACTTGCAAATCATGCAATGGAAGTCAGGCAAGTGATTTTTTTATTTATTTTATTTTATTTTATTTTATTTTATTTTATTTTATTTTATTTTATTTTATTTTATTTTTTACTTTATAGTGTGGCTGAGGCTTCTCCCCTGCAGAGAGCAGCAAGTTAGCATGTGCATGGCACTTACCAACCTGAACAGCTGTGCTAGCAGCTAGAAGACCTTTCCCCCCTGTGCCTGTGCCCAAACTCAGCACTCCTCTCTACCAGCCCTGCCCCCACTTGCTGGAGCTTGGGAATATGCACAGGAGAACATGGAGAAAGGCATCTGAACACCCACACAATGCAGGCAAGGGGGACGTGGCCAGGTTCAAGACGACAGGCAGAGCCTTTGCCTCAGCTCCCTGGCCAGTTTTCTCCCAAGAGCATCATCAGCCAGTTCCCTGCTGAGCTCATCTGCTGCTCTGACTCCTCACATACAGATGTAGGAGCACTGTCAATAACCTGGCCAACACCAGGTGCTCTGAATAGACTCCTCACACCCATGTCTGCACACTGCCCCTCATAGTATATGACCAGTTTGCCCCCAGAGCCAAGCCTTGTGTGCTCAGCATCTGTGGAGCTAGTTGCCTCCTCAAGCCAGCAGCATGCAAGGCAGAAGAGAAGCCCTTTGTCCTAAGTGAAAGTTGGTAACTTGGCTGCTTAATCTCAGCCCACCCTAAGGGCCTGAGAAATGTCTGGAGATGTCACTGAAACATGAAACAGATGGATAAAGTTGGAAGACTGGTGTCCAGGTAGAAACAGAGAGCTCTGTCAGTTTGAGGGCCAACACTGCTGCCAGCAGGAAGCTGCTCTCTTCAGTGCAGTCAAAGGTAGGCCCTGGATTTTGCACCATGTGGTTTTATGAGGCTTGCCACAGGCAGAAAGCACTATTTATTTTTTTTCTTTCACTGTGATTTTCCTTTTTGGGTTGATAGAGTATCTGCTTTGTGCTTGATAAACACACTCTGCGTGTCGCAGCAGTCAGAGGTAGCTGGAAGCAAACGTGAACACCACACACAGCAGCACACTTCCAGGGCTGTGTCCCAGCCCAGGCCAAGGCAGTAGTGAAAAGGTCCCCAGTGGGAGAAAGCTTCAGCAGGCTAGAAGAGGGAGTGCTAGTGAGCCAGGGGTGAAAGATGGCAAAGCTTCTACACCTGGAAACACCTGGCTCCACACCTGGAAATACTCAGCTGGAAAAGCCGCTGGAAGTGGCAGCACAAACACGCAGAGCCCCAGTTCCACAGGGCCGTGGACAAGGACTGTGCCTGTCCAAGAGGGCCTCCTGGATTACCGGGGCACTTTCCCTCCACATTACTCCCCAACACCATTGAGCAGTGACATATTGTCTCTACATACATCTGAAGGAGCCCAGCACCAGCCACTGGGGCCAGAGCAGGAACGGCAGAGGGGTGCTGCAGCCATGCTAGTTGCTTGAGGGAGCAGCCACTGTTGCTGGCTGGGAGCATCACCATGCTCCAGATAATCTCTGCACTTGGGGCAGAAAAGCTTCGAGCAGCTTGCCTGGGGGAGTCCAGACAAGCAAAGGGAAAAACACTCCCTGTGCCTCAGGCCTTACTCCAGGAGTGCTTAGGTCAAGCCAAGAGGTGGGAAACAGCTTGAACACAAAGAGCTCTTTTGGTGTGTTTTGAACCAGAGGCATAGCTGCTGTGGGGGGGAGCTTTGTCAATGGTTTCACTGGAGGAAGAGGTGTGCAAGAGGCATACAAGGAGCAATAGGATCAGTATAGGCTTTGCTGGAGCAGTCTGCTAGCCAAAATTGCATGCCCCCACACCTTTAGGAGGGCTGGAGCACATCAGGAACCAGGGGACTCTTAAAAAGTGCCATGGACTTCAAAGTGGAATGAAAAATTCACGTGAGCACAAACACATGTACACACATACGCATACACAGTTTCAGAGTTGAAATAAAGTCTCAGCCTTCAAATCGAAAAGCTGCTGAAAGAGAGAGAGTCGGATGTTCAGCTGGTGCGTATCACACACAGAACAACAAAGCCAGAGGAGCTAGGTCAGAGAAACATCTGTTGAGAACCTGGCTGATAGATTTTAACCTGATTTTACCCTCAAATTAAGCAAATGTGCAAATTCTGACACCAAAAAGAGGTTTCTCTGAAGGGCTTCCAAACATCAGTGAATGATGTAGGAAATCTGCTTTGAATTTATGGGGAATTATGAATTAAAAAAAAAAAAAAAAAAAACACAAAACTAAAGCACCCAATATTAGTGTAGGTTTAAGAGAATTTCACTGCTTCCCTGAAGAACATCCTTCTGTCCAACTCACCCTTTTGTAGTTGTCTCTTTTTCTGAGCTGCCAGCCAGGAAGTCTCAGACTTGGAGAGCAAATGCAGTTCCCTTCCTCTCCCACTCACCACCAGGTAAGAGAAATCAGCAAGATAAGCTGGGCTTTCACTTGCATGTGTAGTCAAAAATTTAAGGGCAATGCAAGGATGATCCAAGCTGTAAAAGAGCTTCAGGACCACTGGCTCCTCAGAAGTGCAATCATCACCATTACTGAGTGGAGACAAGCCTTGCATGGCTTATAGCTCTTCTCGGCAAAGCATCTCTCCCTCATATTGAGGAGTTCTCACCTTCCAGACATGCCTGAACTAAAGTCCTTCATAAGGACTGCTGAGTCTGCCAAGCCTAATTACCTGAGTTATTAATTACCTAAACGTTTAATTCTTGCCACGATTACATGTATTTGTTGTTACAATTTGGCACAGCTCAAAAATGCAGCACCATAACATTGCCCTTGTCAGAGGGGAGACAATCACAGGTCATCTCAGTTCAAAACACAGCTTTCTATCTGGAGCACAGCATGGGTACCAGGATCAGTGTCCTGGCCAGGAGGCCATGCAAGTCTTGCACTGCTCAGGTTGCTCTCTGGAGATGGTGAGGGAACCTGCAGTTTTGCTCCAATTACGCCCTTGTGGGTCCAGTGACAGCTTCCCTCTTGGACACACTCACATTTCCCAATCATGTGTTTCGTTATCCTGTCCCAGATGGGAGGTCAGTGCAACAGGTGACACATATCTGAACTCCTGGCCTTCGCCCTCCTAAACCACCTCTACTGCCAGCACGTCCCTCCACATCCCTGGTGCTGGCAGGTCAGTGGAGAGTGACCTGCTTCCAGGCTGACAGAAGCCTGGGTAAGTAGATTGACAGAGCACCAAGCAAACTTCTGGGTGAACCAGTAGTTGTGGGAGGCTCCAGCCCAGCTTTCCACTCACCTCCAGCCTCAACCTTAGTGACATGACCTGAAGCTATCTCAAAGAAAAGCACTAGGTTATCTCACTGCTCGTTGGCCTCTGCCCTGAACACAGTCTCCAGCACAGAGTGGACAGCCAGCCCTTGCTGGGAATTCACAGACCAGAAACTTCTCAGCCAAAGGAACCAGCCCAGATTTATGGTCCTAGTCATGAACTGCAAGCTCAGCTGCTCTTGGACTTACTGTCTTCAAGTTCTCTTCAAGAAATGCCTTATTTTTCATTGAGCTTTACTTCCAGAAGAGAACAAGCACATACAAGCAAGAGCTATATGTGACCCATAGCTCCACATCCTCCCCACAGCCTCATTCATTGCTTACTGCAAGAGCATGGCCCTTCTATAGCAAAGTGCCCAGGCACTGAGAAAGGCACAGGATCGTATGATCCCCATACTGAACTCCCCTTATGTACTTGAAAGTGTTCATTGGAGTCCCAGGGGAAATAAGGAGGGGTCAGAGGAAGAAGAGGCTCTTTTCCCCTCCTCTTGCTGCCTCTGGAGTTATGCAGCAGAAGTGGGATGTAGGTCCACACACTTACCCCACCCTAGTCTCCTCCCATCTTCTCCATTTAGTTTTGAGTTCAAGCATGTGCTGCAGTCCCATTAGAGATCAGTGGTGAGCCAAGACTGGAGATTAGGGTAGGACTCTGTGCATAAGGCTGGCAGTCCAGATGCAGGAAGAAGGATCATAACAACACAGCTTTCCTTTAGCTGCTTTGCAGCTGGAACCCATCACATTAACAAAGGCAGGAGAATGATCTGAGGGCATGACCTCAAAGGTCAGCAGCCAGGCTATGCTCAGCCCTTCTCCAGATGTTCCTCCTCTCACCAGAGACTACCTTTCCCAGGTTACTTACATCTGCCTCCAAAAAGGGTTTGAATATGGTATGCCCAGGGCTCTGACTCATGAGTTTTTGGATCCATACTGGGATTTTTTACTAATGGACCACTCTTCTCCATCCTGCTCCTCTGCCAGGAGATCCCAGCCCTTTAGTCTGCCTGAAAGGAGAAGGGTCATCCCTCAGCCCTGCTGGGTCTCTCTCCCATAACTTTTCTGTTTGTATTAACAATTGACACTGTGAGCCACAGGCAGTGGAGGAATAGAGACACTTGCTCATTTATCAATCCATTCTGCAGGGCTAGCTCCAGCAAAAAAAAAAAAAAAAGACCAGAAAGCAGCTGGGAGCAATAACCTCTTCCTTTACCCCAGCATGAATCACTGGAGCTTGTGAGTCAGACCCCCCATTCCCAAATCTCCCAAGCAAGTTACTGCACGTTTGCTGATCTGTGGTAACTGGCCACATGCGTGCTCTCAGCTACATGGCAATGGCAACAGCAGTCCATTAGTTTAGCCAGGGGAAATGCTCTAGTGAAAATATGCATATGGACAGATCCTGGAGCACAGCTGACATCTGGTACCTTGTATGTCTGGGTGTTTATAGAAAACAAAACTGCTACTGTAGGATATCCGCTGTGGGTTATCCCTCTTATAAACAAACCTTTTGGTTGATCTTTCTGTGAGCTCCTTGGAACTGGTATCTTTCCTACAAACAGAAGACTAAGAACAAATCAAGAGCATGTTCACCCTGCAATGTGGATGGAGCTCACGCAGAGGTATCTTAATCAGCAGTGAAGCAGCTGTTTTGGTTGCAGTACTGTTGAGTAACTCCAATAGCATGAACTTCCACCATGAAGCCTGCACCTGGCATCTGCAAGGGACCTTCGCATCCCTCACTGAGCTCTGTGTTAACATGGCAGCAGTCTAAAGCACCCCAGGCTGATAGACCTGGCTAACATACCTGCTTGTGCTTCAGTACCACCACTGGCTTATGCTCAGGAGCACCCTTCTTCCTTAAGACCCCTGGAATATCAATTGAAATACCCTTCTACATAAACTTGCTACCAAATCCTGACTCATCTGAGAACTGAGGTCAAGCTGATTCCTACTGAAAAATGAGACACTCTCTGCAGAGACTCTTCACGTGCTGTCCGAGTAGTCTTCCAGTATTAACCTTTGCCATGGGCATTTCAAGAAAATGGCACAATTCCTGTGTTGCTGGCCTTATTAGCACTGACGAACAACAAAAACCCAGTGCACATGCAATGTTTTCCTCACCACCAAGTAAAAATAAGAGAGAATGTCTGGAATTGCTGGGGAATTTAACCAACCAAATGCTTTACATTTCTCTGGTCTTTTCTCCCCAAGCAACCTCACAGAAGTACAGATGAAGCACAGACTGTCCAGTCTCATAGCCCTTCCCTTTCCAATTTGCTGTTCCTTACCCTGCTATCAAGGCTTCCTTCCTTTTGCTGATCCTCTTGCCTGTCTCCCCAGCAAGGCTGATGCACTGGCCTCCTACTCCACTGGCAAAGTTCTGGTGTTTGCTCCCCCTGTTCTGTTCTGAACTTTTGCATTCATACTGGTCAGCTTGGCCCAGTTCTCCAAAGCCTACCACAGGTCTTCCAGAGTGGGAGATGGCAGCTTCTTTTCCACCCCCCAGTCTTGCCTCAGTATAAAGTCTTTGACTGCCCCTAGCCATCCATGTCTGATAAAGTACAATCTTCTCTTGCAGTGAGGAAGCTTTCTTCCAGACCTGAACTTTGCCAGCATTTCAGGAGCACAATACATTTATTTGTTGGTCTGTTGCTACATTCTGCAGCTCACATAGTCCCTGCAGGGCATGCCTGCCACATGTGCTTGGTGGGACACAGTCTGTCTATCCTTCAGTGTATGTTACATACATCTAAAAGAGGGATCCTGATGGTGCTTCTTCATAGGTGAAGCACCATCTCCTTCCAAAAGCCTTCAAAGGCTGTTCCACTGGCTAGATCTGGAGTCAAGGCACTCACTTTAGGATAGTTTCATGACTTGAGGCATAAAAATGTGAATTTAGGTTAAAGGCAGCCTTTGTACTCAGAAGAAAGCTTCACATGAGATCAGCTAGCTTCTTGTACACATTCACAGAAGCCACAAAATCATGTTAAAAGCTGCAGTGGAAGAATCCTCTCAGCCCAAGTTTGAGACCTCAGGGGAAGTGCAGCACCCTTCATGGCTCCTCAGTGCTCTTTCCTGAAACTCCTGTTTCAACTGTCTTGTTCTCTAAGAGGTTTTTCTGCTGCTCTGATTCGCTGGCAGTGGTTAGCTCTATCACAAGGGGTGACTCCCTCAAACCAGCCAGCAGGGCTAGGGAGACCACCTCTGGAAGTCAGAGTGGTTTTCCATGCCTGAACTGTCTCTACAGAGCAGAGTCTGTTTAAGGCTTATTGTAGGTTTCTCTTCTGCCTTCTGGTTTCAGAGGGATCAGCACACTCCATTTGCATGGAAATATTACAATCTGGGAAAAAACAGAAAACACAAATTCCCCTTGCAGTGCCCTGCCAGTTGCCTGATTTGTGCCAGGCCTCGGCTTTTACATCAGCCTAAGCATGCTGGAAAGGCAGTCAGAGGTCCAGCCACAAGCTGAAAAATTAGAGTCCATGAGATACTCAGCTGCCTGGAGTGAGTGTCTACATACCGGGACTTCTGGCAACTGCTCAGAAATGCATTGAGGGAGGAATTCTTCCCTTCTAAAAGTCCTTTTGGGGAGCCACCACTGTAGTGTCCCTTAGACCATGTGGGAAAAGTGATCCATGCTAGGAAAAGGTGTTCACAGCTTCCACCAATCCCAACCAACACAAATCAAAGTGGGATTTGTTTGAGAAACACCACAGGCAACCAACAGTCTTCCTCTGATGGCCATATGGAGCAAACAATGGGCAACCTCTGTAGCACTATAAGGCAAAGGAGTAATCTGAGTCTAAGTAATCTAGCAAGTAACAGATACAATAAAATTTGTTCATGCTATGTAAGTCAAACATGGAACCTTTATTTTCTTTGGCTACACAAGAAGTACAGGAAGTATCAATGCAGTCATTCCCAGTTCCACTCTGGAGCTATCAGTAGAGAGAAGGTGGTTTTGCACTCCGGCCAAAGTGACCCATTGTGGGATTTCTATGTGATAAAACATCCCTACAGTTCACTTCAGCAGAAGACTAGGTTGTCAGCACAAGTAACTGTACAAGTGAAAGTTCTTTACATATCTCCTCTGGAGCAGTGAGCGACTGCAGAGCTTTGATACGGCACTAGAAAACAGAATGGTCTAACCCCTCAGCTCATGCCTGCTCCTTTCCCCTACGTGCAGTACCACGGCCCCACCATGGTCCAGGAGATTCAAGGCAAGTGGTTTTGAGCTCTCCATCCCAAAGCTATCCCAAAAGTCTCGTCCTAGATCCCACAGCAGCAACTAAGTTCTGATGTCATAAGCAGGAGACATCGCTTGAGGTCAGCCTGCCACAGCATCCGCACCCACTGCTATCCTGGCAGTTCTGGGGCAAAGCCCACAGAAGAGCCCATGCCCAGGGCACAACTGGATACTGAACAGAGCTGGCTCTCTGTGCTCAGAGTAAAGGCATGAAAAAGTGCAGGGGCAAATCCTGCTACCAGTGATACCAGTGTGAAGCCAAAGCAGGCCTGTTCAGGTCAAGAGCATTCACTAGCATCATGGTAGCAGGACCAAGAGCAGAACTATATCCAGGCAAGTGAAGAGCTAAAGTGTCTGACAGATTCCTCCAGGACCTGGTCCAGCTTGTAACCTCCCAGTGCTGATAAAACACAAAGCCCTGACAGAGTTGCTGCTCTGTCCAAATACTTTGCCAGATAAACTACAGATAAGAAACAGCCAGGGATAATCCCTCCCTGATACCATGACAGAGAATGAAATACCACTGTGCTGCATTACCATCAAATCTGTATCTCTCCAAGATGGTTCTCGCATTTCCCCAGTTTCTACTCCCCATTTACTCAGGAATTATCAGTTAAAGACAATCTAAACATTTTATCCCAGCAACATCTTAAGTATTGCCTTACTCATTCAGCAAGAACAGTCAGATCTTCTCTAAAGAACAGCCCAATTTCTCTAATAAGCGTATCAGCAGAGTGAAGGCTTATCGTCCATGTCTTTATCTGCAACCCAACACAGTTACCTCAAAAAGTGAGGCTATAACTTAAATCTGATCTCTGAGAGAGTCGGTCTGTCTCAAGGAACAGTACCTGTGGTCCTCCAAAATAGTGGCTTTCGATATTTACCTCAAGAAGAAGCAAGAAAACAACCAATCAAACAACAAAGCACAATACACCAGAACCCCCAGCGAATTAGCACAACACCCCTCAATTACCATATCACTGTGACAGGAGCTGAATGCTGCTGTTTTTAAAGAGTACATTGCCCTGAATTCCTGGGGCTTTGGATATTAAAAAAAGAAGTTCAAGAAGAAAGTAGACCTATAACAGCATGTAATATGAATGAGATGCAGAGATTTCCACACTTGCCTGACAAACGTTCCCTATCATTTGCACCAATTCAGGCAACCCATAAGTACTTTCCTGCTGGTTTTCTTGCTTCTCTCTTCTTCCTTTAAGTAAAATTTGTTAAAAATGGGAAGTACCTTTTCCTGGGTCAGGTTCTCTTTCCCCTTTTTTCCCTTCTTTGTTCTTTTTGCTCTTTCCTTTCCCTTTTTTCTTGTTCTCGGACATTCTGCACAAGTGTTTACAGTCTCAGGAAAAGACAGTCCACACGAGATCTATATGCCCCACAACTGCTACTCCAAATGTTACTTGCCAGCTGCAACTTCCGACTGTTCTTATATTGTTTCTGACACAGACAACACCCACCACTGGGTGGAGAAGCAAAACTTTAACTGTTTGCTCACTGCTCCCAGTTATCTGAAAAGATGTGCTGGGTTACAGTGGGAGGACCAGGGGAGTAGTGCTACAGGATGAGAGCAACTCTCCTGAGAGTGTCTTGGACACATTAAATCCAGAGGTGTTTTTCTGCTGCTGACTCTGTCTCTGGCTGCAAATAAGTTCTGAACAGCTTCTGGAGCATTGCAGAAGTGTTTGGGGCAACTCCTGAGGTTCAGACCTCAGTGATAAGTGAGAAGCAGTGGGGTCTAAGGAAAAGAGTAGAGGCTTGCAACCCATTCTAATTCTGCTTCAACCCAGCAGAGGGATTATGTTTGCCTTTCTCCTCATATTGCTGGTCCCACCATAAATCAAAGCAACTTCACCCGGCCTTGCACCCAGATCTTTGCTGTCTCAGAAGGTCTTTCTAAAAGGTAGCAACAGCTGGAGAGACCCTTACCTGCATTTCTCGTATCTGTTCACTGTCTCTGGGGGCTCTAGGTGGCTGAGTAAGCCCATGTCTCATCTGCTTGGGGGTTAACAAAGTCCTTCTCCACAGGTCCAACATGTGATGAGTGACTCAGCCCAATCCCCTTCTGTAGGGCAGGCCATGCTTAACATCACCTCAAAAGTCCATCAAGATCCCCAGCTGGAAAGCCCCAGAGTATTGTCAAATCATTCCCAGATGCAGCTAAGGGCTTCAAAGGCCCAAAGGGCCATAAGCCATAAGACACTGGGTAACACAGTCAATCCAGTTATCCATGAATCAAATCCAATTCCAAGGATGTGAGTAAAGCATGTCTTCCAGAGAAGCACTCCTGCCTGGTGCACGGACATCAAGAAATGAAGGAGCTATCAGCCCCCTTGGGATCCTCTCCCAGTGGTTAATCACCCTCATTGTTAAAAATGTCTGCTTGCTTTGAAGTAGAATATCTGGCTTCACTGTCCAGCCATTGTTTCTTACTCTGTTTTCTCCTCTAGATTAAAAAACCCTTCAGCAACTGGTATTTTCTCCCATGGAAGTACTTACACACTGTAATCAAGTTATCCCTCAATCTTATTTTTGATAAGCTAAACAGATGAAGCTTTTTTCCATTGCTTGCTGTACGGCATTTTCTCCAGCTCAGGGATCATATCCATGGCTATCCCATTTTGCAATCTTGCTTAAGCTAAGAATACAAAAACCAGGCACTATTCCATTCTCTTGTGTACAGAGGGAAAAACAGAGGCAAAATCCCTGCTGCCACCCCTTCCCAGACATTTTAACATCCAAGAGTCACATTCAGGCACTGAGCTTCACAAGGAAAATCTGTTCTGTTGTGTTTCTACTCCTGCTCCTACAGGTCCCGGCTCTGAAGGACGCAGTCCCCCTGCTCTCTAACTAGGATGAATTTCTTGCTCCTTCACAGCACCTCTCTCTGTGGTAAAGCTTCACCTCATTTGAAAACAGCCAGTGTGCAAGCCACTCAGATCACCCTCTCCAGCTTCTTTCTTCTTATTGCTGCTTGAAACTCTAACAGTCTCTGTGTCAGCTTGCTAATTTTACCATCAGTGATTTCATGTTCACCTCCAAGTTGCTGGTGACAATGATCTCACTAGAAACACTTCATGAAACAGTGACTGCCTGCCAGCAACAACTTTTTGGTATATGCTAGTTGATTACTTCTTCACCTGTATGTGAGATACATTTGAAAACATAGAACACTTATTTTCCATTATTTTGCGGTTTGAATGTAGGACATCACCAGACTGAGTACATTGTATACAGCATTACGAGAAGCTAACAGGTATACGCCAGAGAGTACCGAAGGGAACTTGCTTTGAACTCTCAGATAAAAGCTACCAAGCCCATTGGTTTGGAGTTTGTGTCTAATATACATTGTTTAACATCCTCCAAGGATTTTTGGTCACAGGACAGTAGCCCATCATATTGCTTCTTTTCCAAATGCAAGATAATAGTCATTACTGACCACTTTGCATCTTTTAAGTCATTACAAATGAAATTTCCATACATTTATTTCACTGTTTGACTCATAACCATACTCCGCATTACTAATATATTTCTAGGGTCTCTTAATTCTGTAGATGTACCTGATTTTCCTCCAGATGTTTTTAGCTTGTCTTCTATATACCATAACTCCAGATGCATGCGGATTGCTAACTATTTTTCTCTTTTCAAAATTTGTTCATGTTTATTGGTTCTAGTTGCTGCTTTCATTGCTACCAAGCTTGGATGGCTATTAGCTAAACCTTGTCCTCTTTCTTGACTCAGAAATCTCAACTTTCTTGGCCTCTGCTCAAAGAGCTTCCAGTTCTTACTCACATTTTCCTGTGAATGTTTTAACACCCAATCAATTTTGCTTAATTTTCCTCAGCCTTGGAAAATCAGTTTCTTTGAATCCTCAGGAGTGTCTTATATATATTTATGGTTAGGACTCTCCTCTGCTAGCCCATATGAATGAAAATCCATCATTGTCACTTGCCCCATGTCAACCACCAGCGATTAGTTCAGCCCTCAAAATGAATAAGCCAGCACTCGTCAGACATAATGAGGCCCAAACAGAGTTCCTTGCTTCAGTGTGATAACTTAGTGTTAGATCTGCAAAGTTTTGAGAAAGTTTGATATTTTACTGCTAGCAATTGGTCTCTTGCCAGCACGTGTCTCCTGAATGGACATTTCATGTTAAAAACAAACAAACAAACAAACAAACAAAACTTTCTTTTCTTCTACAATTTTATTTTCATCTTGAACTATCTTTTGCCACAGGTTCCTTCACATGAAGTTGCAGTTTTTCACTTCCCTTCCACCCCCATCATTTCTGAAGATAAACTACACCTCTTCCACCACTTGGGCAAATTTATACCTTCATTCCAGTTAAAGACACAAAGTCTGTGTTTTCTTGGGATCATCTTTACAAAGTGCTTGTGTTTGGATGCGGTTTGTTAAAGTTAACAATTGCAGCAAAGATGACCTACTTTTTTTCCTCTTCTTTCAAATTAATGAATAATCAAGGATTTTCTTTTACTAAACAGTGCTCAAAGGGTGAAGCTATACACAGCACCAGACAGCACAGCCTCAGCATCAGAAGATGAAAGTGACAAAGTCTAAGAAGCAAAAGTTGAAGTGTCTGGCTCGGCACTACTGTCCTAAACAGCCTGGAGCATGTGATGGGAAGAAACATCACCAGCAACACTCAATATGGGCATTTTTGTACCTTGGCAGTGATCACAGTCTCACCTGTGACAGACAAGGAATATTATATGCAGATCAATTTTAGTCTTGGCAGGTGCGCATCTTGTACATCTTGTTATCTTATTCAACTCTAGATCCAGCTTCAGCATCACAAACATATGGAATATGCTCTCTCCTGAACAATCCCGACACACAAACACATGGGCTAAATCCGGCAAGCAACTTCAGTCCTCGTGTGAATACACTGATATAATAAAACCTACCAATGGGAAAGGTATTTCAGTTTTCTTGTCCCGAGTACCTCATCTGACAGTCTGCATGTACCTTAATGGCTGAACTTTAATACTTCATTCTAAAATACCATTTAATGCTTATTTACTTAGTCTCATGGAGAGTTACAACCTGAAACACTATTAACAAGTATTTTTTTTCTAGTCTTTACAATTCCTGTACAACTTTAAGCTTAACAAACAGGAGGCATGTATAAAAGATTGAGCTGTACCATAAGTGCAGCTGATTCTCACATGAAATCCAGCATACTGATTTTACAACACACTGCCACACTGCGAGCAGCAGAGTGAGTTTACCAGGCAGAACGTCCTTAACCTCATTATAATTTTCTATATGCCAACCTAATAAGTCCGGGCTCCTTAATAATCCCCAGGAGGTCAGAACCGAGACCAGGTGAAAGAGAACCTCCCTACCTCTTCCCCCACACAGCATCCATTGCAGTCAGCAGCTGTAAAATGACTTCTTCAAACAAAAATCCCAGACCGGCTCGGTGGAGAACGGAGTCCGCAGCTAAGAGTCACGCTGCTGCATTGCATTCTGGCTTCTTTTCTGGGAGGCTATAAGGCACCACTCCCATGCAGAACAGCAGTGTGCTCTCCAGGGGAAAACAGCGTAGCTTGCAACAGCAAGGTCTGTGTCTGGAAAAAAAAATATTAATACAATATCCCCTAGCCTGATGAAGATTAAAAAAAAAAAAAGGCAAAAAAGAGCTGACCCATCAGTGCTACTTGATATTTGCTGAAACCCAGTCAGCAAGCCCACTCCAGTTCCTCTGGTCTCCAAATTTCAGAAGCAAAGGCAGGCGCGCACGCTCCACAAGCTTCTGAGACTGTATTTATGGCAGCAATCTTGGGAGCACAATGACCCATTTTAAATTGTAGCATTTTCAAAAGCTCTTGGTATTGGCTTAACTCTGCTCTCACTGGTATCACCAGGAGGTGGCCATCAACTTCAGGGGAACCTCTGTGTCACATTACACGGTCCATCCTAGAACTGTCATCTCCCATTTAACAGTGGAGTTGACACAGAATTGGTGGTAGCCAGAAATACTTATACATTATTTCTAGAGAAGTAGAATAAAGGAAGATACAATGGGACTGTACCTGTCAGCATCCTTTTGCCTTATCAAGGCAATCAGCTGAACACCATTTTTCCATGACCCCATTCCCACAAAACACTGCATGCTTGGCAGAAAGACTATGGCATCATGAAAGCAGCAAAGCTCAGGCTCCTGACCCACCTTGAGCTGGAGGGGCAGCCAGTTGGAGATATGCAAAATCCTACCAGCAGGATCTCTGAAGCAAAGCTACTGGAAAGCAGCACAGCCTCCCTATCATCAAGGCACAGACAGCACCCCCAGGACAGGGGTCAAAATCAGATCCTGGTGTTATCTAATCAAAACAGGCATCTTGTGCCAGAAAGAATGATGTTGGCACTGGCTGGATCATCATCTCAACAAAAGCTGTACTACAGCTTTGCCTGCTGGAACTTATTTTTAAATGGAAAATACCATCCTTCTTTTTGCACCTCTTGTTGCCACATTTTTTTGTTGCCATTCAGGTAAAAGGAAAACAACACAAAAAGTACGGCTATTTATTTGTTCAATAAGGGCACAGATAAATTCTATCTGAACATCACCTGATGTCTCTTTGTTGCACAAATGGTGTTTTGCAATGCTCATGTTTCACATCTGCACACTCCTTAGTCCAGCCTTACCCCCCCACTGCACGTGCAAATGCAGTGCTATAACGGCATAGGTCTTGTGGATGATTGATAGAGACCTTACCCAGCCAGCCTGAGCCGGATATTTCGCCTTGCATCTTCTTTTCCTTTTCATGCTTAAGGAACGAAATCCTCATCTTGACATGATTTATCACGTTGCAGTTATGTCTTATAACCATACACATTTTTGCTCACAGAACTAAGCATCTGTTATCAACTCATTAAAACCTGGCTGTATTTGCCTCTGTAAGCAGACAAGATGAAAGGGAAGCCAGTGTTGACTTGTCTCCTGAAGATGGCTTCTCCCCACTCCCAGTATGTTCAGCAAGCCTGTTCCTTGGACTTTAATGACAGCAGAGTCACTGCCAGCCTAGATAAACCACAGTCTCTGCATCTGCTCCATGAGGGCCTGAAGCAGGGCTGGACAATGCTCCTCTGCTGGAGGAGATGGGTGCTGTGCGCACCTCTGCGGGATGCCTCACACCGCTGACCTTCAATGTCTGGGTGCCCTCACACAGCAGCAGTCAGTTCAGTTGCTGTGCTTTACCATGCTGACACTCCTTATGACCATGGGAGCTCATGGCCCGCCACAGTTGTGACAGGCAATCAGCACTGAGCTTGGACACAGGCTTCATCTTCGCTTTGGAAGCAGCAGCACCAAGGGCTCGTATGTTATCAGTGACCAGGCTTCAGCCAAAGGGTTTAAATGATGGGCTTTAAATCACAAACTGACCCTTTCCTTCCCACAAACCTCCAAGGCTGCTCAAAACAACCCTGCTGTGGGATGGCACTAACTCTCCAACCAGTCTGGGACAGCTCCAGTTCAGTTACTGTATCTGTGCTCTTCAGCCAACCCAGCCACATTGAAAGCAGAAGTCAGCTCCTCACGAAGCTGCCCCTCCAGCCCTCAGTCTCTCCAAAATCCTCCCAGTCACTTTTCATCCCAGCTACAGACATCTGCCATTTCCTTAAAAAACAAAAACAAAAACAAAAAAACTTTATTTTCTTTTCCTCGTGATGCCTCTGCAGTCAACAGCAATTTTCATGTGAAATCAATGAACAGGGCCTCCTCCAGTCATGCTTCAGTCTTAAGTCTTTCAAGTATGTCTGGCCAGAAAAGGCCAGGAGGTTTGGGGGAAAATTCCATGAATTCTTACATTCTCTTTTTCTCTGGGTGCAACTCTGCTGAAGTGCTGAAGGCCCCAGCAGGTTATGGCCTCCTACAAAGAAATCAGAAAGTTGCTTTTAGGAATGTTTATATTTAAGTGATAGCTTGAAGCTTCCCCCTCTCGGCCTTTCGCCTGCTCACTGGGTGAGTCTTGCATTGGAGGAATGGAAGCAGATGCAGAGCCCCTCCATGTGTGGACCCTGCAGTGAGAGGCACAGTGACACCTCCATCACTTATCAGAGTGATCTGCTGCTACACGTTGTGCCAGGTCCATGCATGACCTAGAGAAGTTTATAGGATGTACTGCTTACATGCAATGTGCTAACTTGTGCATCCCCTGATCCATCATTACCTCTCCCTGTCTCAACACACATATCCATTAGCTCACAACCTAAAGGCTGCTGCCCAAAGCCAGGGGATGATCTGCAAAGGGGAAGTGTGTCCAAAGCTGTAGCCACATGGCTAAAGAGAGAAAAGGCACATTTGATATGTTCATTCCCCCATTCAAAGACAACTTGGACAGAAGAAAGGTTGGACAGGAGAAACTGAGACCACCTGGAACAAGAATAATGAAAAGCTGCTTTTGTAGCTTCTAGAAACCTGATCTTGGGCCAGAGGCTGCATGCAGGACATCTCAGATGTGAAAATGCTCACAAGGCTCCATGAAGCAAGGGGATTCCCAGCCTCCACTCAGTGTGGGTTCTGCTTTACTCTGGTTCTTTGTCAACACCTGAAAGTGCCTATGCAAAGTCCTGCTCATGCCATATCCACCAAATCTCACTACTTAGAAAGGCTCTGCAAGGACATCGACTGTAACACCTAAGCTCTGCTTTACAGAACATTGTTTAATAAAACAATTAGAGATTACCTCTCTATCTAAACAAAAGGGTTCTTCCCCAGAAACATCTTCTGGAACCTCAAAAGCCCAAGAAAAGCAGATACAGCATCACCAACTGCCATGTTGTGGGTAGAGAGCATGATCAGATGGATGAGTACCTTACGCAGGGCAGGTGTTTTTGTGTGTTGTATTTGCCCCATTAAAATTTGACTGAAGCAACAGAACAATTGGATCTACTGCATTTGATTGAAAGGAAGAGAAAAAAAACAAACACTTCATCACAGAGTCCATTTAGGGAGGGCAGTGCTGTTGACATCACCATCCCATGTTTGGGCAATGCTAGGGAATACTAATCTGTGCCCTGCTCTGGGCTGCCTTAGAATCAGGTCTATGCAGAGAACATTTTCTTTGCATAACTTCTCTAACCCACAGGCAGAAGTGCCTGGGAAATGGCTTGCAAGTTCAGAGCAGGGAAGAAGCAGCAGCAAATCCATGTTATTATTTTTCTTCTCAACAGGCTGCCTCTTGGACAGGTGTGAGGGCACAAAGCACAAGAGCAGCCACCTCTAGGCTTTGATTCATTCACTCTTCTCCTCCAGCCCAAAGGGAGGCCTCCTGCCCTTCACCAGCCAGCCCATTCACCTCTGCCTTGGGTCACTGCCAAGTCACCTCTGCCTTGTTCATGAATGTACAGTCAAGGCCACAGCTGGCCCAATGAGATGCCACCTACTGCCACCTTCACCAGCAGATACCTGGGAGCAGAGACCTCAGCACCACTTCATATTACAGTCTGCTGTTGAATCTGTGATCGGCTCACACAGCCAGGGCTCTCTCAGAATTACTGCTTTCCAAACAGCTCCTTCTCATTACATAATTTGGCCTATAATTGCTCTTGCCCAAAGGTAATAGCTGTGTTTCTCACAGATTTAAAACTGAGATTATCCTGTCAAAACTCTCCATCTCGCTTTTTAGTCTCTTCTCTCCCAGGCATTTGCAATATCCCTTTTGAGAACCCAATGTGGGACTTTTCCACACTGTTCCCTCCATGTTGCCACCAGCATGATGCACAGCAAGCGCAGCAGCCATTCGCCTTGGCAGCATCTCCTCTTTTGCCCTTGCCAGATGAGTGCTCGGTGTGGCCACTCCTCCCTCCATCAATCCTTTTTACATATTGCAAGCAATTCCAGCTAATTGGTGCTCCAGTCTCCAACAAGGTCTATGCCACACCACAGCACACTGCGAAGGGTTATCCGCTGTCTTCCCCAGTCCACTAATTGTGTAATTATGCAGAAATGGCCTGTCTGGTACAATCTATTTCTCATACTCCCCTGTGGTGCTTGTTGCTTACAATGCTCATTATTCCTCTAAGTATTTGCAGACCTTCACCCTCCATCATATTTCCACAAATTGCAGTTCTATTAACAAGGGAACAATTCCTGAAGTCCTTGCAAACATTGCATTCATTTTCTCAACAGCTACCTCCTTTCTGGTTGGGAGCTGATCTATCACTGTCTCCAGGCTGGCTCACACTCCCCTGCTGTCTCCCTTCAGCAAAGGTGCCTTTGCTCTGATGCCTCTCCCATGCAATTTGCTCATCTGCCAAGACTCATGAGGTTAAGCTGCTCAGGGCCGCAGCATGTGGAGCAAAAGGAGCTGTGCTGTCCCATGCTGGCTGCCTGCAGGGTCTGCACACCTCACCCTCTGCTCTGGGTACATACTGCCGGCTCTTTGCAACTCAGGCCAGCCCACAAGGAGGAGACCAGCAGGCTCTTTGTTTCATACAGGATTTCTGCCTGGTGCCAGACTCATCTGCCTGTGCAATTAAACACCAACCAAGGCCTGATCTTCAGACTCAGCTTCCTACCACAAGCACGCACTAGGTCCAGAGCTTGAAGCACCCCCACTCTGGAGAGATGGAGCCTTCACACATTAGGATGCAAACACTATGCCCTGCTTTCATCTGGCTGATGTGGCCTGGCAGGACAAGCTGCAGCAAGCCTGGATGAGCCCAGCACCAGAATGCCAGACTGGACCTTCTAAGCTACAGCAAGGCTAGTGGCCAGAAACCTGGCTGGAGATCCTGGTATGCTTCTAGGTGGCACAGCAAGGACAAGTAGCAGATGTGAACCTGCTTTCTGGGGACAGGGCATAGGAACCAGGCTGGGAAGGCTCTGGACTAAGCACCAAGCTCCCTGGGACTGTGGCTTCTCTAGGGCTGTGCTGTGAGTGGGTGATGGCTGCAGGAGGCCAGGCCAGGCTGGTGTAAGTCAGCACTGGCCTTGGAGGTGACCCAAGGTGGGTCACAAAGGTTGGCCGATAGTCCAAGACCTAACATATCAGGAGATCTCCAGGCCTTGAGAAGTGGGATTTCAGGGAATTTCCGTCCCAACAGACAAGAGGAATCAGAGGAACACCAGGGAAGCCATCAAATGACTTCTTAAAATTGAGAAGTCTTATCTTGCACCAACACCACCACAGGCGGGAGTGGGAGTGGGAGCCTCAGACCTAGCAGCTATCTTCTGGATGAGAGTCAGACACAGCACTGTCAAGAGTAGAGGTACTATGTGTGTCAGCATATCTCTCAAGTGAGACCTCTTTCCTCAAATAGGACATATGAGATCACCAAAAGCCCAGGAGTGAAGGGCAGTGTGAGTCCGCACTAACACAGTGGCACTTGGCATCCTTTTGGGCAGGTACACCAACAGAATTACCTTCCCAGCAGCGAATGTTGCCAAAAGGAGCTACCTCTCTTTTGCTGTAGCAAATACAAATACAAATACAAATACAAATACAAATACAAATACAAATACAAATCCTCAGTGTCAACTGAGAGTTGAGGGAGCATTTAGGATGGGCAAAAGGATTCTTAGGTTTGGTGGTAATAGCTAGTTAAGTTGGTCTTTAGTTTTGGTCTATTTGCTCAGCTTTCCAAACTTTCCTGGTCTATCCTTGCCCGTGGTTACCTTCTCTGCCATTTCCCATCATCAGATTCTCAGTTTCTCTTCAATTTGCTTCTGCTTCTCAGGAGGTTTTTCCATCCCAGCTCCAAGCAGCCACTGCTGTGACACCCATGTCCCAGGCATGCACCAAGGCTGAAGGCACAGAGCAGTTCATGTGACTGACCCATCCATGCAGTTAGGAACTGAAACATCCTTTTAGGATAGGACTAGACAAGGTATGACCACACATACCTGCCAGGAGCACACTCACATTGTGCACCATGTCTCTCAGAAGGACTCACAGTGCAGAAGTTGCCTCAGCAATGCCTCACTTACCTCTGGGCACTTGAGGTCCAACCACAGTTCCCTGGCAAGCCACATCCAGAACAAGCCAAGTGATGCCCCAACACATAGAGATGTAATATTGCTTACATACAAAGGGGAAACCTGCAGCATCAGCCCTGCAGCTGCTCCACTCGTCATTTCACATCCCCCACCCATCACGCCCCACCTGCTTCTACTCCTTCTGCACCAAACACAACCTCCTTAACTTGGAGGACCCCTCGGAGCAGCCCTACAGCATAGTCATTACACCTTGTGCATCACACCTTACAAGAGGATTAGCAGAGCTCAACAAAGGCAGGGATGGTCATGCAATGGAAAGATTCTAACTAGCCTAGGTGGTCAGTCGGCATATAATACATCTTTGATCTCTTCCTCTCCACCAGCCTTGGTGCCTATGTAACCTGGACTTCTCACTCATCCCAGAGCTATGCAGCAGTCCCTGCAGGTGAGAGCTCATGACAATAGTCCCAAGTTGATCATCTGCCCTTATAAGCAATAACCTGGGTAAGGGGCTTAGAAGAGACTTAAGGGACCTTTCTGCAATAATAAATTGGACTCCACTGCAGAACCTCCACTGGCCTGGGCAGTCTGGCTAGAGGTGATATTCAGAGGAAACTTATGTCAGTCTTAATTTCCATTTTGAATTGCCAGTACAGTTTTTGACTTATTTGCCTTGTGCCACAGACGCAGTGCAATAAGAAAGGAACAGTCACAACTGTTGATCATAATAGACCAAGTGTGTTGGTCTAAGCCTCACACAGGGATATCTCTGACATAGTATTCCACAAGAGAATTTACATGTTCCTATAAAATTTAATTCTATCCATCTTTCTCCTGGATATTTCTGAAAGGGGTTCTCCCATGAGAGGCCTGGTGCTCTCTACTTTCATTAGGTCTAGACATTTCATAAAGCTGTTTCTACTTTCACTGTCTTCCTCATTGTAAGCCAAGAGTTGATAAGACTTCACAAAAGGAGAAGAGGGGAATATACTGAAAAAAAAAAAGAAAAAAGAAAAAAAAAAGACCACTTTGGCACCATTTGGTCAGCTCAGCTGTAGATCTCAGCAGAGAGTTAATGGAGGAGAAACATGCTGCTCAGTCAGACAGGACTCCTTCATCCTCCTTTAATGACAGACCAGCTGCTTTTGTAACTACCCCCTGCAGATATTAAGGCTGAGAAAAATCCTTCTCATAGCAAGCCACAAAAAAAAAAAAAAAAAAAAANTTCTGGAATGCCATGTCAATTAACAGGATGAGCTTCTTGAAACTTGTCTGAAGGCTGCCATATCTTAGGCTTCCTAGGCTAGGAGACAATTCACAGATACACCTGGATGAATTATACATCGCAAATAAATTCACTGAAGAACTAGACATTTCTTCCTGTTTGTAAAATGTTTCTTAGCTGATCTTAACAGCTAAAGATTACAAATACATTTATAAACATCTGCTGAATAGTTTATAGGAATAAATGTCAGGCTCTGACGCAGGTCATGTGTTATGATCTGCATTATGTCCACACGGCAATCAAAGATACAGTTGTCGTAGTCACACACATAACCCTATGGGCTTTTATCTGACTAGCACAGGTAAACACATTAGCTAAGAGAGAACTCAGGCCAAGCTAGAAACCCAACTACATAAAATGTATCTGCTTTTGCACCCTGTGCAGGAGACTCACAGTAACTCCCCTCAAGATACCGTTTTCGTATATATGCACTTGCACTTTGGAATCTCACCTGTTCAGGGTGCACATGTGATTGATAAAGCGAGGTCACAAGTCCCAGCAGTTCCCCTAACCACCAAGCACAGCCCCATTAACGATGACCTACAACCCTGGTAGACATAATGGTCAAGAAATTGGAGGAGGTACACAAAAGCCCGGCCTGCCTTGTTCAGCCTTTGCCAACAAGCTGTCTCAGACCAAGCCTTTCACAGCACTGCAGAAAAATGAACTGACTGACAAGCCTGCCTGATCTCCCATGGCCTGACTCAGCCCCAGTGGAAGTTTGATGATGGAGGCCCTTTGCAATACACCTAAACTAAATTTGAAGCAAACAGGAGGGAGACATAAGGAGAGTACCATAGCCTCAGTTGAAAGCTTCTGATTCAGGCTTGATACAAGTGGTCCAGCAACAAACAAGTCATGCATAAGGACTAGTGGGGACCTTACACAGGCACACTGGAGATTAAGATGGCACAGGACAGTGTTTGCAATATCCCTTTCGATGGTGCTAAAAGTACCCTATCCAGACAACAGAGTCCTTTCTCTGCCTCAGAGACTTCTGTTAAATCAAATCAGTGTAGACAGAAATTAGTATCTTTGTCTATAAAGCATGCAAGCAGACATAGCAGAATTTCTGGCAAAATAAGTTTTTGATCCCATACATTCCCCCCCACTTGCAGGGGGAAATTCCTTTTCTTTCCACCATCCCCAGTCAGAGCCTTTGCTTTAGGACCCTGTCTGCAATTCTTTGGTCTAACATAATGAAGTGTTTTTTCTGCCTTCTGTGCCATAATGAAACAATAATGACCTTCCCTGGCAATCATTCGACCCTGAATAATTTGATCCATAAGCAATGGAAATGCTTGTCCCATCTGCCTCTGTTTAGAGCACAGCCACAATGTTCTGCTTCTCTTCTTAGCTAAGGCTTAAAACTTAGCATGACCCCACTCCTCAGTCCTGTCCTTTGAGTTTCCCAAAGGTAAGCTGGTAATTTTAAAGGCAAATTCAGTGCAGATGACTAAATTAGTAATGCCCATAAATAACCCAAGGACCCATCCTGCCCTGAGACATCACATGTCACACAGGAAACAGCAGAGTCCTGTGTGTTCCCTCAGTGTCCCAAACCATGTTGCGAGATTCCCATGGTTCAGAGGCATAGGGTGACAGGAGACAGCTCAGAGCAGTCTCTCCCTTTGGGCTCTTTCAGTTGCATGCATCAGGGTAGAGCCAATGGAACCAGACAGACCAACCCCTGCATCCCCTTTGGCATTCCCTACCACCACTCGCACATTCAGAAATGTTTGACAAGAGATATGCCTCCCACTTGCCATGGTCTTGGAGACATCACCAGCCCTTCCTGCCTGTCATGTTCTGTGCCCCAGCATCTGCCTTTGCTGCTTCTGGGACAAGGTGGCTGGGACACAGAGCCCAGCCCTCAGAGCCCCTCATGAGGTCCAGTATATCCAGGAATTATGTTTCCCAACTGAATTTTGCTCACAGGAGGTCTTGTCTAGGAGTGCTCTCCACTGTCACCTCTACACCTTGAATCATGACAGTCTTTGTCACATAAAGTCATATGACACACAGCATGGCAGCTGGAAACCAGCAAGGAAGTCAAAGGATGATGAGCCTCCTCATGTCATGTGAGCTCAGTGTCACCCCAGCTGGCCAAGGTGGTGAGCACAATTTCTGTAACGTCCATGTCAGCCACTTCAAAGGATAAGTCAACCCACTTCAGATCCATGTCATCCTCCAGAAATATTTGTCTCACTTGTCCGTAGGAAGGGCCTAGGACACAACCTTCTTATCTGACATGGCAAAACAATGTGCCTGACTATTGCCTCTGCGACAGAGTTAGGGTTAGAGGAAGAGTTCTACACCCATTACACTTTGCAAGCAATGCTTGCTTGCACCTCTATCACAGCTAGTCCAGTTCACAGCCCAGAGAAGTGGGGTGATACCAGAAGAAAATCACAAATGTGACATCCTCCCACACAAAGTTCAGCAGGTGAAGGGCAAGCAGGGCCAGGCATCCTCCTTGGCAGGCATGAGGAACATTAATCAGCTATCATTCATGTTCACTGGCTCAAACAGAGAAACTGGAAGTGTCAGAAGGAGCAGCAGGGACTTCTGGGCTAGGGAAAACTCAGGGGTTGTGTGGAAGACAGTGGGGAAGGGATTAAAGCCATGAACATGTTAGCCTAGATGGAGGATTTATGCATGGCACAGATATTTCTGATTATGCCTATGGTCCAGTCACAGTATTTTCAAAAGTGGAAACCATTTCTGGGTGCTCACACCCAGGCACCTGGTCTCCTTCCACCACTGCCCTGTTTTACTACTCACCCCAGTGATCATCACATCTGAGGCTGTACAGGATAATTGTGAAGGATGAACAAGTTTGGGTTTAAAGCCTCTCTGCTTCTTCAGCTACCAGAAGGAAAAGCCCTTAGAAAAAAAGGGGCATGTAGATCTTTTTCCATTATTTATTTGCATTCCTTATGCTTCTCTGGGAACTACCAAAGTCTCACCTATCTAGAAACATCAGCCTCTTGCCAGCTCTTTGCGAGCTGCATAGTAGTCCCCTTCTATAGAATAAGGCTGGACAGTGCAACCTAAAGAGGTGTTTTTTGTTTTGTTTTGTTTGTTTGTTTGCCTTTTTTTTTTTTTAACTTCCTAGATGACTTTTTTTATCTGCCTGGACAGGAGCAGTAACAGGTTAACCTCATGCTGAGAAGACATTTTTCTGAATGGCTCACCTCTGATGAAGACCTGGTAATGACTTCCACACATGCCCTGGCTCCAAAGGGTAAGCATAAATCAATGACTAAGTCCCAGGCTGCATTATTCTTCTAGCTGATTGCGGGGGAATTATCCATATTTGAATTCTGAACTGTTGCAGATAGCCCAGAAAACCAGACTTCACGGCTGAGCAGCTAAGCCAGAAAAGGAGTCTACAGTCCTACTGGGAAAAAATGTTTAGAGCTCCACAATTGAAAACCACTTCTCTCAGGCTCTTATTCTGCTAACAGCACTTTCTACCCCATATTTCAAGTTGTCACAATTCACACTTGCCAGCAGATGCCTGACCCTGCTTGGGTGGTGGCAGAAGTAAAGCAGAAGAAGCCAACTGTTTAAAGGAACAGAGATGTTCTTGGCAGAGACAGGGGAAGAACAGGACTGGCAGCCTTCAAGCTAGAGAGGGCTGTGCTCTGCACTAAGGTCCCAGCTGTGCTCCATGGACCTTCCCAGAAGGACTAGTAAACTCACACCCTAGAGGAGCTCTGGAAGAGACCATGATATAGCTCTTCATCCACAGAGGTCACCAGTGGATCAGTGGTGGCTCAGCTTTACCAAGGCAACCAGTGCCCTTCGGGACAGATCCCAGCTGTGGTACCAGCTGACTGTAGCCTCATTATTCCAGTTTGATATCCCCTGCTCAAGAACGACATGTCCATGGAGAGCACAGACCCTTAACACTCCTAGCACTGTCTCTGCATGCAAAGCTACCAACAAGCTTGCTAGGCATGCCTGTGTGCGTGTGTGTTCCTCCCTGGTGTAAGTGGTAAAGCAAGAGAAGAAACCTTGGCGCTGGCCCAGAGACATCTGAGCTTAGTAGCAGCATTTGACGACAGATGTGTGTCTTGCAACATCGCTACTGAAGTGTCTTTTCCTTTCAAAATAGGAATCATTCTCCTTCACGTAATAGTCCAGGCAAATATAATCCTATTAACAGGGCTATTAAACTAAACAATACTTGGCATGCCATGACCTAAAGAAACAATCCACCAACACAGCAGCTTGTAAACAGCCCTGTCCCTAAGGCAAAATGGGCATTTCCTATGCCCAAGTGCCCTCCAGACCAACACCCTCCCACCCTGCTGCTGCACCAAGCTCTGTGGGACATCCAGTCCTTAAGTGTGTGGGAGGTCAAGAAGCTGGTAAGAAGCTGGTATTTTCATCAAAATTGCCTTTCCTGAGACAAGTGGGCCCCCTTCCATCCTGTTCTCCCACCCTCTAAATCAACTTTACTCCCTAGCCCAATAAACATTCACACAAGTTTACACCAAGACAAAGCCTGAATCTTTGAGGACATCTCTGCAACATTTCTGATCTCTTGCGTTTTTGCTTCTTTGCTCTTAGTTATACCAGTGTTCCCAACCCAGCCATGCCTGACCTTGAAAGCCTGGGCCCACTTCTCCTGTTTGTAGGGCTACCAATGGAAATTCCTCCAAAGTAATCACCATGATCTGGTCTCTCTGTTGATGGAATCCTAATTCTCCCTTCAGTCCCTCAAGGATGCAGCTGGCCATTCTCTGTCCTTGTTTGCAGCTGCAACACAGAGTAAGTTCTGCAGAGCGCTGCCTTGGGAACTGAGGAATGCTGGGATGCTCAGGTACTCCATGTGCAGCCTCAAGCACTGGCTTCACGTCCATAAGCCTGAACATAGTTATCTTTTCCTTGGTGCTGCAGCAAGGAGAAGAGTTTGGGCTGGGGAGCCATTCTGGGCTGCATACAGGCTTTTAGCAGCATGAAATGATGTACTTGCCCACAGATGTCATATGTACCCCATGGCTCACTAAACTGCAGTCAGCAAAGGAGGAACCCACAGAGACTAAACCCCAATGTTGATGACAGAATACTGTCTTCTCATTGCTCCTCAGTTACCCACACTATAGGACCTCAACGTGCTGGATCTACGTGCTGTATAAACCACTTATCTCTGGCCTCCCAGCAGTGCTGAGCTCCCCAGGCTGTTCAAGGAGAACGGACACACCTGCCTACCAAAGCAGTGCTGGTTTCCAGCCCCTGCAGTGAGATGGAACAATCTGGCTGGAACAATCACCCTTCTCTGCCTCTCTGCCCACACTTCTCCCTCTGCATCTGTCCCCGCAGACATGCCAGGAGTGCTGCTGCGCTGAGTGTAAGAAGACATCATCTCATCTGTACTTTCCAGCACAGTTCATCCTTCAGCCCCTTTGCTAAGCAGCTGTTCTTTCCATGGGCTGAGCTCAGTTGCAGGCAATTCGTTGGCAGAGACCATTTACCAGACAGGTGAGGGATGTTTTAACATCATTCCCAGCACTTCTGCCAGTTCCATGAAGAGAAGCAGAAGTGTTAATCCAAATGACATCCTTGGCTCTATTATATGTTAGGGCTGGGGTTTCCAAAGAGATGCACCATCCTACCACTCCACTTTGGAAGGAGATCTGCTCCAGCCCCGCCATCTTATGGAAATCAGTTTCCCCTTGCAGCTGGGGAAAGACAACCCAAAATCATTAGTGATCTTTCAGTTCCTTTGTTACTGTATGTATATAACCTTAGAAACCTTTGCAAAATAAGTGATGCAAACAAATCCAGAGCAGTTATCAATGAACTGCATGGATCTCCAAAGAATCCCAGCCAGAAAATCTGGACTAGAGAAAATGACATATGAAGCAGTATGGTTAAAATTGCTCATTGTCACTTGACTCTTGCACAGTCCAGCTACTTCATATTTTCTCCCAGCCAATTTGGCTTTCCTTGTTAGTTCGTTTTATGTGGAAGGTTTTGATTACTGAAGCTTAATATCTCCCTCATATGCTTTCATGAGGAAAATGTACTGGAAACTCCTCCTCTCAGAAAACTCCTGCACAAAGTGAAGCAATGTCAAATGCATCTCAAAATATTTCTTTATCATCTGCTTTATCAAGGCTCTGATCCGGGGAGGGTCTGAGATAAGGCTAAGATTTGCCGTCCAGCACTAAAACACTTCAAGGGATTCGATAGGATGAAGACCTACAAATCTGCCCCTATCAGAAAGTAAAATCAAATTACAAGAATTCACTCAGGTAAACAAACAATTCCAAAACATGTCCAGATATGCACAGGGTGATTCAGTCCAATGACAAATAGACCAGACATGACTCCAGCCACTTAAACTGACCACAGCACTTTTCACCCCCCTCTCTCAAATTCCCGGAATAACAGACATTCTGCGTTGTTCAAACGAACAATATTTATTTTATTCTTACGTAAAATGGTACGGGTTCTGCAGATATAAACATAAGTAAACATTACCTCCTTTCACCAGTGCTGTAACACACAGCAGTAGCGCACACAAAGAAGGAGGCCCATGGTGCCTGCATTCATCTCCCAGTTCTGTCAGACCTTCCCAAACAAGTTTGCAGAAGTCAAGCATCTTGGGTTTTGGTCTCCATTAGACCAAGCACCTACAGCCAACTTCACTTTAACACGTCAACACAACCCAGTTTTCAGAGGGGTTGAACTGCAGTGGCTGTAACCAGCATTTCCAGCATTTGACAGCCAAGCCACTTCAATTTACATAGCTAAGTATTTTAAAATATTGACAACAAATATTCTCTTTTTAATCGTCTAGAAAGAGAACAAGACAATATTCCTAACCAAAAGGTTGAGTTAGGTACTTGGTGACAATGAGCAGAGGACAGAAAGGAAGCACGGAGGATTACAAAATGAAGAGCAGCAAGGGCATATGCTAGATTCAAGAGGTTGATTTATTTCCACTTTAGCTAAAGCATTCAGAAATGCTCTGTCTCTTCACAGATGGTGCTAAACCAACTTGTCCTACTGGAACCATTATTGACAGCATAACTGAATCATCTCCATTAATCCCCATGAGGAGGCGTGGGTAACTCTGGAAAGCTAGTGTAAGGCAGCCATAATTTAGTGCTTTCCAAACAATTTGGAAAGATTAATTCCCACTTTGGGGCCACAAAGCCAAAGATCAGCTCTAGTCAAGGTTATGAAAAAGCCTTACCTAGTTCTCTGTCAGGAAATTTCATGCAACCTGGCTTGACATTTGAGACGGCACTCTGGGAATCTCTGAGATTCACTGTGGATGAAGACCTAACATCCATCCTTATACCAACTCATCAACCCCAGGAGCAGGGAAAAAACACATGAGAAAAAGTGATACTTAGAAGTCATACCACAATTCTTTGCTGCAACAACAGACTTAGGATGCGAAAAGGACAAGATCAAAGAACATCTCAGGGAAGGTTATGAAATAAAGACCAACAAAGAGCACACCTAATTGCTCCATAGTGCAGACAAACCCTAAAAGAAAGTGATCTCTTCCAAGCATCTTCCTGGAGGTTACTTTTTTGTGCACTTGCTCTCTGAGCATGATGTTACTCATGCAAAAGGTGGGAAACACATTAAAAGAACATGAATATATTAAGTCTCTACCAAAAAGAATAGTCTTTCTGCCATCCTCACACTACGCTACACAAAGCCAAAGGCTTTAGAGCCCATGGAGCACTCAGCACTCGCAGACCAAGGGCAGAAGGAATGTTTGAACTGGTGATTTTCAACTAGCCCTGGGAATTCTCCCTGCTCCCTAAGGCCCTTCTCCAGTCTTGCAGGGTTTGCAGCTCTCTGGATGCACTGGGAATCAAGGACCCTATTATGCCTCACAGGCCTTAAGAATTTTCTTTCAACTGAAGCACCTTGTTTCAGTTACCCAAAAAGATAAGACCTCCTAATGAATTTCAGATATATCCAGCCATCACAAAGCTCCCTCTCACCAGCCCCTGTGTTATGGCAATGGGTAACCTAATTGTCAGTGATAATTTTAACAGTATATTCTGGAAGAGGCAATAGTGTTATGGAGACAAAACTATTAAGAAATTATACAAGGAAGCCTGATGTGTTCTTTTCTATCATATTTCTCTGTGACAAAGAGCAGTAACAGCAATTGTTGCGAGGTGAAATATTGCTACATGGGATCAGATTTTGAGGGCTGCATCCACTGACAGCAACAGCCAAAGCCACCCTTTTATCTGCCCTTGGTCTATGCCTACATTGTGATTAAGTGCCTGCTTAGATCCCAGAGCAGCATATGTGCCTAACTATCACAGGGAGAAGGTACCTCTCCTGGTGTTCCATGTTATTACAGTACAAGATGACTCAAGAAACCTGGACGTAAGAAAAACATTTAAACTCACAGTTGATCATTGGGATTGGAGATACACCTGCTGGGAAGGGCTTATGGGAGAGCTGTATTGTTACCAGGATACTGATTTGTTCTGGAAACATCTAACAGCTCCAAAGGAGCTCTGATTTCAGGTGGGGCTGTGTGGATCTAATGTGCTTACAGCACAGACAAGGCAGACAAAAGGACTCAGCCCGTGCTTTGGAGGGGAGGAATGGAAGCAGCGTTCCTAGTCCTAGGTCATCAGTGGTATTTCAGTGTGGGGTGGGGATGCTTGAGTCCCACCAGGTCTTCAGGCCTGACAATGCAAGTACTTTGTAGACCCCGTGGGACTCCACATCCCATACTGAGAGTGCATGACTGGTGAATGCAGAGGGTGTGCAAGGGCAGTCAAAGGAAGGGTTAGAAGCAAAAACCATTTTCAGTCCCCAGCCACTACAGAGCCAATCTGGAACTTCTTGTAAATCAAATCATGCTTGATTTAAGAAAGTGCTGCCAGCAGATCTAGCCCAGCACCTTCTCCCTGTAGGAGAGCCTAGGAATACCGAAGAGAAGTCTGGCCAACACAGAGGTGTAGCCACCAACAAATTCTGAGAGCAGCCAGCCAGTCAAGTACTGACTAACTAGGAATAGTGGCACTGGATGCCCACAACAGCAGTCCTAGGAATTTTTCAGCCCCAGCTCTACACTGCTTAAAGCACATTACCTTGGCAGTTATGGCATAGCCATTGCTTTTCTCTAGATGGAGAAGTTCGTGGCCCTTCCACTTAGGTATTGGACTGAGTAGGCAATGCTGACTCAGGTGGTCCTGCAGGCTCATTTCTCTAGAGCCTGAAAGGATTTGAAGGTCTGTTTGAAACACTCTTACTCATGCAGTGAGTTGGAGGTACAGCCATCAGGTACGTTTGGGGGGTTGCTATAAATTGCTTCTCCAGACTTGTGTCATTTGTGGCCTTATTTCCCCAAGCAAACAGATGCGAGTTGGTAAGTGACACAGAGCAAGGAGGGACTGGAGACAGTTTGATGTTAAGACCTCTTCCAGAATCCTCACTCCTACTCTCTGTAAGTTATGACCTCTCTGCAGTTCATATGAATGAGAGCAAAACCCCATCTTGGTCAGTCAAAGTAGATCACAGCTTTTCTGTGTAAGTGGCAATTGAATTGCTGGATAGTGCAGTAAGAGGCCTAAGTGACCTGTGTGGACAAGAAGGTGGGAAGGCTGGATGGCCTAAGGAGATACATGGGTTGCACGATGTGAACTGACCCTAAGGCTATCCCCTTTCTCTAAATGAAATGGAGGCACTTCCTTGTTCAAATGAGAACTTCCTAGAGCTAGCAAAGCTCCCATCTGCCTTCCCATCAGGTTTCAAAGCTCCCAATTAGTTTAGCAGACAACCAGGAGAGGTTCCCCTCTCCCTGCTGCAGGAGATCACTGCTTGGCTGTCCTCTCCTCATTTGGGCTGTGATTGAGCTTAGGCTTGGGTTGCTGGATACTCCGTGCTCCTAAGAGGTTCCCTGATGTCTTCTCCAAATAGATGACATTCACCATATGCAAAGGGCAATGCCAGGCCTAATTCACTCTCCTCCCACATCCCTTCCTCAACCTTACCACATCTTCCTGACTTTCCTTCCACCTTTCATGTAGGTTTGCTGCACTCTCACATCTTCTGTTCCTCTCTTGGGCTCTCCTTCTCTTCCTCTGCCAGTCAAGCTGTGCTTACATGCTAATCTGGTGATTTATTCAGCCCTAGAAATTATAGCTCACAAAAAAAAACTTCTTCAGAAGGAATTATTTTTAAAATAAATACTTCACTGGACCTTGGCTCATGGCTGTATTCCATGAGTCCAGATGCCAATCACCTTCATGCTGGGGATAGGACAGTCTCAGAGCTGCACTTCAGGCAGAACGTGCAGATCCCTCCCACTGCTGCCTAAGGTCAATCCATTTCTTGGGGCAAACCAGTTCCTCCTTTCTGTGCTGTAGTTTCCTTTTCCACCATTTGCATGGCCAAATCCTCTGCTAAGCCAAGACTCTTAACACTCATCTTCCAGAGCCAGTGTTGAGCCATCCTGAAACCCTTTGCCCATGCCAACCCTGGGTGCATATGGCTCCAGGCTTGTTAACTGCTTTCAGATCACACAGGAAAATACAAAGATTGGGTTATTGTTTTTTGTTGTTGTTGTTTTGTTTTGTTTTTAAAAGCTGTTCTGCACCAGGAAAGGGAATGGAGATGAGGGCTCTTTCTGGATCTCGATAAGAAAGACCTAACAGCAAATGGTTTAATTAAATAGCTGCGTTTAATAAGACAAATTTAAAAGAAATATTGACTATGAGTAAATCTTATGTCCCTTGTGATGCTGGGAGACCTGCATTTGTGCACTATCGGACAGACCCCAGATGGATTTTGCTGCGACACTGCACAGATCACATCTGTGGAAAGAAGCTCTTCCTTTTTGGTCATCCGAGCAGTTATATCATTTGCTTACAGGAAAGCAACTCTATTCATCAATTGTACTGTCAAATTGAAAGGACGCTCACGGGAACTTTTTGCTGCACTGTTAGATAGAGACAAGGCCACGCAGGTAGCATGATCATTGCTACCAAGTGGGAGCTGCCCACGGGCTCCTCCATTACAATTTGCTGCTGAGTCTGTCCTGCAGCCGAGGGGTTTGTGCAGCACAGTCCAGCCTGAAGGCCACACTGGACGTGCAGCACAGTGGGCATACGCGGGATCACTGCGATGTAGATCACTGACTCCTCCACGCACAGTGGCTCCTGCTCAGCATCACTACATTCACCCCTTGATTCACATGCAATTTACATTTCCAAAAGTATGCTAAGCTACAGATGATGTTCATAATGTAAGGGCTTCTCAAGCCCTAAGTACAAGGCCCAGTAGAATAAACATGGCCTGATCAAGTTCACTGACTCCTCCAATACAAAGTCTTCTCCAAGACTCCCAATACAAAACAGTAGCACAACCAGCCGTGCAACAGCAAGGTTCAGGGCTTTTCTGCCAAGTGCTGCTGAGCTTGTTTTATGAGGATCAGGCTGCAATTTATACATTCTTGTGGAATTTCATTTGTCTTTGGCTGAACTTTTCCATCTGCCTAAACATGCCCAGTTGGAGCTGAAGATGCCCACCCAATTTTTGTAGTGTTACACCTGAGTGACAAGACCCACTGCTCTGCCCAGCCACCTCCCATCCTGCTTCTGTTTGGCTAGCAGCAGCCAACAGGCTTTCACCTGTGCACCAGGTTTGTGTGGGCACACACTCTTGCTTCCTGTGTTTGACAAGGACACAGTTTGCATTGCCAGGCCCTGTTCTTCTCTGGTGGGTATCACTCCTTCAGCTTCCTCCAGCACAGACCTGCAATACAGAGCTCAGAAGGCACCACCAGCACAGCCTGATAAACAATGTGATCTCTTCTCCACAGTCCAAAGCTGACACCCCTCCTAGGGCTTTACTCAAAAGAGCTGAGTTTCAGAGAGGAAGGGGGACACAGAGAGTCAGACACACAGGTTTTGATCTCATTTACATTGATCCAGGCCTAACAGCCATGGGAGCAGCTTCGCAAGTACAGAACACCCAGCAGAGCTTGCAGAGCAGCTCAGCAGCCTCTCCATGCTGGGAGCTGTCTGCCTCTCCAACCCAGAGACAACAGTCGCACTGCTCTGGCTCAGAAGTTTTACAAAGCCTTTTCTTCCTGAAGGAAGCCAATGTTGGTCTCAGACTAACAACCCTTGGATCCTAAGAGCATGTACACAGAGAGGCTTTTCCAGTAAGAAGGCCAAAAATGTATGGTTGCATGCTTGTACAGCTCACAAATCAGTGACAGCATTCAAGTCCTGCTACATTTTAACACCAGTGCTCAATAAGGAAGAAAAAAAAAATTTTTTTAACTGAGCATTCGAATACAACTGAGTCATCTTCTTCCTTGCATGAAAATCACTTCTAATTCTGACATCAACACAGCCCAGGCAGAGCTCTCTGATGCACACACAGCCTCTCTGCAGTCACTGAAGCTCTGAGCACTGCAATTCCTTAGCTCCAGTCTTGCTAAAGGAGCCAGGCTACATTTTGCTCTCATTTCACCTTTTCCTTCCTCTGCCTACATGAAATTCCCCAGAAGGGGAACCGAGCTGCTGCATTCACCAAGAGGCAGAAGTCACCTTGACTAATATGGGCTACAATCAGCCACCAAGACACAGCTGCACTCTGTTGACAAATGACCATCAAAGCACACAAGGCAAACCATTTTCTCATCACAACACCTAAGCATCCAGCTGTGGAATATGACTGATGCTCAAAGTGTCGAAGCATTGATGCTCATCTCAGTTCCTGTTCCTCAACAACAGAGTGAACCATGCAAAGGCCACACACACACACCAGTGACTTGCTCTCAGACGAGCCACTCATGAATCAATGGGACTTTCCATAGAATGTCTTCTGCTTCCTATTGGAGCTGGTCCCTTTTCTTTCTAGCACAGAAAGTTAACAGTCCTCTGGGCATACCTTACCTGGAAATTGTGCCATAGGGAAAGCATGGAGAATTTTCTGCTGCTTTTTAAAGAAACTAAGCAACTGGAAGCAAGAGGAAGTCAGTGCCAGTGAGCAGACAAGCATCTGAGACTCACCATTTTTAACAAAATTAGTAAACAGAGACTGTGATGTTATTCCCCATGTTCCTGCCAAAAAGAATCTAAATGCTTCCAAGCACAAAGAACACAAAAGCACCACAGGCCCAAAACCACACCATCACAGAGACCACAGCCTTGTAGCAAAGTATTAGAGGATGGGGCTTGGCAGGCAGGCACAATGCAGTTATCTTGGAGTTAATGTTGTTGCTCTTGGTGCCACCACCAGAAAAAGCAGCATGCATGAGTCCAAAAACAGCGATGAGCACTGTGGCTGTTAGATGCTCCCAATGGTTGTAGCAGTTTGCTACAAAAATCCCCTCCTCTCCCAAACAGGGTAGCAAAGGAAACAGGTCTTTCCCAGATGCAAGGTTGTCAGACTTCACTGCCATAACCCTGAGGTTTCTGTTGCAATAGCCTCCTGGACAGAGAGCACCTCAACTCAAAGCCTCTCTGCTGACTTGGATGGATGCCCTTGTTGCATCCAGAGAGATGTCATGCATACATGCTGCTGGAACTACTCCTGCTAGCAAATGGAAATTTTTCCACATGGCTGCTGAGCCCGGTGCTGCAGCCGTCACTCGCTCCATGCCAGACTGAGTCATTCTGAGTAACAACTATGGATGTCAAATCGATCTCTGGGAGTCAGTTCAGCTATGCACAAGGCAAGGATATGCTTACTTTGAGTCACAGCGGGGCAGAGCAGTACCGGCTGACCTACAGGTAGCCCCACAAGTGGGATTGCTAGGAAGTGGAAGCTGAAGGAACTTTTTGTTTTATGCTGATGAATGTCACTCATGTAAAGAACTAGCAAATGAGCCAGGCATGGAGACCAAACGGTGTCAGAGCCCATTTTTTCTCTTTTGTTATGACTAGTCAATATGCATAAGCTTTTACAGGAATAGAGGGATGATGCCAAAGCAGCCGGGTGAGAGAGGCATCAGGGCCCTTAGCTTGCCGATACACAGATATTGCAAAGGTGGAAGTCTTCACTGCACACAATCAGGACACTACATGGATGTAGTGCACTTCAGCCTGCAGCCTAGACCCTTTCCAGAGGTACACAATGCCACACAGAGCTGATGTGCTGCAGCAGTCCTGCCCAGTGCTGCTGTGAAAGGCCCACCCCAGATGGCACCGGCATCAGTCCCAGGTTGCTCTCCCCAGCCCCTGGTGCCAGGCCGGCCCGTTCCCTGGTGTGCGTGGGGCTGTCTCACCCTGTGCGGCAGGCGCAGCTGTGTGTGTTTAGTTTACTCAGAGTGGCACTGGGGGCAGAACAGTGACCTTTCTCATGAAACCATATGGGAAATGAAATTCCCTCTTTCAAAACTTTGTCATGTCTCAACTAGCTCTTCTGCAAGTAATTTTTACAAAAGGAGGAGGGAGCTGTCAGCTGAGACCTGTCAGTGACCGAGAGCACAAATCACACTACCTCCCCAAGCCATGGAGACAAAAGCAAAGCACTTGGCAAGGCAACTGCTAACCCCACTGCCTTGGTGCCAAGCTACCCAGGCTGCCTCCTCCAGCAGGCTCCTTGGAGCAATGCAGACGGAGGGGAGCTGGCAGCCGTTGTGACAGGCAGCAGGGGAGGGCTGGGAAATCAAAGAAGGGCCATTTCCACACAGAGAAACATTCCCGTGCCTTGAAGCAAGCAGGAGCTTGTGCCTAGAAGCGCATGTCCCATCCAGCCTGCCTCACTAATGTAGCAGAGTGCATGTGCCTTGTTGCTCCCATACACACAACCATGGCAACACAAGCGGAGGCAGTGCTGCTGGTTGAACTGCATCTCCTGTCCTGGGGAGTGAAGCTACCCAAAAGCTAGACCTGGGGGAGGTCTGCCTCCCTCCAGCCAGAGCAACAAGTCTAGGAATCTCCTTGTTTTCATTTGTCAGGACCCCAATCACAGAATTTGTATCTCTGTAAGAGCAAAGCTGATGGCTTATAACTGCAAGCAGCACCATTACAAGACACTGGAAAACAGAAGCCTTGACACATAAGATTAAAAAAAAATAAAGGAGCAGAGACTATTATCAGTATTGGAGAAGTCTTTCTAAGGAGGGCATTTCCCAAAGCATCACACTCAGCCTCTTTGTTTCAAAAGCATGTGTTGACCAGGGTAAAAAATTCATCTCTGCAGTCAGAGAAATATGCGCAGGGAAAAATCACCACCTCCAGCTTCATCTGAGCTCTGGGCAGCTGCTCATGGCATGCTGACGTTTCATAGCTTGGGGAAATCTGTCACTTCAAAGTCACACTGACATATGAGGAGTGAAAAGCAGGAGCAGTCTCACATTTGCATGCTGCAGCTAAATAAAGCAAGTTGCCAAGATACATTTACTGCTCTCAAAGTATGTTGCTGAACACGATCCAGGTCTGCATAGACATTAGACACAACCATTCATCCCTCCTTAGCACTACGATGCATTGGTCATTCACATACAGAGACATCTCTTTCCTTTGCCAGTTTCTCACTGGATTTTGTCCAGCTACTTCTATCCCAGTTACCTGCACGCAGGGTGCAGTAACAAGATTAATTTCCTAGCCCTTACAGGTCTTAGGACTGGATTTTCCCAGTCTTCCAGTAAAAACACAGCCTCTTGCTCACTTTAGATCAATATATTTGTGTACAGAGGATAAGCAGCTTTACTTACCCATCAAGACACCCTTGCAGAGTTCTGGAAACTTTGTGCCATACTTTTAGAGGTTGATGGCACAAAATTCTCACGGGGAGAACACATCCTTTCAGTTGGATCTGTCTATTTTTTAACAACTCTGTTCATCAGAATTAATTACGTTTGCAGCTTTTTCCTTTTCTTTAGTGGGCTCTTTTGGGAGAGGATTATGAATAAAAGAAATTCCTAAGGAGTTAGAGACCCTCTTTAACACATGCCTTGAAAAGCTTTGCCAGTGCTAGCAGAGGGCAGACAGAAGTACCAGCAAAACCCTTCTCTTCAAGTCGACAGCAGTTCTGACAAGATGCTGCTCCTGCAGTGAGCATGTCAGGATTAACCCCTTACATCTTATGGAACTGTATCATTAAGGCTTGTATGATGCCTTTGCACATACTGAGTCAGTGTTGTTCTGCATCAGATCTCAGCTCTACTTGCTACACTGACATCCTGTGATGTAGGCCCAAAAATCTGTCCTCAGCATCTCTATTTGGGTCCCAGAGCCTCAAGCTGTGGATCAGGCCTGAGAAGAACAGTGACTATGCAGCTTCACTTATTAGAGTGCTTCAGCCACTGACACCTGATGGAACAAGGCACCTTGGCACCACTGAACTGCACATCATTGTGGTCATGTTGTCATGACCATGACAGCCAGGTCCTCTGCAGCCCAGGCAGGGAACCCTTGCAGCTAAGGTAGCAAAACAGCTCCCTCCATAAATGGGATCATCCTGAAGACAAATCTCTATTAATGACTACCACTGAAATGATTCAAGCTGGCAATAAAATCCAACTCAGTCCTTTATCAGAGTCACCAGCACTCTGCAGGTATGAATAAAGGGTTACCACACAGTGCTCAGGTCAGATTTCAGGTCACTGGGAACAGAGCATGAAGACTTTCTAGCCCTGATTGGGATTCTCCAGGAAGAGATTTGGGAAAAGAGGTTTCCAGCTTGTGGTATGAAAGGAAGATTTGATGAAAGTTGCACAAGCACTGGTGTTTGGCAAAACTAAGGAAAAATTATCCAAGGTCTGGACATGTATATATGGAACATTTAAAATTTAAATTGAAAAAATAGAAAACTTGGAATTATCAAATGGGAAACAAGTTTAAGATCTCCCAAAACCTTGGCTTCCTCCACAGCACGGTTCACCATGGCAAGTTTCTTCCCCTACTCCTAAAAGACTCCTTCGCAGGCTTCTTCTCAACCCAGGACTTTGCTTTTTCTACATCCTGTGAAGTCAAGCTCTAAGCTTGCCCCCTTCAGTTCACTCCATTTACTGTCCAGAAACCAGAGAAAAGTGCAGTACAGACATCACTAACTACACAGCATGACCTTCTTACTGTCCAGTTCCCATGTTCTTTTTTTCTTGCAGGCCAATTTACTTCAGAATATCTTCTGGCACCTTCCCTATATCTTTTCCCACTCATGCCTTCCTCTCCAAAGGTCCCCAGGCCCAGGGGCCTCTAACAAGCAGCTCCGCCAGTCAAATTCAGAGAACCACTCTGTGGTCCCACCATCTAACACAGCTCTTCCGCACATTCTCCACACAGCCAGGGTGCTGTGACGTATGGAACTTACTTGGCAGGTGAGTTGGAGTGGTAGCCCACCTGGGATAGGACCACTTAAGTGCTTCCACCTGGATACTCAGGACACTTTAACATGGTGCTAGCCCACAACAGCAAACCAAGATGGGTACACAGGCTTGCCTTCTGGGAGGTACTCAGTACCCTGGCCAAAAGCCTGTCTGCCTGTCTGCCATATTTAACTTTCTAAGCTGGTGCTGGAAGACGAGAGGCGGTGCTTTCTTTTCTCTGTACCTCCTATAGGTGAGACCTCTCAAACTGTATCAGATATGCTTTGTGACTAGAAAGCTATTATGGGAGAGCCAATGGTGAGCATATTTCTCACAATTCTGAGAGTTTGCACAGGCTTATTATTATGTTAGTTAATACCTTAAGGGGACTAAAAAAAAATAGAGGGAGGTTTTCCAAATCATACAGTAGCAGGCTCTGAAGGCAAAGGCTGTGTCATGCCAAACCAGTAGGGTCTACTGTTAATTACCAGCTTTTCCTGGAGATCATGTGCATGCCTCCATTCTTATCTCCATGTTCCTGACCCCAAATTCAGCCAGCACCCTGCACCCAGACCATGGTATTCACTAGTGCAGAAGTAGCTTATGGAGATGATCCCCCATCTGCATAACCCACAGGGGTCACATGTCTCATTTTGCCAAAGAAGTCCAAATGGAAATGAAAGGCAAGGCTTCCCTACACACACATGTGCATCCTCACTGCCTTCCTCCAGCCTACATCAGAACTGACTGACCTTTGCATATCATGCACATTCTTCCAAATACAAGCTAGGCCAGGTTCCTCACAGCAGGGACAGCCTGGCCCCAGCAAACACTAGCTGATGAACACAGAGTTTGTGCACAAAGTTCAGCAGAGTTATAGGGAGAATTAACACTTGTAGCCCATCCCCTTGCAGGAACCATGATACCCACTGCATCTTGTTTTCTCAGCAAGCTGCTAGCAGAGCCTAGGCCAGAGCACACCGTGCCATCACAGCTAGGAAACACGACAGCCAAAAGAGAGTGCCAGTTAGGTGTCATGGAGCTGCTCTGAAAGCCCAGGCCTGCTCTTCCCAGATGAATGTTGGAGTATCAAGCTCTGCCACTCACAGCTCATCATTAACAGGCATATTGACACCAGCCCCAGCAAGCTGGAGCCAGAAAAGCAGTTTTCCTCCATGGACAGGGAAAGTTTCCATTTTGTGGTGGAGCTGATGTCAGTGTCTGGAACAACTGCAAAGGTGGTTCAAATTAGCCTGTATGGCTTTACAACAGATCCCTGCAGCAGGAAAGCAAGGGTTGATGTGACTCCAGTAGTGGGTAAGAAAGGATCCACAGACACCTACTGGGGGCCAAATGCTACCCAGGGCATGTCATCAAATGGAATTGGCCAGGAACGTAAATCCTTACTCAGGCTTGTTGCACAGATACTTGAGTATGAAGCAGGGAGACCCTGCATTAAACATTTGAGCAATTTAGATGCAAGACCTCAAAGGCTGCAAGATCCAGTGTGGAAACAAAATGCATGTAGATGAGGATCCACAAAGCACTTCTTGCAGTAGCAGGGTTGCCATTGTTAGACCATGAAGACCAACAGTAGATCATGCCTCACCAACAATAAGGACACTTTTTTGAGCCTTTTCAAATTTCACCTTCCCCCCTACCCTCTCACCACCCTCCCATTGCTTTAGTGGGGGGCAGAACTGCTGTACATTGGTGAACAGAAGCTTTGGTGGTTGGACTTACATTCAGATAAGGAAGAACTTTGCCTTTCTAGCAACCAGAAAAAACATTTCAGCCTTTTTACCTAAGAAACAGGACTAATTAAACTGCTTGGTTTGTGCATGATTCTGTTTTCTCTTCCCAGAAACTTCTGACTCTCCTGTCCCATTGAAACCTCACTTAGTAAGAAGGGCAGAAATATGATCATGATAGTCAGAAAGGTTTGCAATGTGAGCAACTGTGGAGGTAGAGAGCCAGGTCCAAATGCTCTCATGTTGCCAGGGAGCCTCTAACCCCACTAGTCACTGGAATTAATGTGGCTGCCTGCAGAACGTCACCAGTATATTGCAGAAGACAAAGAAATTATGCCTCCAAAAAGCTCCAAAGGATGCAGTGTCTCTGCAGAAATGCCAACAGGCCTTGTGAGTCGCGATTTTCCCTCAAAAAGTAGCTACCTAAAGCCAAAGGAAAGGGTATGTTAGAGAGCTAAGGGCAGGACAGAGCAGATGGAGGAAGAGTATGAGAGACAGCACAGGAGCCTGGGAGTGTCCTGGAGAGGAACAAGAAGAGCAGAGAGATGAAAGCAGCTGCGGCTGTTAACTGTGAAGCTGCTGTCCAATAGAGCCCTAAACAACACTCTACCTGATGGGAAAACTTTCTCAAAGATCTATTGCAATGCTTATCACAAACCAGACCTTCCTGAAGCAAGCCAGGCTCCATTGCCCCAACACTCATGAACAGCTTCCTCTAGGACAAATTTCTAGGTAACTTTCTTCCCACGCCCACCACCTACACAACACACTAAAGTCAATACAGTTACAAAAGGAGGGACATGGGCCCAGCCCTACAGAGCAATTTTTCAGTATCTCAGGTGCTTGTGTAACCATTGCAGTCCTGTGCAGCCAGGTAGAACATGTGCCTGGACCAATGAGATAGACCTGCAGACACAGGGAAACGGATAATGGATTAAGGAGGAGAGAAGGCTGTTTAGATGTTGGATTGGGCTAACAGCTGGGGCGACTGCAAGGTCAGTACAAACCTGTCAGCCCAGAACTGCAACAAGATGAGATGGTCCATGCTGCCAGTCCTCAGGGCAGCTCACAGCTTCATTGATTGCCTCAGTATTGCCTCAGTGTCTATATGGCCTCTGTAGAGTCCACACAAGCTCCATTACCCTTCCCAGACAAGCTGGTGGCCTGGCGAACTGGAGGCTGGATCTGCATCCTGACAGCAAGGAAATCTACAGAATTATAGCATCTCTCCACAAACCATGCCTGTTTCCAAAGACCCAGAGACCTGTTCTCAGGCCTGCAGGATAGATAAATGCATCTCCTCTATCTTAAAGGACCTGGGGATACCTGCAGTCCCCTGTTGTCTAGTACAGATGTTCTCCTTCCCCTGTGGTGTCTTTTGCTCCTTTCTGGTTCTGGGCTCAATGGGAGCATATCTTCTCATGACTACATTCCTTACCCAGCTGGAGTAACACTTTTCAGAGCCCGGCACCTACATGCATACACTTGCTAGACAGCCAACTTTATGCAGAAAGGGGTTGTTTGGGCCTAACAACCTCTGAGAAAGCAGGAAGAAATCATCAGCACTGCTGAGAAAGCAGTCTAGTAAGCAGCTTATTACTGTCTCCTGACCAATATGCTAGGACCTGTCCAATATGCTCTGGAGCTGAATTCAGTTCAATGCTTTTCTTACACTCTTCTGAAAACCGCAACATTGCTTGTCCTCCTCAATTTGCTCGCTCAGCCTTGCCTGCAGTGTTGATGTGAGCTCCCCTTGTGAAATTTCTCCCTGAGACAATGAGACTCAGAACATTTTCAAATCCACTTGATCTCTTCCAATAGGAAACTTCCGATGCTAAAGTATTTTATGCTAGTTGCATACAAGGCAGTTAAAAAATGCAAAGGGCTATATATGATACACTTCAGTATCTTCTACTTTTATAATGTATCTGATGACACCCTCCGGGGAAAACAGTCCTGCATGAACAAGTAACAGCACAAGAGGAAAACCTAAGTAGGGCAATCTGGGTATAGATGATAATTACCAACACATAAAAATATATCATGAGATATACTTGAATAACTTTGCATGAGCTAGCAGTTCTGGCTTAGCAATTCCTTTACCATGATATCACTTTTGCTCTCATAGGCCAATTAAAAGTAGCTAAAAACCTCAGGACCAACTGGTTTGAGGAGTCAATGGGGATGAGTCTGTGTCCTTTCTCCTGTCACACTCTCATCGGCATTGAATTTGGCCCTAGAAAGCTACTGCTAGTTTTCTGTGTGCTTCTGCTTCCTGGCAAACTAAGCTTCAGTTCATCCCGCAGTACCAAACTCCAAATCAATAGACATTCCATCTTCACAGCTGACCCACAATTTGCCTTGGAATAAGAGACTGACCAAGGTCTTTGTTTTCACGAGAAGCAATGCCTTCTGGTTTGAGCAAAAGACTCCCAAACTGAGATAATGATTTGTAGAAATCATTTATCCAGCTCTCAGGAGCACAGATTCCCATTACTGTAATGCACCGGGAGTTCTTGGAACTACTTGTGCCCTTCAGGCTAGCCTGAATGGACACATCCTTTCATATTGCTTATCATTGTCCTCCTCAAAACTGTGTACTCATGTGCTACTTGACAAGCAGACACATGTCACTGAGCAGCAGCATCTGAGACAACAGACAGACCACTGACACATCTCCCAGCTCAGCAGAACACGCACATGGTTTTCTTTCTGTCTACATCCCTACGAATGCGCTGAGACCCATTTCTTTGCACAGGTCTCCTGCAGACTGCCTAGAAAGTCTGGTGAAAAGAGGCAAATTGAACACTATGGTCTGCCAGCATAGGCCCCAGGAGAAGCCACCAGTAGCTCTGACAGTCCTAGACAATGAACAAGGCTAACCAGGCATTGTGAGAACATGATCACAGAATCACAGAATCACAGAATCGTTCAGGTTGGAAGAGACCTCCAAGATCACCTAGTCCAACCTCTGACCTAACTCTAACAAGGCCCACACTAAACCATATCTCTAAGCTCAACATCTAAACGTCTTTTAAAGACCTCCAGGGATGGTGACTCGACCACTTCCCTGGGCAGCCCATTCCAATGCCTAACTACCCTTTCGGTAAAGAAGTTTTTCCTAATATTCAACCTAAACCTCCCCTGACGCAACTTTAGCCCATTCCCCCTCGTCCTGTCACCAGGCACGTGGGAGAAGAGACCAATCCCTACCTCACTACAGCCTCCTTTAAGGTACCTGTAGAGAGCGATAAGGTCACCCCTGAGCCTCCTCTTCTCCAGGCTGAACAACCCCAGCTCCCTCAGCCGTACCTCATAAGACTTGTTCTTGAGACCCCTCACCAGCTTCGTTGCCCTTCTCTGGACTCTCTCGAGCACCTCCATGTCCTTCTTGTAGTGAGGAGCCCAAAACTGAACACAGTACTCGAGGTGCGGCCTCACCAGAGCCGAGTACAGGGGGACAATCACTACCCTAGTCCTGCTGGCCACACTGTTCCTGATACAAGCCAGGATGCCGTTGGCGTTCTTGGCCACCTGAGCACACTGCTGGCTCGTGTTCAGCCGACTATCAACCAGCACGCCCAGGTCCTTCTCTGCCAGGCAGCTCTCCAGCCACTCATCCCCAAGCCTGTAGCTCTGCCTGGGGTTGTTGTGCCCCAGGTGCAGGACCCGGCACTTGGCCTTGTTAAACTTCATACAGTTGATGACTGGGTCTGTCAACATTGCAGGCAGGAGGCCTAGCATGTAGGCAGGAACCTGAGCTCACCTGGAGACAGCGCACCTGGCAAATGGATTTGAGCTCTCCTCCAAGTTGCTGGATCCAGGATACAGGGAGAAGCCAGAAACAAATGACAGGCCTGGAAACATGGTTTAGGAACAATCAAATTGTTTTAAACCATGGCAGGTGCATGTGCCTTGTCTAAGGGTGAGCTGGTAGAGTTGAAGCACAGATAGCAGCCTACACACCTAAGCTTTCTACCTGAGCCCCAAAACAATCTCCACAAATCAGAGTATATATAAACATGTTCGTCAGACCCTTGACTGTGTTGCTGGGATATAATTTAATGGCTGAGCTATGCTTTAGCTTGGGTTAAATCCAAGGTACCTTGCTATAATGACACCTGAAGGTTCGCTGGAAGGCCTGTAAAGTGCTCAGTGCTGGTCCTGTCATTTTCCTTTCATGACAATCACACCCTTCTTTGGTCCACACAGTTAAGGTTCTTCCTCAGGGAGAGTTACAGACCCTAAAGCCCCTCCTCACATCCTCACACACACAGTGTGCCTCAGTGTCCCAGAGCGTGTTGTGTTGGGGAAGCTCGCAGGAGGGAACTAAACCAAGTACTCAGAGTGCAGTGACAACCAACTTGTGGACACCTCACGCTGATCTATGGGATTGGCACTGGATGTCTAGCGAAACATCCAAGAAAACATATCTATAACGGTTCATACAACTCAAATTTGCCTAACAGAATAAACAGCAATGTTAAAGTTTGTCGTTCTTGGGAGAAAAGAAAGAGGTCCCTACCCACATCACCAGCTCCAAAATAACCCTTTGTTGGTTCAGACCAGTCTGGATCTCTGAGCAATTCTGTCCAAAGTTTTTGCTGCCCACAGTCAGTCTGAAATGTCTTTTCTACCTGAGCCCCTACGACACTGTTATATTCCTTCCTTGCACAATGTATATACAGTAGAAATAGTAGTGGCTTAATCTGTACTTCCCAGTCCTATTGTTCTCTAATGACCTGCTGTAATTATCCAAACTGAACTCTTCTGGCAGAGCACAGCATCATTTCTCAAATAGCTCAGTCTGTTCCCAATGGGTTACTGACTCTCTCTGGAAGAACTTGCTTCTGGTGAAGTGTCCAAGGAGCCAGTGATTCTCTCAACAGGGCAAGTCCGGCAGCCCTGGGCTGAGACGGACAAGATTGACCAGTATTGTATTAGCAGCAGAGAGCAAGCTCTCCCAAGCCTTCCAAGAGCCACACACCCCAATATGGAAAGAAACAAAAATACTATCTACAGTGACAAAGGGAAGGAGGGAAAACAAGAAAAATACTTTTCAGGTGCCCTACTACAGACAACTATAATCGCGTTCAGACAGGAAGCTTCATTAGCAACCTGTTAGCTTTGGTGAGGTTCTGTGTTTTGTTTTGTGTTTTGTTTTGTTTTGTTTTAATAAGACATATTGCCTCTTTCCAGACTGGTTTGTTTTGGCTTCCTGTGCCAGTGAGCCAGGAAAGAAAAAAAAAAAAAAAAAAAACTTACCAAAAATATGATCTTTATTCCTCTAGCTTCCTTTCTTAAAGCTGCCAAAATGGCACAGACCAACAGCAATTACCACCCTGTTCTTAACCCCTGGTTTGAACATAAAAAGTGAAACTGAAGTCCTTGGGAGCACATAGTTTAGTAAACTGAGCTGCATGCACACTGATCTTTTGAAAGCCAAGAGATCCAAAGGAGGTTGATCCTCCAAACACGTGGTGATTCAGGCACCACAAGAGTCCATTTGAGTAGAGAAGGTTGTTACAACTGCTCTTTTAATTTCAGATTCCTCACCATTGCAGTGGCTTTGTTGCACCTCGAGGGTCCACTACCCAGATTTTAGTACAAGTTGTAGTAATTTGGTGAAAAACATGTTATGGCTAAAGGTTAAGGTTTAAGAGTCCAGAAAGTAACTACAGCACATGGGAAGTCAAGGGGGAAAACAGATGGGGGAATTGTATTGTGAATATGCATGAACACTGGGAGAAAGCAAAAGCAGGAAGGAGCAGGATGGAAATGCAGTAACTGAAGATGCATTTTGCAAAGGAAATGCAGTACTCTAGAAGTGCTGGTCGGAAGGCCCTTTGAAGGATGGTACTCATTCTTCAAGAGCAAGATTGGACCATCACCAACTCTAGATCGGATCACCTTTGTCTGGCTCAGTCTAGGAAAAGTCCAACAATGGAGATCTCCCACCTCTCTGGTGACCCCAGCAACCCATGTCCAGGCTGCACCACCTTCCTGGGGTAAGAGCTATTGCAGGCATACTGAGCCTTCAGGCTGACAGAACACAGCTCCCAGTGTCTCTGCCACCAGCACTGAATGGCACACCGGGCAGCAAAGGGACTAACAACCACCCTGCTCATTTCTGGACTGCCCTTCCCTATATAACCATGGCCTAACCTGCTCCCCAGAAAAGCATCTGCAGTCTCTTCTTCCGTTTGATCCTGCAGGCTCTGGCATCCTGCCAAACTTTTGCATTGATGGAGGAAAATAAAGTATGCTGCAGTGTTTATAGAGATGGAGAGAGGAGTAAAGCCTTTAGTGAGCAGCTAGTAACTCAAACCAGAGGTGCAGAGCAGAGATTGTGTGTAATGGCAACCAGAGTACTGAGTGGGATATTAAAAGCAGATTAGGATAATTTCATGTGCCAGACACCAGGAGAGACCTTGCAGTCCAAACATGCTTGAACTTGCTGATAAACCTGTTGCCTTCACTGGATAACCACCAAAGCAGGCTAAAAAGCTGGGGCTGCAAAGCAAACACCAGGTCTGATAACAGGCATTTAATATTTATTAGTGCAGGGTTATAAGCCCCTCTTTCTATACTTCTACCTTTGGTAACGGCATCAGCTCTTCTGTAATCCCACCAGGAGAGAGGCCTTTCCCTGGTCAAATGGTTTGTGTCAGGCTGACACCAGACGCCTCTGTGTCTCACTGAAAGGAGCAGTTTTATGGCCAACTGCCAAAATTAGTTTATAACCTGTGACTGGTACCAGCAATCGCTATGTCTGACTGAGGGAAGGTGCCCTGATCTCAGGTCTATGATTATATATGTCAGAAGAAGAGCTAGCTGTATTATCAGGCATACGAATTTGGGATAGCTCACATTGTCGTATTAACCCCTCAAACTCTGGACACACTGCAAAGAGCATCTGATCTGAAGCGCACAGTGGGGAGAGCTGCAGACACACTGGGAAGTGCCTGTCCTATTGCTATCCCAGCCTGGGCTGTACAGGCAGCCAGTGGTCTGTTTTCATCAGAAATGGTCTCCTCTACATCTACATCCTTCTCTTTGGACTTGAGCAGTTATTTCTGTCGACTTCTATGGCTTGTGGAAGAACGGTGTTTTACATCTCCTACATGATAGCCTTAACAGCCGAACAAGTCTTCATTGTTCACACCACCACTAAAGTACTAGCCCTATTTTATATGTCTGTTGTCACCATTAAACGGTCTCATACCCAGGACGTTAGTGGCTCTATGTGGCCAAAGTGGCACTGAAAGTAAGTGGATCCTTGAGAGGAAGAGCAAGTAATAAAAGGACAAAAATTCTCATTATACCAGAGTTAGATCAAGGTCAGATTCACCAGACCATGGCCTATGGATCTAGAGAACTGCATTTCCTAGCACTTAGCACCTTCACAGAGAACAGGATGCCACACAAAGACAAAGCAAGTGAAGGACTGAAAGCTACAAGAAGAGTTCAGAAGCTGGCAATACAAGCATGGAGACTCAAGGAAAAGGGCAAGGGGAAAATGCTCCAACAGAATATGAGAAAATATATTGTATTCAGTAATAATAGCAAGCAAAATGGGCATACTTCAAAAGTCGCTGGAAAGGAGAATGCTATTGAGTGATCATGAAATAAGAGGAAACTCACAGCAAGCAGACAAGGTCTGCAGAAGAACCTCTAGGGAAGTAAAGCCTTCTGGAAAAAGCAAGGTGGAGGCAGGAAATTGGACATCCTTGTGACAGTCAGCTCCGGCTCTTGTGTGTCCATTGCTATACTAAATGGAGATTCCAAGACGAGTTGCTGGCATACAAGATCTGCACATAGCAGCATCCTGCTATGCTAAGCAGCTTAGCATAAGGGTCTCCACCACTATTTCAGTCTCTGTTTCAGTCTACCCAAGATGCAAACTACTAAATGCCCTAGAATGATTGGATATCCTCTTGTAGTGCACCCTGGCCTGGCCAAGCCGAGCACCACAAGGCTTTCAATGAAAACTATACAGACAGGAAAGAAGAGAAGGATTTTGTCCAGCCCTTCAATAGAAGATTATCTCTACCCATTCTACATCCAATAAAGCAGCCTTTCTGATACACTAATACTAGCAGAGTAGCTAGTGTCTTTGCTAATCACACAGAGCTGCCCCACCATTTCATTCCAGCCTGATATCCATTGACTGAAAAACAACAAAGTAAATGCAGAAAANTAGAAGGATATCTTGGTTAAAGGGTTCCAACACAGCCTTTCCACACCAGCCAGGGCTAACAGTCACTTGTGCTATGTGATCTAGACATCTCCACGTCAGGTGTCCTGCAATCCCCCAGCTCAGTTAGAGGGGCCCTGAGAAGCCTTCATTTCCACAAGCCAGATGCCAACATCTTCTTGGGCAAGAGAAAGATGCATAAGAAAAGCCCACATATCCTGCAGGTTGTGTGGTCAACACAGTGGAAGGACCATAGTTTGTTGAGTTTGACCGTTCTTCTAGAAGATGTAGCAATACCACAATAATAAACATTTGCAAGGTCATGTTTTGCTCTGTGATATGTAGCAATTACATAGCTAGCCACTATACAGCACAGGGTAAACAAGGAAGGAAAATAAATGTATGCATCCCACATTCGAGTGACAATAAGAGACAATAAAACAGTTGAAGAGCCTTCTTTCCAAAGACCAGCCTGCTCACTCTGCAGGGGTGGCTATAGAAGGGAAGGGCAATAGAAGTACAACAGGTCCAGACAACAGTATCCAGGAAGAGGATAACACAGGAGTCACAGCAGCCTCAGGAGGAGCAAAAAGATCCTTGCATAGGTTTGTCAAATGCCCTGGAGATGCTAACTTAAATAAACAGAAAGCCTTTATAAATTACCAGAATTATGATTTACTAGGTACAACAGATTTGCTGGGAGAACCCAAAGTGAACCCAGAAAGGTAGCAGCCTGTTCTGAAAGACAAGTGATACTGTTTGTGTACTTCAGGGACACAGACATAGGCTGCAAGGTCCAGGGAGAGTGGAAAAATCAGTCCTACAGAATGTCTCAGCAGTGCAGAGAAGCAGCTTTGGGGACACAAGGGCAAACTGGAACCTACTGAGGACAATTTGCCAGGATGGGAACAGTGCAGGTAATGGATAGGTTTACCCTCAGGAGTGACTCAGTGTGGAGGACTGGGGAGAACACAGATGTAGGGAGTAACATGGATGAGGGTGACTGACCCAAAAGGGAAAGCAGAAATGCTGATTTCTGAAAGGCAAACCACATAAGCTCTGAGCTTTGGTATGAATGCCACTTGGAATGCTGAAATGCAGAAAAAAAAAAAGGAGCAATAACAGATCTGCCAGTTTGTTCAAGACGCAGGCCTTGAGCAAGCTCCTTGCTGCAGAGGAAAAGGCAGGAGGAACAGGAAAGAACCAATACAGCTGAATTATAAGATCTTAGTGGAGTTCAGAAGGAGGAATTGACACTTGATTAGATTACAACAGGCAAGAGTTAACATCCACCTCACAAATACAAAGTGGCAAAGCTGAAAAGCCAAGAAACTTAGACTTGGAGGAATAGTCAGGGCAAGAAACTAAGGTTCTAAGCCCATCGGTTGTGAGAAAGAGAGATGGCATGTCCACTGCTCAGAGCTCCAATACACTATCAGTTTTCTTAGTTACATGTTGAAGGTCACAAAGACCAGTGTGAGAAAAAAAGCAGTAGCTGATACAGCACAGCTATTATCAACTACAAGAGGATGAGATTTAACCCTCAGATAAGGCAAGAGCAGAGTAAGGAGTGCTTTTGTATGTGAAGGGTTTCCAATGAGATGTGCCTGATAAGCCTTATCTCAAGGCACTGATGCAGGTTGCTGGGTTTGGGGCTCCAGAGGCAACCAAGTAGCCTTAGAAAGCCACAGAGAGGACAAATGAAGTGCTGCTTTACAAAAAGGAAGAAAAGAAAATCTGGGGAATTACAAACCCATTCATTAGTTTTCATTAACATAGTTTTCATTAACATAGGTATTAGAGGCAAGCAAGGAAGGCTGCACTAACTAACACAACCTCTTCAGACCAACTCAGCTTCCCTGGATTGCCAAGGAAAAGGACTTTATAGATAAGGAAAAGCAACAGTTATTACTTCTTGATGTTAGTAAGACTTTTGCTACGTGTTTGGTGATAATCTCTAGAGCAAGCTAAGGGAGCTTCTAATGGCACTATGATGGGAGAACACCTAGAAAGAATACATTCAAAGAGTAGTCATACTTACTGTCTGACAAAGACACATCAAGTGAGGATTCACAGAGATGGTTTTTTGGTTGACCATAATTAGTGCTCTCACTTACTGCCAGCTAACAGAAAAGGAAGCAGGTTTATTAATCACACAGATGATGCCAGCACAGAAGAGGCTGCCGGTATATCACAGGACAGGCTTTGTATTCAAATCATTCTCAAGAACTTGAGAGATGCAGTCAGAAAATAAATAAGAAACAACTGGGTCAGTGTGAATGCAACACACCAGATCTCAGCAGGGCAGTCAGCCCCACAAACAGGGAAGGGGCAGATAAGGATTAAGAATGTATTGTAGATTACAGCCTTCTCGCGTGCCCATGCCCACTGATGAGGGAATGAGGACCCCAGAATGGAATGCACAGGTACAGACAAGGCAGTGGGATGGTAATTCTACTCTTCCACTTTGTACTAGCATAGGCCCTGTCACAGTACCAGGTTCAGTTTCGGAGATGATACTTAAAGAAAATCAGAAAGATGCTATCTACTCCTATAAGCCCACACCCTGCCCACATTTTCAGTCAGACAGGTAAATTGAAAAGCCCTAGACCATCTCACACTTTGTAGCAGAGGTGTCCAGCCCTGTTTGTTAAAAGTGGTTTTAGGCCCCCAAAACACCTGGCTCCACCTGCTCCAGCTGTTTCCATAACATGCTATAGCTGAAGTCAACAGAACCCCACACACACTTCTTTTGCAGATTCAGATCTATGTGTATCTCTTCCAACTCAGAATCACAGAATCACAGAATCATTGGGGTTGGAAGGGATTTCTTGATATCATCTGGCCTATCCCCTCTGCTCAAGCAGGGTCAGCTAGAACTGGTTGCCCAGGACCACGTCCAGATGGTTTTTAACCACCTCCAAGGATGGAGATTCCACAACCTATCTGGGCAACCTCTGCCAGTGCTTGATCACTTGATCACTCCAACAGTAGAAAAGTGCTTTCTGATGTTCAAAGGAAACCTTCTGTGTTTCAGTTTGTGCCCGTTGCCTCTTGTCCTGGCACTGGGCATTACTGAAGAGAGCCTGACTCACCCTCCTTCATTCCCCTTCCATCAGGTATTTATATGCACAGATAAGATCCCCCTGAGTCTCCTCTTCTCCAGGCTGAACAGTGCTGGAGCTCTCTCAGCCTCTCTTCATGTGAAAGATGCTCCACTCTCTTTAGCACCTGTGTATCTAGTTTGCTTAGGTGTTTCCTAACTATAGGGTAGATCTTCCTTGCTCCAGATATTTCCCTAGTCTCAGTGGTCTGGGACTGCTGAAGGCTGGTCTTACTTGTAAAGGCTGAAGCAACGAAGGCACTGGGTACCTCAGCCTTTTCCATGTCATTTGTCAGCAGGTCTCCAGCACCATTCAGCAGCTGGCCCACATTTTCCCTGGTCTTCCTTTTGCTATTTATGTACTTGCACAATCCTTTCTTGTTACCTTTCACATTCCTTGCCAGATGCAACTCCAGATCAGCCTCGGCTTTTCTAATCCTACCCCTGCAAGATCAGACAGCAATGCTATACTCCTCTTGGGCCACCTGACCCTGCTTCCATTTCTTGTACACCTCACTTTTATGTCTGAATTTAGTTAGGAGCTCTTTGCTCATCCATGCAGACCTCCTGCTGCCTTTGCTTGGTTAATCTCAGTTCTATTCCTTCAACTTTGGCTTATGTATAAATATTTGCTTCTTTTTCAGGTCCTCAACTAGGTCTCTTAATGGGTATAGCTTCACTACTGCAAGCCAGATGGTCTAATGCCAATACCGCCAATACCCAGCCCACCAACTAGATTTATCTGATGTAATATGGATATTCAGCTCTCCAGTACAACAGATCTTCTTCAATCAACCAATCATGGTATTTGCCTATGTTCACTATGTAAGCAGAGCAGATGGAAAAACCACAAAGGAAGTTGCGGTAGCTAAGACTCCCCTCTTACCCTATTCACCCATTTAAAGCCTTGCTGCACAACGTGATATGTTTCAACACCTGCAGTGATAAATAGTAGCACAAACCAGGAACAAACACTTGGTCATGTTTATCCTCAAGTGTTCCTTGGTCGCACTGCAACCCACAATAGCATTCGTTAACAAGTGTTAGAACATAGTTACAAATTGCAGCAAACACAAATGCTCCGTCAGTGTTATTGCAGATTTCATTAATGATGATCCTTCGCATTTCAGCAACAGCCATTCAAGGATCTGAAAACATTTATATGACTCTGTGAGCCAAGTGTCACGCTCCATGTGTGAGCCAGATGTTCACAACATCATTTTACAAATGAGGGAACGAAGTTCACAAGACTGACTCCAGACCCCTTTCCTCCCACTGAGCAATCCACTGCCCACCAACTAGGCATAGGGGAATTATCCAATTCATGACAAGGCAGGATACCATTATGGTCTCTTTGTTTCCTTGCATTGTCTCTATTCCCTTGTTCCTCATCTTGTGTTTAGATTCTAGGCCCGGAGGGATACCTCTGAATGTGTCCACTGCAGCACAGCATGGCACAGAGATGCAACTTAGCATTACTCCGTACAGCAAGGGTACAAAAGAGTACCAGAAAGGGTGGAAAGGGTACCAGAATCTGGTTAACAGAGAAGTCTTCAAGATCTGCCGCAGATCTCTACGTGTGTCAAAACAGACTCCTTACAAACAGAGCAAGCCTGGTTAATTTGCAGTAGCAGCAAAGCCAACCTTGTAGTCATCTCTCCACCCGAGCATACAGTGGCTGCACTTGGCAGAGCCCTGGCTCCTTTCAAAACTCTGCACTTTCAAGACCCAAAAGGAGAGTCAAGAAAACAATTCCCACTTAGCAAACTGAACTTTCAAAGGTTCTTAGCAGCTCCTTCTCCCCCCAGACCTTCCTGGCTGAGCTGGTGAGAGACTTCCTTTCATCTAGAGAAACATCTACTTTTATGAAGCTGAAGAGACTGCAGCATCTTTCCTACATCCCACTTGCCAAACCACTCTACCAGCCGTGTCACTGCATCATGTTTTTCACAAGATTAGAGAAGAATCACATGCTGCTCCCTCTAGTGACAACCTGAGCACATTTAAGCACTCTGGTCCCAACTCACAGCACCATTGCAATACTTGTGTTTAGGCTCAACAGACAAGATTTTTACACAGGATCCAATGAAACTCACTCTTTTCCATCTGTAGTCTTTCTCTCACACCTTTGGCAAACCTGAACCTACCTTACTGTTCTCTCTGAGGTCGCTGTTCTGCAAGGACGGGTCTCAACAAACTCAAGAGGCTGCCAACAGGATTTGCAGAGCTTCACCAGTCGTCAGTTGTAATCTCAGCCCTCAGTTCAAATCTAGTCTGAGCTGAGAGTGACCTCAGGGTAAAAGCACTGGGCAGCCTTGGTCACCTGAGCAGGGTCATCACATGTCCACTCTGCAATTGGCACTAATTGACCAAATAAAAGCAAGTACAGGAACTAAAAGCAGCTATGCAACAGAGAACAGCCATAGCCCAGACAGACATTCCAGCTCCCACATTCATTCCAGGGACAGCAGAAGGTGGTTAAACCTCAGGTCTAGTCACTGTGAGCTAGAAACAAAAACGGATATTACAGTTTCATGGATAAAAGCAAACTGTGCTGGGAAAGAGAACAAATCAGGGGAGGTTGAAATTAACATAACCATTGTCTTTCTGCTTATTCTAGACCATCAAGTAGCACAGATGGAGACCCAGGGCTCCAGCTGAACAGGAACCATGTACACTGAGAGATTGGGACCACCTCACTTCTGCACACCCTAAGCAGACAGCATAACAGCTCTGCACAAGTCTTTCATATTTGTTTTCCAATCAAGAATAAACATAAATAGCTGAAGAGGAGGGGAGTCATTTCTTTCTAGAACCTTTCCAGTTTCGTGGTTTACCTGTACCTCCTCCCATTATTGTAAGCAAATAACCTGCAGTAGTACCAAAGTCTTCTGGCCCAGGAGCATAGCCATGTGTGGAGAAACAAAGTCTGTCAGCCCTTTTCAGGACTGGCTGCTGCACACACCTAACTACCTGTATGTCTCACCAGTCCCTTCTCACCAGCCTTAGCTTTTGTCCTGCAAACACTCACCTGCAATTGACTTTCCTCTTCATGGGAAACAGTAACATACTTGCCCTCCACCCCTACCCACACCAGAGCCCAGGCCAGTGCTGGCTCTTTAACAGAGGAGGATGCAGGCACTGGGACACCGATCATGCAGCAGCTCACTGGCAAGGCGAGATGCAGGCAGGCAGGCATGGTGCTGGCATTCCCTAGGCCATGATCAGCTGCATGCAAGGGCCTAATCTTGCGTGACTCTGTGCTCCAGGACTGGTGCCTCAGTCCCTGCACGTGCCTGTATGGCATATACCTGTGCTTGGAATTTATCAGAGAGGCTTGACAGAAGTCTTCGCAGGTACCATGGTCCCCTCTTCCATGCACCCCATCACAAAGCTAAACCCATCTTCAGTGAAGCCACAAACACCAGCAGGATAAAAATGAGATTTTTATCTCCCTTCAGTTACAGGAAGTCTATAAAGGGCCCCAAAGCACTGTCACCTCAGCCTGAATTTGCAGGGAGCCTGAAAAAGCTGCTCTGAAAGGGAAAAGCTATATTAACAGTGCTCAAAACACCATCTTACCCACACCATGACTTCTCAGGGCAAGGAAGGATGGATGCACAACATAACTACTATCAGCCCTCAGTCTATAATGCTGGCTTCTTTGATTCACTTCACCTGCCTTATACCAATGAAGTCCCTGCACAAACTCTCCCTCAGTCCTGACAGCACAGTCTTCCCCCCCAGCAACTCTCTCTGCAATGCCAGCCAAGCGATGGCTGCCTTATTCCCATGTCCACCAGAAAAACAGCCACCAGCCATGGTGTGGAGAGGCAGGCAGGATAATGGGAAAGGCACCAAGTAACAGAGGTTTGGACATGGCAAAGAGAAGATCTAGAGGTGCAAAGTGAGCAGGCATGGGGATGTGGAGGTTTCCTGAGGGACACAGGCCACAGCAATAGTGAGGTGGCAACGGAAGTTGGAAGGAACGCCCCACAGCCAAAAGGAAACCATGGAGCCCGAGTGATGCCATGGAGCCCAAGGGAAGCCATGGAGTCAGGGGAGCTGTGGGAGAAGGGCAGGGCATCTGGATGTCTTGTGTAGGAACTGTGCATGCATGGGGAGGTAGCAACTACCACAAAACCCCACTTAGCGCAGCAAGCAAACCTGTGTGGAGAAGGTCTGTCCCACTGAGGCCATTCTTAGTGCATGTCCAAGGCCCTTGTTTCTCTCTGCATCACCAGAGCCACAGCCAGTCACCCTCTGGAGTGACAACACAGAGGTTGGCAGCTTTGAGCCCAGCTGTGCCACAGACAATCATTGCCTCACTGTCCCCACAGCCTCTGCAGGGCAGGGTGCTGGGTCCAGCAGTGGGAGGCAAAGAGGGTCACTATCAGCTGGGGAAGCTCCAACCTCCACAGGATGCAGCAGGCAGGACTGAGCCAGCAAAGCAGTCAGGACAGTTCCTAGAGGACAGAGAATGCTGGGTGGGAGAGACTGCCAGAGACAGGGATGGAGAGAAATCTATTACCTGCTACTGCTCCTGGGAGCAGATGCAGAGGATGGGGATGTTGGGCGTGCTTATTTAATGCCACTTATTTCTTAGCCCTAGAGATATTTAAAATAAATTCATTAATTAAAATAATCACAATACCATGGCATCTCTGTGTTCTCTGCAGAAAGGAAGACAGGAAGAGCAAGCTGTGGTCAGGTGTCCTTGGGAGCAGGAGAATATTTCTGTTGGGCTGGGTGACCATGACAGGAGACCAAACGGAGAGAATAGGCTGCTGCGCAACAGACTGGCAGCGAGATGAGGGGACACAGTGTGCAATGTGCTGTCTCCAGGGCCAGCATGTGACATGCTGACTCCTAGTAAGGCAGAGCAGGAGAGGAACACACAGAACCCTAACACACGTGTGATGCACCAACTCCCAGTAGGACACCAGAGACTTGCAATGAGGAATAGTCAGCATACACTGCACTGGCTTCTAGCAGGGCATGGCTGAACGGTGACACACAGACTAATGGGACATATGGGACACATCATTTCCCAGCAGGACACATGTAACGCACTGACTCCAGGCAGATAGGGCTAAGGTGTGATGCACCAGCTCCCAGATGATGCCCTGACTGCCAGTAGGATACATTGATGAGCTGGCTCACAGCAGGACACTTGTGATGCACTGACTCCCAGTGGGCCAGAGCCCCATAAAATGCACCAACTCCCAATAGGACACAGGATTTCTAGCAGTGCCATGACCCTCAGTGGGACAGATATGATACACCAAGTCCAAGCAGGACATGAGCAATACAACAACTCCTAGCAGGGCAGGACCAGTGTGCAGGGCACCGGCTACCAGTAGAGTATGAGCAAAACACACCAACTCCCACCAGGACACGTGTAATGCACCAACTCCCTGCAGGACACCTGTGATGCACTAACTCCCAGTGGGACAAGTGCAGTGCAGTGACTCTCAGCAGGACACATGCAATGTGCTGACTCCCACCGGGACACCCACAGTGCACCTGCTCCCAGTGAGACACATGCAGTGCAATGACTCCTAGTGTGGCAGGGTCAGGGGTCTGCCACAGATTTCTGGCATGACTTGTAGGAAGCACCAGTTCCTAGGACAGGTGCCACGTGTGACACACCAGCTTCCAGTGGAAAGGGCTGGAGTGCAATGCACAGCCCGCCCTCTGCAGTGCCCCCCGTCCAGAAGAACTGTGGGGGACTGTCCTGGCAGAGGTGGGATGCAGGGACAGGACAGGCTATGTGGCTGCGGGACAAGGACACCATAGCAGGGCTCCCAGTGCCACCTAGTGGGGGACAGAAGACGCTCAGAGGCCACCCATCCCTGAGACCTTGGTACTGCTGGGCGCAGCAGACCTGCCCCAGCCAGGCCAGCCTCTCCCATCACCCTGCCAGACCTGCCTACCTTCAGCAGCCACCCCAGCCCCACACTGGGACAGCCGGCCCTGCCAGCCCTCCTCCCACATTGGCTCATCCTGGGCCCTGAAGGTTGCATAAAGCAGCTCTATGGGAGGGACAGAGGAATCTACTCCAGGTGCAGTTTGCTAATCATATCAAGTACAGTCCTGTCGAGTCACTGGGTTTCTTTCCAGCACAGGGTGAGCACAGAAAGATCTGGTCAGATAACCATAGCTTCTGCTCATGAGCTGCAGCACACAGGAAGCATTAAAGCAACTTTAATAAGAGGATGTTTCAAGAAAGCACCCAAAATTATTAAATCTTTGGAGGCACACACTGCTTGATGCATTTCTTATCTGCACAGCTACCTGCAAATTATCCCTTATCTTTGTACATTAACCCTGACACATACAGTCATGCATATACAAGAATGCACCACAGACACATGAGCCAAAGAAAACACTGGCACAGCAAACAGCTTGTTTGACTGCATAAATTTTATTTTATAGGATTCCCCCCCACCTCTCCCAAAAAAAGAAAACAAAAGCAAACAAACAAACAAACAAAAAAACAGACCAGAGGTTCTGGGAGGTAGAAATAGCAGCTAGGGCTATAAAGGTGCAATACAGAGCTGTGTGAAAGTTTACATATGGGAAGGCTCAAAAGAAGTAACAAAAGCAATTTAAAATATGCAGGCAGAGGGGTGGGATTTGCAATCCTGGTGCACGTGAATGCAATTTTTCCTTCCATCTCTCCACCCAGCAGGCGACAGTCAACCTCTTAAGCTGCATCTCCATTCATCTACAGCTGTTTAATCACTTGGCATTTTCTTCCATTCCATCTGCATTGTCAGTCTCTTCTTTCCTCACACATCCTCAGCCTGAAAACAATCCCTAGGATATTAAAGAGAAAACCATGACACCTTGTGGAACAGATGGAGCCTTCTCCAGATAAAGGCATCCTCATGAACACCGGTGTGTCACCCAGCAGGTCTGCCCAGTGTAGTACAGCCCAGGCAACTAAAACAAACTAAATACGGCCTAAAAAAGTTATAAATTCCTACTAGACAACCCAGGTTCATCTACTGATCAAACACAGTCCCTCTTCACTCAGAGGATCAGCTACAAGATTTTTGTTGGCCTTAATCATGATTAAGCTGAGCATCTCTCCAGGAAGTTTTTTTCCAGGGAACTCAAATCCCTGCAAAAATTAGATCAGCTGCAAGATGCTCTATTATCCTCATGATCCACCCTGAGATCAAGGCAAGGGGTGGGATTAGAAAATCAAGACCATTACAGTGATGATCTTGGCCAGGCTGGATCCCAAACAGATCTGCAGTAATACATGAGACAAGTCTAGAAACAGGGAGACAAGAGATACATTCTAAAAAGATGGCCACTGAGTTCAAGGCAACAGGAAGGAAAGACCTAACTAAAAGTCCTGTCTGTCATTAAGAAGGCTATCAGCACAATCCAGTGCCTAGGCTAGCTAATGGGTTGGGCACATCTCACCAAACAGGAACCCAGTACAAAGTCAGGATACCAGACGAGCAGCTCAGGTATGCCCAGAAAGGAAAAAGACGGGGGCCACGGGGCCACTCACTCCCAAGCCCCTGCGCCCTATGACAGTCCCTTCTCACCTACGGCAAAAATCCTTCAGAATCCCAGTGAAACACCAGCTGGTCCCCAAGCACTGAAACTGAAAGCTGTCCTCTTCCCATGAACTCACCTCCTCAGCTCTCACAAGTGCCAGCTGCCAGCCTACTGCCTATGTTAAAAGCAGAAGAATTTGGGATTGGAGAAGTCAAGTGTGCTGTGGTGATCCAACAGGCTTTCTCAGGACTAGTGTCCTCCAAGAGCTGCCCTTTCTTCTGGGAGCAGCAAGGCCTGAAAGAAAGGAAAAAGATGGGGCCAAACATCAGTCTCAAAGTTGAACTTCTCCAGCCACTTAGGATCAGATCATTATTTTAAGAGCACTTACATGAGAGAAAGAATAGCTTGGGAAACTGCTAAGAACAGACTTGGCTAGATCCCCTTCAGGTCACCGAGCACACGCAGGGCAGTAGAAGCAGCTTCAGGCTCTTGGCTCTGTCAAATTTTGGTGGCAAAACTGAAAAATGTGGTAGAAGACATTCTCATTTTGCAGATTCTGCCAACCTGTCAGGATACGCTGGTGATGATGAACTGCAGAGAGATTGGGGCAGGCAGCAAGGGAAGCTGGGCTCAGCACAGCTGGGGATGGCCACTATGTGGTAGGAAAGAAAGGAGGACGCTGAGAGAGACATGAACATAGCAGGGCTAATACTGTTACTAGGAGAGGGAAGAAGAGGACTAGAGAAAGGTGTTGTTGGGAGGGGAGGATTATCAGCTCCTTGAAGAGCCAAGGGAGAGTCAGACCTATCAGATGCTGAACAGCCCAAACAGGATCACAGCAATCAAGTGCTTGATAGTTCATGGCCTTTCCCCAGGGCAGAGAGAATAATGTGAAATACGTGAGGCCAGCTGGCCTTCAGTGTTGCACACTCAGGCAAGCACTGCTTTCCTCAGCAAAAAGCCCCAAGGGCTGGCCCCAACATGCTTCAATGCGACAGCTGGCATCTGCATAGGAAAGGGTCCCTCAGCATGACAGCCATCATCTAAATCCCAAGAAAGTCATTAATATCTGTCATCTGATTCTAGAGGGGCGTTAAGGGGAATGAAACAGGTAATCCAAACATGACCCAAGAGGAGAGGGAGCTTTCTTCCTGACAGATGGTGGGTCTTCTTCCTGGATATCTAGGTCGCTCTAAATCCTAGGCCCTACATCAAAATAAGTTTCAGGTCTCAAAATGGACCCCTCCATGGAAACTGAGGTCTCCTCAGACCTACTTGCCCAAGGAGTCCAGGGTAATGCTCATCAGGGAGGCAAGAGGAATAGCTGGGATATACAGGAAGGAGGGCTCCAACAAACATCTTTGGAGGGTACCAGGCCACTGCTGTGCTCCCAGTGAGCTCCCTCTAGGTATGCTACACTGCCCCACAGATTTGACCCCTGTCTTGCTCCCAGGTCCCAGTTCCTCACTGTCCTTCCACACCACAGGCACAGCTCCCGCACATGGGCTCTTGTTCAGAGGAGATCATTTCAGCCTCTTCTAGTTGATGGATCACTGCACATGGGTCAGATCATGCTTGGGCTCCATACCTCTTTGAGATCATAGGAATCTGGGACTGCTGAAATCCCAGCAATTGTTGATGGTGTCTCAGTGCCAGTGAGCAGTACATGGGGCTCAGAGGAGACCTGGGCCAAAGATTACACAGTGTGAAAGTGCTCGTCCCTATGCACTGTGAACTTCATTATGCAGCATGGGAGTCAGAGACAGCTCATAGGAAAAAAATGCCCTTGGAGATACGGAAGCTCTGGTCCCACCTCTGGAGGAAGCTCAAGCGTCCTGACCCACGATAAGAGTTGTACTGGGTCAGAACAACAGTCTGCCAAGACTGGTGCTCTTCCTCAGCAGTGGTAGGAGACTTGGTACAAGGTGAGTATAGAGTGATCCCACCCCTGACAGTGCCTTCACAGCTGCCTGCAAACTGCCCCTCAGCACACTTCCTGTGCTGGAGGTTGTAGTTGCCCTGCAATGCCTAACAGTGCTGCTCTAGAAGTTACAACTCATTTAGACTCCTGCCTTTCAACAGGAAGTGAGAAATCCCTACATAACTCATTGGTAAAGGATGGCAGGGTCTCTTTGAAAGCTTTTCAAGGAGAGGTTGCATATAAATATCTGGAAGTTTAATGTTAGTTTTAACGAGCATGCCGAAATTAAGCAGTGTGCAAGGCCATCCCACCTTTCTCTCTGCAGCACTGGGAATCTGCGGACAAAGAGCAGACCACCTCCAGATGAGCAGCAGAGTAGCAAAACCTGAGGCTGATGTCCTCCAAATCAACATGACACAAACTCTTCATGTCTCCAGAGGATTCCAGCAGACAACTCTTTATTTATGTCTTCTACATAGTGACCACCAGCCAAAATGGATAGATGCTAGCGTTTATACTACCTCAATACTTCTTTGCTCCACAAACTGGAGAAGCACTAATGTTTGTCTGTGTATCAGCACAATCACACAATCTCAGGCAACCTGTAGTTGACAATACTTTATTCTTGCATGTTGAATACTGAGGACCTGCTACCAAGGTAGGCCCCAGCTCACTGCTTTCTGAGAATGAAGGGAAAGAAATATGAAGAAAACAGCTCAGTTTGAACTGTATTCTTCTGAGCATCAGTCATTCCCTATAATTAATTGGATCCCTAAAATACACAAGAAACTAAGAAAAACAACAGCCACAAGCTAAGATGACTGCACTGATTCCAAAAAGCTTTTATCTCTGCAATGAATAAATAACTCTGACGTAACTACTTACAGCAATTTTTCATCAGATGTCTGAGTATTAAACTCCCTTTCCAGACCTACTGTGGTACAGCTCTCAGCAAATGTGCTGATGGAAAACCACCAGCCACATTCACAAATGTGTCTAAAACCTACCACAAAAATCCAGAAGAAACCATTCCAAGGACCCACCACACCACCTCTTCTTTCTATACCAATGCTACCTTGCAAGCCTTAGCATCTCTGTGTGCAGTCCATGGGTATTTTAGCCCACATCCTCACCATAGAAAGCAGAACTGCTGCTTTTTCAAGGACTGACAAGAGGTCAAAAGCTGAGTGGATATTCCCAAAATCCCTCAGACATCTTGAGGTTGAAAAGAAACCCAGAGCGTTCAAACTCACCTTTCCCAGGTGCATGGCAGACTCAGTTTGTAAACAACCTGATGCTCTGGCTGATGGACACTATCTCCAGATATCTACTCAGATGGAGTCAGAATCTGGTGATTTCATGTGTTATTGGCCTCTGACTGCAGGAAAATGCAAACAATTAAACAGACTAATTCTGCACTAACAATCAGCCCTTTTCAGAGAAGGAAGTTTTCTCTTTTGTATTGGGCAGCCCATATTGCTACCACTTAATCAGGCCGAGATTTAAGGAAGCCTGCTGTGAGATGACACAGATTACTTCCTCCCTCGGGAGCTGGCAAACATCACAGTCAGTGTCAAACTGGCAACCTCCACGAAAAAGAGGCCCCATTACATGCAACAGCTGAATCTTACTCTTCTTCCTCTGCTGGCACTTGGTCTCTGCAGACCTGGACTGGGATCAAGGGCCAACCCACATGTTGACCCCTCTCTTTATACCTCAGAAGTCTTAACTGGCCATGGCACAGCAGTGGACAAGCAGGCGATGACAGAAGGAATGTGTAGCTGTTCAAGCATCTCTTTTGCCTCTCATGTCAGCCCAGTAGACAGAGTCTTGTCTAGGTGTGGATGAAACCATCTGCTCAGTGTCTGGCAATTCCAGACAGGCAAAGGGCAGGGAAGGCTGCTACCTCCAGCTACCTGCCACCCTGGCAATTCCCAACTGTGTTGAGCAGCAGAGCTGAAAGTAGGAGAGCTCTGGCAGAGTGGGACTGCCAGCAGGGAGGGGAAAGGAGGATGGAGTCCATTCCCCAGGACAGTACTGAACAGGGCACCAGGATCAGGCCAAACAGTTCCAGACAGCTGGGACCTTTTGATCCCCCTCCTTCCAGCCCTCTGTAAAAGACCCAGCAGATGCCCTACAAGAGGCCCTGGTGTGGGATTGTCTCTCCAAACTGTACAAGTTTACTAGTGCCCTGGATTTAAACTCCTGTCAGGTGCTTAGCTGTTTAGCTGGATCGAAGCAGCATGTCTTCTGATGGGGACCTAGCAGGGGTTCAGCAGCCTTATTCCAGTTTTAATGTTAAAGCTGTTGTCAAGATGTAGAAATTAGGTATGCAGAATCCCCAGTCACACACATCTCCAAACCAGTTCCCATCCTAGTGGGGAAGATAGGATGTCCCAGGCTACAGACTTATTAGCCCCATCACCCCACACCTCAAGGCACTTCCAGTCTGCCTGGCAGCTTCTGTCTTTAGGTCGCAATCCCAAAGCTCAGCTTGTGTCTGGAAAACATTTTGCGCAGGTCAGAAGCTGCCATTATTCCATGCCCAAAGTCTCTGCTGCTTTAACAGACCGGCTCCTCAGGTTGTACAAATGACTTTGCACAAACACTACAAGTATGGCAATCAATGAAATGTCTTCATTAACCTCCCCAGGCCAGGATCTGCTCCAGGATATAGAGTTACACTGGATGCCAAAATGCGGCACCATGCACCAGGCAACTGTGAGTGGGAGCTTGGGCTACAGCCCTCCAGATGCCCTTCCACACCTATACTGCAGATTAATTGACCCCCCTGAACAAGAGTTTAGGGAGGAATCTCTTACCCGCAGGGAGATCTTGAATGACATGCAAAATCTCCCAGCACCTCTCACACAACTTTTTCTCAGGAGGTCTGGGGCAGTACCTTGTAAGATGTGCTACCTTTCCAGGTCCCTCCAGACCTGTCTCCCTGCATGGCCCCATCCCAAGGCACAGCTCATCACTTCTCCCAGCCCGTTGTTCTGAATCCTCCACGATCTCTTGTAATTCCCAACACTTGTGTTCATGTAAGAGGATATAGCTAGTTTTTAACAGGGTTGCTCATCTCTTAGCAGCTTAAAGCATAAGGAGCTTTCATATATATGGGTGAAAGTGGGTATCAGGAGGGCTTCAGGACTGGACTGCAAATTGTGAAATGGAAATTACAGTGCTATGGCAGAGCCCTTGCAAGCCTCCAGGTCTGTGTCCATACCCACTGCTGTTACATCTTATTTGAGCACTGGCTATTCTTGAGCCACTCATCAGCATCCCTGCATGATCTGTCTCTGCAGCCTGGCAATCAAGACAAGCAAAACCACTTTGTATAGCAGGTGCACAAGGAGTCAACTGGAAGTTGTGCCAAGACCTTGACAATGCTGCACAGTGAGAGATGCCCTTCATTGGCTTCCCCACCCCTGAAAAACAAGCCCATGGGATATTCTTTGAAGTCACACAAGGAGCAGAAAACAGTTTTAGAAGGGAAATTTTCAGCAGCTTTCCCTAAAGACATTTGCTTATGATAATTAAAAAGCATATATTTACAGGGTAGCTACACATGCATGGCCACAAAGAGCAGAGAGCTGTGTGTCCAGCCATTTCCAGTGACAAATTGGTGTCAGTTCTGCCAAAGTAGAGTTGGGCTGAAAGTGATGGAACGAACAGTACTGCGCACAAATGCATCATCCAAGTTGCAGAAGGGCTGCTTCTATTTCCTATGCATTTGTAAAACATAAATAATCCTTTAATAATCACAGTCATTAGGAATGTATATTTTTACCACAAATGAAATGTATGCTGGTTGTTTCTTCTTTCAGAATAAGAACAGGACATATAGGATGCCCCAGACCTGTTCCCAAGCTGCTCCCACATCCCAGACTCATCTTGACTTCCTAGATGCAACTGGGCCCCCAGGAGATCCTGCACCAGCATGCCTGGCCAGGCTCTTTGGAAGTGAGATAACTGTGACAGGGAGAGCCAGCTACACAGGAGCCAGGAACCAGCAGGAAACTAATGGGGCACCACCATAACTGACAGCTTTTCTCACCTCCCACAAGCTAGGGAGATGAGGGAGTAACACAGGGTGGAATAAAAACAAGGACAAGTGCACCTGATTTCTGAACATCCCCTGACTTCACCTTATCAGCTGTGCTATTAGAAACAAATGCGAGGGAACACATTATTATTTCTAGATACGATTTTAATCTGAGAGTCCCTTTCAACATAAAGTGGTCCCATAAAGCTGAGTATCTCATCTCAGGTAGATTTCTCCACAACACTGTGGCAAGAGAAGCTTCACCCTGAGCAGGTTAGAGCTGATGTGGATCATTTCTAAAGAGCATCATGGCCACCATCAATGACATGTGTTGCCTATTAACCTTAATTAAGTCACAGGTGACAGCAATCACTTAATGAGTCCTTAATTAGGACCTGAGAAATTTTTAGGCACAGAAAAAAAGCCATTTGGCTGAGCTTGAGACACCAGCCTTCATCCTCTCTACCTTGATTTCCCTTTCACAGTTTTCCAAGCACCTAGGGAAAAGCCATGCCAGGCTCACATCAGCAGCAGCACGGAAGCTGGCAGACCTCGTCATTTCCTCCTCAGCTGAGTTGATACCATGTCTGAGCTGTCATCAGGTCTCTCCTGTCCCACTTTCCTGTGACTGGATATGACTACACGGGAGTGAGAGCCTCAGAGACTCTGGGACTAACACAGTTTTCTAGGACAGCATGTTCCAGTTGTGAGCTCCAAAGAGCACGCTGAATGCAATGGAGAGCCAGCTCCTGCCCAGGGAGCAGTTTGTAGCATCACCAAAGTCAGCTTTAGGCCCCTGCTCTGTCCTGCCCACAGCAAACCACTCCTTCTGCAGGGCCTGTTGGCAGACCTTGGTCCCTCCCAGGGATGCTCTCCTTCCTTCAGACCCTCGGGAATGGAAGAACTATGAAGGCCTCACCATGCAGAAGTCATCACATGAAAACCCTTCCATGTACCTTGACTCATCACCTCCTGGCCTCCTGCAGCCCATGAAGGGTGGAGAGCAGACAAAAGCTGAGGTTTCCTCAGTCTTCACACACCTCTCCCAGGAAGCCAGGAAGTCTTGTGCTAAGGGAGGAAGAGGTTTCACTCTCTTCAGCCTCTCTGGAGCACCTTGGAAGGCAAGTTTTTGTTTCAGTTTAGATAGATCCTTCCCAGCACCCATCATCTTCTATGATGGGATTAGAAGAAGGGCACAGTTTGATAAATGCTTCTTCTGAGACACCCATCCCACCACTCCTGCCTTTCTGAAAAAAATACCTTTGGGTTTGGTTTTTTTTTGTTTGTTTGTTTGTTTTTTTTTTTGTTTCTGGGTTACAAGCACCACAGGACAGTAAAGTGTGGCCACTAAAGAAATGTTCATCCAAGCCCTAAGGCTCACTGAGCACCACAAGAGTCTTGCTGCTATCAGCTATGATCTCTTGAAAACCAGACACTAAGGTACAGTGATACCAGTAAATTAAACTGCATGAGGGTAATGTGTGTGGCTCTCATGCTATTGCAGACTCCCTGACATTGTTTTACCCAGGACGAAAAAACTACTGGTCATGATTCAAGAACTGGCATGACTAAAAGTCCTTCTCTGTACATAACCACCCTGTTTCAGTGGTTGTGTTCAGTAGCACAGACACAAGGCTGCATGTTGGTATTTGAGCCAGAGAACAGCCTAGTAGCAATGCAGCCAAGGGATTTTGAGAGGAGTCATGGCAGGAGATGTCTAGCACCCAGTGGGACAGGAGAGCACACCACAGCACTGCACACCACATGCTACAAACACTCTGCAGAGCTATTTGTGTGAGAGAAACAAGAACTGCCTATCTGAGCAGCCTAATTCCTGCTTCAGTTTGTTTCATCTCCATCAAATAAAGCATTAAAAGATTAAGTAGCTCCAATAAAATGCAGGTCAGTCCATCCCTCACCCTCCCCTCCAACAGCAAGAAAACAACATCCAGCTGGAGTTAAATGGACATATGAATACATGTTGCAGCCTAAAATCCATACTTAGTGGGATGAGGCCTCAGCATCTGACAAGGCCACTGACAAATTGCTGTGTCACCTTGAAGCTTTGTCAGAGGCTGTCTGTGCTGGACACAAGTCTTCAGCAGAGCCTACATGGAGAAGCAAAGGTCCCTCTGCACTGGTTTTGGCAAAAGATGCCCAGAAGCACATTAGAACAACACTGGCTTCAGCCCTTCCTCTAAGGAAGCCTTTGCTTCATGACCTTGAGGCAAGCCACTCTGAACTCAGACTGACCTTTCTGTGGCATCAAGGGAAAGGGAATCATCACAACTGAAATAATCAAAGGAAAAAGATTGGTCCCCTGTGCATCCCTCCATCCCCAAGATCTCACATGCCTTGTCCATGAGGATGCAGGTGTGGAAACACACCTCACGGGATGCCCCAGGTGGAGATGTGTGTCACCACTGTGCAGACCTCACAGCTCTCCTGTCTCAGGCCCAGGAGAGCCTTCGCTGGACCTCCTCCCCCAGGGATGCTCTCCCTCCCCCAGGTTCCTCTCCTACCTGCACTGTGAGGAGCTTCCCAAGAGCCCTGAAGCTGGGGTACCACCTGCAGGGCTCTGCAGCAGCAAGCATCAATGGCAGCACAGCCGGGCTCCCAGCAGGCAGTGCCTTGCACGTTTATGTACACATATGGGTGAAGAGCTCACATGCAGTCACCAGCCACCAGACTCCCAGCCTGGCCTCTTGCCAGCTCACTCCAAGAACTGCTCAGCTAACTCATCAGCTGATCCCCAACCATGATTGTTTGGGGACTCATAGAATCATAGAATGGACTGGGTTGAAAAGGACCTTAAAAATCATCTAGTTTCAACCCCCCTACTTTGGGCAGGGTTGCCACCCACTACAGCAGGCTGCCCAGAGCCACATCCAGCCTGGCCTTGAATGCCTCCAGGGATGGGGCATCCACAACCTCTCTGGGCAACCTGTTCCAGTGCCTCACCACCCTCTGAGTGAAAACCTTCCTCCTAATATCTAACCTAAATCTCCCCTCTCTTAGTTTGAAACCATTCCCCCTTTTCCTATCACTATCAACACGTGTAAACAGGCATTCCCCCTCCTGTTTATACGCTCCCTTCAAGTACTGGAAGGCCGCAGTGAGGTCTCCCCGGAGCCTTCTCTTCTCCAAGCTAAACAAGCCCAGTTCCCTCAACCTTTCCTCATAGGAGAGGTGTTCCAGCCCTCTGATCATCTTAGTGGCCCTCCTCTGGACCCGTTCCAAGAGCTCCACGTCCTTCTTGTGCTGGGGGCCCCAGGCCTGCACGCAGTA
>VXAA01003514.1:86454-113337 GCA_013399115.1 Anseranas semipalmata
TTCTCCCAGTCTGTATAAGTACCTGGGATTGCCCCAGCCCAAGTGCAACACCTTGCACTTGGCCTTGTTGAACCTCATTAGGTTCTCTTGGGCCCACTTCTCCAGCCTGTCCAGGTCCCTCTGGATGGCATCCCTTCCCTCTATTGTATCGACTGCACCACTCAGCTTGGTGTCATCTGCAAACTTGCTGAGGGTGCACTCAATTCCATCGTCTATGTCATTGACAAAGATGTTGAAGAGCACTGCTCCCCAAACCGACCCCTGAAGGACACCACTTGTGACCGGCCTCCACCCAGACACAGAACCATTGACCACAACCCTTTGGCTGCGACCAGCCAACCAATTCCTAATCCACCTAACAGTCCATCCTTCAAATCCATACCTCTCCAATTTAGAGAGAAGAATGTGGTGAGGGACCATATCAAAGGTTTTGCTCGAGTCCAGGTAGACGATATCCATTGCCCTTCCTTTGTCCACTGATGCCGTCACTCCATCATAGAAGGACACCAGATTGGTTAGGCAAGATCTGCCTTTGGTGAAGCCGTGCTGGCTGTCTCGGATCACCTCTTTATCTTGTACGTGCCTTAACATGTCTTCCACATGTTGTTCCCTCATCACATCTCCATCTTCTCTCCTATTTTCCTCTGGCTGCTGCAGCTGCACATGTGCTGCAACTGTCCTCCTCCCTCCTGTGTTGCAATCTTCTCCCAAGGATGCTATCCAAAAGCTGCAGGAAGCACAGCAGAAACACCTCCAGCTCTAAGAGCAGAGCACAGGACCAGCTCCAGGCAAAGCTCTAGCAAGCACCTTGCTGTGTTTTCTCTGCAGATGCCCCTGGGGACAGCAGCAATGAGACATTTTCTACCTGACCGCAGGTTCCTAGCCTTTCCCATTCTGTCTGTTATTGTACATGAGGGAAACTATGCTCAGCAGCTGGGACATGGGACACCCACCCCACTTCTTCTGCCTGTGCATTAAACAACTGGAGTTAAAGCCTCCCCAGTACAGTCCAGCTGCATCCCAAATCTGCACACGCCAACACCAACAAGCCCTGTGATTTCTGAGTGGGCGAGTCCTGCCAGACACCAGAGGGAGCACACAAACATCTCACTGACAGGCTGGGAGCTAGTTTCCCCTGGAAGGTGACAGTGGGCTCTTTGCAGCAGGCTGAGGGCAGCTGGAGAAGCTGTCAGCCTCCCACCCACCCACCAGGTCCCTGGCCCCTTTGGAGAAGCCTGCCTGTGTTTTGCCAGACACCGCCGCATGCTGGCATCCTCAGGGCTGTGAGCTGAAACTGCTCCAACAGCTCACCCCAGGCAATGACAGACAAGGTCCTGCCTGGGCCAGAAGGATGTCCTCCATAACCACTAGCAACCAAAGCAGTCAGGGTCAGCACCAACTTCATCCATCAGCCTTCTTCTCTTGTCCAGGCAAGCCAAGAGGAACAGGATGTCTTTGCCACCCTAGACGTTCACAGCATGGTGGATTGGAGCCTGGTCATCTTGCACGCAGCTTCAGCACATTCAGCCAGCAGTGAGGAGCCAACTGACCAGCCAGGAGAGATGATGCTACACAATGAAGTCTTGGGACAACAGACTGAGCTACCAATGCTAGATGTTGGCCCCCAAAGCAGCCATACCATGGTCTAACAACTGGAAGCAAGCTTTAGCTGGGGAGAAACCTGGGCCAGACCTGCAAACAGAAAAATTCTTTGGGTTCTCCTTGTTGCTAACCCAAAATAGCACTGAACTGGGAGCTGGACACCCCCAAGCTGGGGGTGGATTTCAAGCATGCAGGAAATATACTTAAATAAATGCTGAAGCATGTTTACTCACGTCCCAGTGGAAGGAGCTTTGCTGGTTCATATTCCCAGGCTTGTCTCTGTCACCACAAAACTTTTACAAGGAAACCAAGATTTGTGTGCAATCCCACAACTTTGAGAACTGGGGCTTTAAAAGAAACCCTTGTGAGCAGCCCTGCTGCCATCGTAGTAATTCCTCAGGTGCCTGCCCAGGCGGCAAGCCCCTCTGTACAGCCCAGTGCCCCTGACCCAGACCAGGCCAGCCATGCTTACTGTGATTTCTTTCACCACCATAAATCCCTTCTAATTCCCTCTAAATCGTTCCTTGTCTCCATCAAAGCGCAGTGCCCTCCCTGCTTTGCCCAGTGGGGATTAGCACAGCTCTGTGGAGCAGGGACCACAAGCAGAGTTAGGCAGAGCGAGACAGAGCTAGGTTGGCCCTGCCTGTGGACAGGCCTTGCCCTCCATCCCTGTGTCCCTGCCCTTATTTCAAGGCTAATCTGAGCCCCTCGAAAGCTGGGAGTGGGGCCACCATGGAGGCTGCCATAGCTTCAGCCTTCCTGTTCTCCCCAACAGCATCAGCTCTTTTCCCCTCCCCTTGCTCATCTCCCACCCCATCCCAGCCTCCATGCTGCCCTGTTTTGGGAATCAAAAGCTACAACTCTTGACACCTTCTAGACCCAGACACCAGCACTCACCTGCTCCCAGTCCCCCACTGTGTCTCTGGCAGGAGGCTGAAAGTAACACAGAAGCCCTGGGGCTTTCACACACTGGCTCCAGCCCACAGTGCAGCACCTGCATGCAGGTCTGGGGCTCATCCCTTCCACTGGGGAAAGAAGCAGGCAGCAGGGGAGGCTGCTTCACCACAGGGACCTGGTATTGTTTATATGGGAGGCAAAGAGGGATCACTCCGGCTCCCTATGCTCTAAGCATTCAGAAGTAACCATTTCCTTACACAGTAAATCCCAGCCTCTTGCCTGTCTCTAGATCACTCCCTTTTCCAGACTGCTGCCATAGTCTCCTCTCTCACTGTCCCAGGCAGGACCTTCTCCACTGATGGGAGAACAGCATCAAAGAATACCCTTAAATGCATAGTGGTACTTGTAGTCATCCCATGCAATCCCTTGACTCCAGGAGCTGGGGCTTGAAGAGATACTGCTAGACTCACAGACACAGCCCAAGTTTTGGTGACAGCAAATTCACAGAATGATGGAATCATAAAATCATAGAATGGTTTGGTTTGAAAGGGACCAGTCCAAAACCCCCTGCCATGGATCAGTTTGCTCAAAGCCCCATCCAACCTGGCCTTGAACACTTCCAGTTATGGGGCATCCACAGCTTCTCTGGGCAACCTCTTCCAGTGCCTCACCACCCTCATCATGAAAAATTTCTTCCTTATATCCAATCTAAATCTAAATCTAAATCTAAATCATTTTGATGAGAACAGAAAGGAAGCAGAAAGATGGCAGACTAGCTCCCTTTCTCACTCACTAGCGCAGGAAAGTTTGGGATCTCAGGGACCATGCTGGAAGCAGAGTACCTAGAATAGAATATCATGAGTTGGAAGGGACCCACAAGGACCATCGAGTCCAACTCCTGGCTCCACACAGGACCACCCAAAAATCAAACCATTTCTGAGAGCATTGTCTAAACGCTTCTTGAACTCCGTCAGACTCAGTGCCATGACCATGTCCCTGGGGAGCCTGTTCCGGTGCCCGACCACCCTCTTGGTGAAGAACCTTTTCCTAACACCCAGCCTGAACCTCCCCTCTCACAGCTTCATGCCATCCCCTTGGGTCCTGTCGCTGTCACCAGAGAGAAGAGATCAGCACCTTCCCCCTCCGCTCCCCCCTCGTGAGGAAGCTGCAGGCCGCCATGAGGCCTCCCCTCAGTCTCCGCTTCTCCAGGCTGAACAAACCAAGTGACCTCAGCCGTTCCTCATATGTCTTCCCCTCGAGACCCGTCACCATCTTCATAGCTCTCCTTTGGACACTCTCTAATAGTTTTATGTCCTCCTTACACTGTGGTGCCCAAAACTGCACACAGTTCGAGGTGAGGCTGCACCAGCACAGAGCAGAGCAGGACAGTCACTTCCCTCAGCCATCTATCAACGCTGTGCCTGATGCACCCCAGGGTATGGCTGGCCCTCCTGGCCGCCTGGGCACACTGCTGACTCATATTCAACTTGCCATCTAGCAGAACCCCCAGATCCCTTTCCACAGGGCTGCCCTCTAGCCTCTCGTCTCCCAGTCTGTAAGTCTAGCTAGGGTTGCCCCATCCCAGGTGCAGAATCTGGGCTTGAGTGCCAGGTGCACTTGTCAGGCTTGAGACCAGGATAAGCCCAAGCTGGAGAGCCTCACATTTGGTGATGGGCATGAAAAGCATTACACTGGGCTGGAGTCTGGAGCACCCAACTGCACCAAAGGGGTGATCAGTGATATTTGGAGGAAAGCACCCTACATTTCAGGAGTGGTTCAGCAGTGAGAGGGTATTGATCCTGACCACTGTACATCAAGGACTGTTAGTGATGCATCCATAACCTGAGTATACCCATGCCTGCGCTGTGCTGCACTGTGCCAGATGTCCAGCAAGGCCTTCAGGCTGGGCTGTGCTGCACAAACCCCTCGGCTGCAGGACAAACTCAACAGCTCATTGTAACAGAGAAGCCTGCGGGCAGGTTCCACTCAGTACCGGAGATCAAGCCACCTGCAGAGCCGTGTGTTTGTCTATCTAACAGTGCAGCAAAAAGTTCTCATGAGAACATCCTTTAGGAATAGAGTTGTTTTCTTGTAAGGAAACTGCATAATAGCTCAAATGACCAAAAGTGAGAGCTTCCTTCCAGGGATGGGATCTGACCTACACGGTGGGAGAAATACATCCAGGGTCTGTCTGACACTGAGCAAACGTGGGTTGCCCAGCATCTCAAAGCAAGATTTACTCACTATCTGTATTCCTCTTCTTATTCTGTCTTATTAAAACAGCTATTTTATCAATCCAGTTATAGGGACTTCCTTACAGAGATCCAGAAAGGGCCCTGCACTGGCTCGTTCCCACCTCACCCATGACCAGAGCTAACAGAGAGGCAGAGAGGACACACAGCTTCCCTAGTAAGCACTGGTGGTATGCAGAACAGGGGCCTGGCATTCACAGGGCTAGTGGGCAGAGGCACTTTAGGTACAAAGGGGCCAAAAAGACAGCAGGGCAGTGAATGGTTGGGGTAACAAAAAGTTAAGGGATGCACACCAGAGAGACCAGGGCAGTCCTAGGGGCTGAGCCAGACCTATACAGCTCAGCCTCAGGCAGTCAGGACTCACCACTGCATGTGAAATACTCCTTCCCTTGTACTGCTCTCACTCACACTGGTGTGTCCACTCCAGACACGGGCACAAGCCCAACTGCAAGTCCCAGCTGGGATGTCCCAGACCATGCTTGGACCACTCTTTTCTCATTGGCCAGCCCTGCGCTTAGCAACAACCAATCCCAAGAGCTCATTTGCTGGCTAATGGGTGCAGAGATGCTGGGATTTCTTTCTTCCCCCAGTCTCCAGCATTAATCATTTCTGGCTCCAAAGGAAGCCTCTGGCACAAACACACAGGCACGCACACTTACTTCCCCAAGGCCCCTGCTCCAAGAGAGGAGCATCCCAGGGCCAACCCTGCATCATCTGATGCCACAGCATCCACTGCAGTATGATGTGTCCCCAAGGCAGGTCTCAGAAGAGAATGAGTTACGGGGGATCAGAGAGGAGAGGAATGCCTCCACATACGGCTCCCCCACAAAGACTCAAGGTAGTTAAATCTTGCCCATGGGCTGTAGCTGGGACTTTACCACATCACACTGTGAATTTGGGATGCCCACTGCTAGCATCAGCCCGGGCTTTCCCTCCTGTGGTTAATACAGCCCCAGTGGGCTCCAGAATGAGCCCTCTCTCCCCACTCAGGAGTACAGGAAAACAAAGCAACTGGACACCATTGCCCAGAAAATCTAAACAACCAAGCCCTTCCCTGTCAGACGTTTGGATGGAAACTGCAGAGGAGAGAAGGAGGATCTGGTAGAAATCCACAGCAAGGAAGAAATGACCTCAGACTCTCCTCCCTTCATGAGGCCAATGCTGCACCATCGGTCCTGGCTGCGACTGAGAGACCTGAACCTCCCAGAATGATCTGAGACCTAAATGACTTTAAAATCCTGACTGCTGCCTGACAAGGGGTTAATGTGCTTAGCTTACAGGGACTGAGTTTGTGCACAAGGTGAGGCAGGCCAGCAGGAGATGCAGAGATGAACTGGCACTCTTCCAAACCCCAGCTAACCTCCAGTCCCTTTTGCAGTTCATTAAAACCCAACAAGGACCCTGCCTGGAGGTGGTGAGCAGAGCCTGAGCCTTCCCTTAGCCATGGGGATTGTAGCCTGATCACCAGAATGTCCCCCCTTTTGAGTGGCAGCCCCAGCTCCGAGGGAAGGGACAGGGCAGGGCAGGGCAGGGCAGCAGTGGGACTTGCTGGTAGACTACCAGTGGCCTTCACTCCCAGTGCAGCATCCCCTGGAAAAGTCCCTAGAGAGCTGCTGCTTCACAAGTAAAGGGCACATCTCAAAAAGCATCCAACATAATTTGGATTTTTTCTCATGGCAACCAGATAAAAATGCAGAGGAGACCGGGAAGCAGTTAGACATGGGAGTACATCCCTTGTGGCCTGTCAGTCTGGCACACAGACACAAAATGGCTCCAGCATGGTCACACAAAGGGGACACTTTGGGGTTTGTCCCACTGCTGGGCTCCAGAGGCAGAGCCGTAGGCCCTGTGTCTGTGTGGCAGGCATCACTGCAGAGCAGTGGAGTGAGCAAACCACCAGGTAACGCTGCTGCTGCTGAGCTGACTGCTTGCTTGGGCATGGAAATGAGCCAGCTCCAGCCTAGACCCTCAAAGCTACTGTATGCATGGTGAACTCAAGCTTGCAGATCTTCTGCAAACAGCACTGGGCAGCATGCTGCCACGAAACCCACAACAGGCTGCTGGGTTCTGCTCTCCCAGCCAGACCCTGGCCACCAAAGCCGGGTTTCCCCAGCCAGGCTCTCACAGGCACATACACCACTGGAAGGAAGCAGCCACTCCCTCAGACACCCTCAGAACTGGGGTGAAAGTTCCCTAGGAGGAACCAGGATGTTGGGAAACATGCTGGGGTGACTGGTAGTGGGTCAGTAAGAAAGGAGCGATATTACAGAGAACCTCAGACTAGCTTTGCCTCTTGCCAGACTGTCAGAGGGGAGGGTGTTTTGCAGTTTTTCAGACCTAAACTGATGCTTTCACTCCTTCCTTTTCTCACCATGCCAGCATGGGAGTAGGGATCTCACTGGGGCATTTGAGGCATTTTCTGTAATGAGTTCAGCTCCAGCAGTTAAAGTTAGAGCTCACCTTGGCCATCTGTCTAATTCTTCTGTAATTTAGTCCATCAACTCATGGTAACTTTTAAGGACCTTGTGCCTGAGCACGTTGCTGCTCTCAGATCTCAGCAGCCACAACCGCTCTGCTGACAAGCGTCCCAGGCTCCCTGAAGCGTCTGTCGTCTTATTAGCAGAGCCTCCACTTGGGATTTATTTTCCATCCAGAATTTAAGCTGAATTTATGTATTAACTAAAGACTATTAGTGCCAAAAATAAGTGGAATGCCACTTGCTCAGCAACACAAGCCTTACAAGAGACCACGTGGCACAGCCAGCCCACCCAATCGCAACCCCAGAGAGGCTTTTTATAGACACCCACGTCTGATGGAGTGCAACTGATGCTTGGCATGCTGCAAACTTTGCTTTGCAAGCATCTGATTGCAGAGGGAGGGGAGGGAAATATCCCCACATCCACGGGCAGGAGGCACAGATCACATCAAGAGTATTCCACTTCCCTCTGAACAATGCTGGAGCATCAATAAAGGTTACCCAACACCATTTAGCTTTAGCTAGTGGTGGCTTCTATCTTTCCTACATTCTCCCCAGGGCATTTGAGTACACCCCCGGCACCGAGCTGGCTCAGCTACCAGGAGTGACACTGATGTAATTCTGAAGGCTTCTCCAAGGACTCTGACCAATCTCCACTGTGAGGGATGCACAGCCACAGCAGGAGCAGCAGAAGCAGCAGCAGCAGCACTGCTGTTGCCAGCAGCCTCAGGAAGCCTGTGCTGCACAAGCTGATGCACAGAAGGGTCAGTGGCAGATGAAGGGAAGCTCTCACATAACAAAACAACCATAGCTGCCTGCCTGGCATGGCCTGTTCCCCTCTATTTCTCCCAGTCATACTCTGAACCAGCCATTTGGCACCCTCAGCCAAGCCAGACTCAGCTGCTGAGCATGGGACAGGTAGCAACCAGCATGGGTTTGCTGGTCTGGTAGCTCTGCAGCACACCCAGTGTGCTGGGCTGGAAACGGGCTGCTTTGGCCTAGCTGCAGCATGGGCACCACACAGTCCCTGGCCCATGGCCTGGCCTGAAGGAGCAACTGGGAACACAGGTCACAGGCTCACGGCAGAGGTCAGGCAGGACAGGACAGGCACAGCCCATCTGCACAAACCGTCTGGTCCCACAGCTGCTTGCAGAGGTCTCAACAGCAGCTTGAGGCCACCACCTGGACCAGAAGCCCCAGGCATGCCTCCAAACTCCACTCTCCCGCCTGCCCCAGAACAAGCATCACAGTCCCTTGCCGCAGGCAGTATGTTTGGCCTCACCTGGAAACCTTCTCCCCAGGCTGCAAGGCAGAAAGACAAAATGTCCACCCTGCAGCCTTCCTGGCAGCTGCTCTCTGCCGCCTCAGTCCTCACCCTGTCATTTCTGCCTCACTGACCTGCACAGGAAGGCAGAGCAGGGAGAGCAGGTGGCAGTGGCTGAGAAGCAGGGAACAGACAGGACTGCCAACAATACCAAGCCCAGCACTGGGCCTCTATTTACAAAGCGAAAGTGAGATACAATCCAGTTTGAAGATGGCAGAGAGCTGCTCCTCACAGTATCCTGGCTCCCCTTTTGCCCAAGAGACAGCTTGGAGAGAGCTCAGCCCACACTGCCACATCCCGACCTCCCCAGTGCCCAGCCACGCTGCGCACAGTGGCTCCCAACCTCCAGCCCTGTTCTCCACAGCCATACCCCTCCACTGCATCTCCACCTGACGAGGCTGAAAAGAAAAACAACAGTCCCAGGAGCATCTGGGGTGGGCTGCAAGCAGTGGCTCAGAGAAGCAAAGACAAACCATGTGCAAGAGGGGGATGCCTGGGGCTGAGGGTGTGGGGATTTTGGTCCTTATTCCTCCCAGGACAGCAGCGAGCTGTGTCTCCCCAGGCTGTGTGCTGCCAGGTTTCAGACACAGCTGGGGACTTTGGCCCTCAGTCCTCCCAGCACAGCAGTGAGCTGAGACTCCCCTGGAGGGCACTGGGGGTGGCAGGAGGACAATACAAGAGTGTCCACAGGGCTCTTAGCCTCCTACCTGTCATAGCTGCCTTGGGTAAGGACAGGCAGGGCTTCAGGGGGAATGGATGAGACCTATGGGAAGGGGGAGAAGGGAGAGCAGGATGTGAGCATATTACAGACCTGATCCAGAGCAGCATGGATGATGAAACCCTCAAGGACCCAGTCACATGGCTGCACAAAAGCTCATACATGTGTCCTTGTGCATCATTTTGACAGCACCGGAGTGACCTCCGTCCCGTGAAGCTGAATGCGAGAAATACTACTCCTCCACAGCCCTCACTCTGAAAGAATGGGGAACATAGAGCCAGCATCCAAGGCCAGAGGAGCCGGGTGAGTGCACAGGTACAGCTCTGGTTCTGCATTCTGCAGGCAAATACAAGGCTTCTTGACTCTGGTACTCCTCTTATATGGGGAAACCTCCACTAAATTCACCAGCAGGGAGCTGGGAGACAGCAAACCAGAGTGCTGTTGCCAGCTGCCTGCTTGGCCAAGGGTTTGTGGCACCCAGGAACACAGACACTAACATACAACCCCAAACCCCTGGACAAACCAGGGGAACCCACATATCCACCAAGTCTCCAGCAGTCTACAGGCTTTCAATAATAGGCAAGTGAGAACCGCATGGGCAAGAGGTCCTGGGCTGTTCACACAGAATCAGAGAGTCATGGACTTCTTGAGGTTGGCAGGGATCTCTGGAGGTCATCTGGTCCAAACCCTACTCAAGCAGGGCCACCTAGAGCAGGGTGCCCAGGACTGCATCCAGATGGCTTTTCAATATCTCCAAGGAGGGAGATGCCACAGCCTCTCTGGGCAACCTGTGCCAGTGCTCAGACACCTCCACAGTAAAGAAGTGCTTCCAGATGCTCAGATGGAGCTTTCTGTATTTCAGTTTGTGCCCATTGCCTCTTGTCCTGTCACTGGGCACCACTGAGAAGAGCCTGGCTCCTTTCTTTACACTCTCCCCTCAGGTATTTATTGATATTGATAAGATCCTCCTGAGCCTTCTCTTCTCCAGGATAAACAGTCCCAGCTCCCTCAGCCTTTCATAATAGGAGTGATGCTGCAGTCCCTTCACCATCATTGCAGGCCTTTGTTGGCCTCTCTCCAGTAGCTCCATGTCTCTCTTGTACTGGGGAGCCCAGAACTGGACCCAGCACTCCAGGTGTGGCCTCACCAGCGCTGAGCAGAAGGGAATGATCACCTCCCTAGATCTGCTGGCAACACTTTGCCTTAATGCAAGCCCAGGACACCGCTGGCCTTCTTTGCAGCAAGGACACATTGCTGACTCGCGTTCAACTTGGTGTCCACCAGGCCCCCCAGGGCCTTTTCTGCCAGGCTGCTCTCCAGCTGGGTGCCCCCAGCATGTCCTGGTGCCTGGGGTTGTTCCTGCCCAGGGGCAGGACTCTGCACTTGCCCTTCCTCAACTGCAGGAGGTTCCTGTCAGCCCACTTCTCCAGCCTGCCCACGTCCCTCTGGATGGCAGCATGAGAGTCTGGCATATCAGCCGCTCCTTTGTTTTGTGCCGCCTGCAAACTTGCTGAGGGTACGTTCTGCTCCATCATCCAGATCATTAATGAAGATGTTAAACAGGACTGGACACAGCACTGACCCTCGGGGCACACCGCTAGTTACTGGCCTCCAACCAGACTTTGTGCCACTGATCTCCACCCTCTGGGCCCAGCCAGTCAACCAGTTTTCAATCCACCTCACTGCTCACCCAAAAAATACTGCATATAAATACTGCAAATAATCAGCTTCTCTAGGAGGATCTTAAGGGGGACAGTGTCAAAGGCCTCACTGAAGTCAAGGTATACCATATCCACCCGTCATCTGCCAGGCCTGTTATTTCATCACAGAAGGTTATTAGGTAGGACACAAGGGTCTTCCTCTAGGCAGTCTCAGACTTTTGTGATTTTTCACCTCAGAAATCACCCTACTTCCTACAAAAAAATACCTGTGTTTCAGCAGCAACCTCCAGCAACAGGGACACCTACAGGAATGCTGAGAGTCCTTCCTGGCAGGCCGGTCCAGTCTGAGTGTCCTGCACATTTAATGACACTGGACAACTTCATATTCCCACTTCTCATCTAACAAATGAATTTCAAGGAAATTTCCTCCAAGAACAGGTCTAAAAAAAAAAAGTCAGTGAAACACCTTCATATTTTCAAAGGGGGTGCAGCCTCAGAGAGCACTGCAGAAAAATGAACCAAAGCCATTGTTAAAAACATGTTAGGGTTTTCTTAACTCATCTGCAATTATTGCTCTAAAAGCTGAGGATGCATGATAGAGAAGAGTTGGTGTGGGAGGGAGGAGAGGAGAAGGAGGAAAGAAAAAAGACAACAGCAGTGTGGAAGGAAATTCAACAATGCCAAGTGAAAGCCACAGTGACAGGCAGAATTTATTTCCTTGCACACCCACTAGACCAGGTTGCCCAGGGCCCCATCCAGCCTGGCCTTGAACACCTCCAGGGATGGGGCATCCACAACTTCTCTGGGCAACCTGTTTGAGTGCCTCGCCACCCTCTGAGTGAAGAATTTCCCCTAACATCTAATCTAAATCTCCTCTCTTTTAGTTTAAAACCATTCCCCCTTATCCTATCCCTATCTGCCCGTGTAAAAAGTCGCTCTCCATCTATTTTATAAGCTCCCTTTAAGTATTGAAAGGCCACAATGAGGTCTCCCTGAAGCCTTCTCTTCTCCAGGCTGAACATCCCCAGCTCTCAGCCTGTCTTCATAGGAGAGGTGCTCCAGCCCTCTGATCATCTTTGTGGCCCTCCTCTGGACCCGCTCTAACAGGGCCACATCTTTCTTGTCCTGGGGGCCCCAGACCTGGATGCAGCACTCCAACTGGGGCCTCACAAGGGCAGAGCAGAGGGGGACAATCACCTTCCTCGACCTGCTGCCCACATCTCTCTTGATGCAGCCCAGGACATCGTTGGCCTTCTGGGCTGCAAGCGCACACTGCTGGCTCATGTCAAGCCTTTCGTCCACCAGAAACCCCAAGTCCCTCTCCACAGGGCTGCTCTCAGGGAGTTCTTCTCCCAGTCTGTACTCATGCCTGGGATTGCTCCGACCCAGGTGCAGCACCCTGCACTTGGACTTGTTGAACCTCATTCGGTTCACATGGGGCCACTTCTCAAGCTTGTCCAGGTCCCTTTGAATGGCATCCCTTCCTTCTGTTGTATCAACCACACCACTCAGCTTGGTGTCCTCTGCAAACTTGCTGAGGGTGCACTCAATCTCACTGTCTATGTCATTGACAAAGATATTAAACAACACCAGTCCCAAGACGGACCGCTGAGGGACATCACTCATCACCGGACTCTACCTGGACATAGAGCCATTGACTGCAACTCTCTCGTGGCCATCCAGCCAATTTCTTATCCAACAAATGGTCCACCCTTCAAATCCGTATCTCTCCAATTTAGAGACCAAGATGTCATATGGGACCGTGTCCAAGGCCTTACAGAATTCCAGATAGATGACATCGGTCAGTCTTCCCTTGTCGACTGATGCAGTCACTCCATCATAGAAGGCCACCAGATTGGTCAGGCCCAATTCGCCCTTGGTGAAGTTGTGCTGGTTGTCTTGGATCACCTCCTTGCCTTGCACGTGCCTTAACATTGCTTCCAGGAGGATCTATTCCATGATCTTCCCAGGCACAAAGGTGAGGCTCACCAGTCTGTAGTTCCCTGGGTCTTCCTTTCTACCGTTTTTAAAAATAGAAGTGATGTTTCCCTTTTTCCAGTCACCAGGGACTTCACCTGACTGCCATGACTTTTCAAATATGATGGAGAGTGGCTTGGCAATCACATCAGCCAGTTCCCTCAGGACCCTGTCATCAGGCCCCATAGACTTGTAGCTGTTCAGTTGCATCAGGTGGTCTCCAACCTGCTCTTCGCTTACAGTGGGAGGGACTTTGCTCCCCCAACCCCCACCTAGAGGTTCAGGGACTCCAGAAACAATGGGAAGCCTGACTGCCAGTGAAGACTGAGGCAAAGATATTGTTGAGTACCTCAGCCTTCTCCATGTCTGTTGTTACCAGTTCTCCCTTATCATTTATCAGACAGGATGCCTTCTCCTTGGCCTTTCTTTTCTGGCCAATGTACCTATAGAATCCCTTCTTGGTTTTTTCTGCATCCCTTGCCAAGTTCAGTTCCACCTGTGCCTTGGTTTTCTTGATCCCATCCCCACACAACCGGACGGCATCCCTGTACTCTTCCCAGGGCACATGGCCCTGTTTCCACTGCCTGTGCACTTCCTTCTTACACCTCAGTTTGATCAGCAGGTCCTTGCTCAGCCATGCCAGTTTCCTAAAGACCCTGGTGCTTCACCTCCTGGGCCTGTGGGATAGGCCATAGATATAGATAGAGCACATAGAGCTCTGCAGACTCTCTGATTCTGGCCTCAAGAGGCTGCAGGGTCCATATCGACCCACTTGGGTATTTACTAGGTGGGCTGGTCTGGGGAACTCTCCAGAGATGCCAGTGGTGCAAAGCTGGCAGCAAAGCAGCTGTCTCTGTCTCCTCTGGGCTGAGGGTGTGAGGAGCAGGGTCAGTGATGCCTCATCAGGACAGACAGCCCTGGGGAGGATCCGTGCTTGCTTCCTCTGAGTGCAGGGATACAACTGGCCGGTATTTTCCATGTGGCCTGAAACATCCCTGTGAATGGGGAGAGTGGGGACACAGATCTTTAATTGTTGTATCAGGCGGGTGCTGCAGGGAGGGAAAGCCCTGGCACTCCCCTCCAGGCTGCCCGGTGCAGGGCAGCTCTGGTGCTGATGCTGGCAAAGGAGGACCCCGGGAGAGAGAATGGGCCAGGGCACATGTCACCAGCCACGGTTCAGACTGCAGCAGCCCCAGCCACTGCACAGGTTGCCACTCCACACCTCCTGCCAGACTTGAGGAAGGAAGAGCGGTCGTGGTGACAGGCAGTGCCTGCGCAGGGGCCCATGCGCTGGGCTCTTCCTGTTGAAAGCCAAGGCCAGCCACCTGACAGGAGTTCCCAGAAGTTATTGGGTGGGTGGGAAGGGGTGAGTGTGGAGCCTGTGGAAAACACATCCATGTCCCTAGGACAGAAACGTGCCCAGCAGTGGGGCTTGGAGGCCTTTGCTGTAGCAGACACACACCTTCCAGCAAGTTGGGCTAATAACAGGATTTTATGTGGAACAGTCTTATGCTGGTCTAAGTTCATCTTTTGCAAGAGGGTGGGGGAATGGTATACATGAGGCTAATCTCCTGGCTGCAGAATCCAAGGGAAACCCCCCTCCCAGAAGTCTTACTTTCATGGCCAGTGTTCTTCAAAATAATATATTTTTTTCTCTTTCTCTATGTAATGGATGACATGGGAAACCCTTCTGCAGGGGGCTGGAACTAGATGATCTTTAAGGTCCCTTCCAATGCAAGCCATTCTATGGTTCTATGACTTTACTGCCTGAACAGAGAAGGAAAGGAGTAATGCTCCTCTCCTGGCTCTATGGTGCAGCCTGACCACTGGGCAAGCGAGAGGGGTGGGAAATTCCCTGATGGCAGGGCAGAAAGGGCTTTGACTTATGAAATAGCTGATGGGAAGGAAAACCCTGCAATGCATCCCCTCCCAGCAGGTTCACACGATGCTTTCTAAACTCTCAGTAAATCTTATGTAACATAAGGAAATATCCAAGAGGGAGACCAGCCCTGTCCACAAAGCCTCACCATCCTTCATCTCAAATGGAGGCAAGCGGGGAGCTGTGTAGGGCAGGGACCAAGCACCCTCTCACAGAGCCTGTCCTACACTGCAGCACCCACAGCCACACTTGTGTCAGGAGCAAAGGAGAGAACAAGACCTCTCTCTCCAGCTGCAGAGCTGCCCAGATGTGGCTTGGGGAGCTATCTCTAGTCCCAGCAGCACCTGATGGCAAAACCCCAGAGCTCAGCACCAGCACTGCCAGCCATGCAGCTGGTACCCAGCACAGGCAGCTGTGACCCTGCAGCAACCCAGGGCTGCCTTGGCACCAGCCACTGCAGGGAAACCATGGCCACTCTCCTGGCAGGAAGGTTTTAGAAGGTCACAGTTTCCTACCAGCACCATCATATGTGCCTTTCTGCCATTCTGAAGCCAGAAACCACTTCACATATCTCTGATTTAGGAGTTACCAGGCCCTCCCCTGGATGTTTTAACATCAAAATCTGAGGTTTGCTGCTCTCATCAGATCATCAGCTAGTTTCAAAGCTCACCATGGAAAGGCATTTTCTCTCCTTTGGAGAGAAGGTTCTCTACAAAGAACCATCTGGAACCTTATTCCTGCAATGGCCATAGTTTTCTTCACGGTTACCAGTCTGATTACAGTGATGGCATGCACATTCTTGGCAAATTCAGCTGTTTTCTCTACAGGTGTGTCAACACCATGGGCAAGATTTCCTCCACTTCCTTGCACCTGCATTGTCTTGATGTGACTGCTCTGGTCTCTGTGCTTTTGCTCTGATGACATGGAGAAGAAGGCACTTCAGCCCACAGTGCCTTCCTGGGAAGGAAGGGGAGGCTGGAGATCATCTGCAACCTGAGGCAGGAGGACTCTGAATAAGCTGTCTCAGCACAGGCAGCAAGCACCTTTTCTCTCACCAGGAAGTCTGCAGAAGTCAACCTCCACACACAGCCCTGTCTGTTTGGGTTTGGACCACCGCCCAGTAACATTTACTGACACGTAACATCCCAGAGGGCTGCAAAATGGGCCTTGAAGACAACTTCCAGGGTCATTTCAACACACAAGACAACCTGAATTGCTCTGACCCACGTGGCAGCTACAGATTTGCAGAATTTTGCAAGCATCGGGCAGACCAGCCACTCAGCCTCCCTTACCCTAGCATCCTCCATCACAACCTGCACCACAAAGCTGCTCAGCCCTCTAACAGCTTGGGAAATCCTCTCTCCACACCATCAAGCAGGATCAAGTGCCCTCGGGGATCAGTGCTTGCTGCCAGCACTCCCAGCTAGTTCTGAGAATGAGAAAAACAGCCTGGATGCCAGAAGCCTGCATGTCACCACCCGATGGACTGACAGAGATCATCTCTTCACACGTCACAGCTCCCCCACACAGACAGAGAGTGCTGCTGCAGATCAGAGACAGGTTTGTGGACTGCAAGTTTCTGCCTTTGCAGATGTAGCACCTTTGCTGTGAGCTGAGCTTGGCTGGAAAATGTTCAGAGCTAGATGGCCACCCAAGGAGAGTCAACATACTGCTGGCTGGTAGCAGGCAGGTCCCTTGCAGACCTGTTCTGGGAACAAGCCAGGGCTCCTCCACTCCTAGCCACCCACTCAGATCCTCCCAGCTGCATGGAGTACCACCACAGGATGGTGGGGACTGCCACCTCGAAGGAGGAGCAGTCAGCAGCAGACACAGCCCTGCACCCAGGGGGGTGGACCACAGACTGCTCTGAGATCTATTAGTGACAGGCACTGGAGCGAGGGCAGGGTTTCATCGCTATTTCTGCTGATTTCCGGCACTGATACACTGATACATAATCCAGTACATGACCAGTTTCCGCCTGCTACCTAGCACAGCATGCAAAGCAGCATCCTGCCTGCTTGTCAGGCAGGGAATCACAGCGTGGAGACACTAAGCAGCTTTCTTACTGTCAGTGGCACAGATGGGACATGAACCCAAATCTCCAAGCACAGCCCCCCCTCGCCTGAATCCATTCCCTCCAGAGCATGAAGACACACAAACACAACTCTCTGCCATGTGTGTACCAGCACAGCCACCCAGTCACAGGGCTGGGACAAACCCATAAAACAGCAGCTGGCTTTCTGTGCTGCAGCCTCCAGGCAGACTGACAGCCAGCTAGAAATGGGGCAGATACTCTACAGAGCTCCTCCTCTGGAGCATGGCCCAGGCAAGGGAGATCAGGCTCCACAATGGAATTACTGGTCATTAAAACAAGAAACACGTCACTGCCTTACTGCACTGCACACCCTTCCTGGGGCTGCAGTCACAGCACTGCTTCACACCCGTGTTGTGCCTCTCCCCCCTGCACCCCACCACTTCTGGCAACGAGGCATCTGGGGAAATCCAGAATGAGCAACTGCACCCCAACCATCCCACACATGCAGACACGGCCCCTGGGAGCCTGCATGAGCCTTCTTCCCTTTGGTCCCAGCAGCACTCTGCAGTGAGGCAAAAAAGGACCTTCTTCGGTGACCCCACATTTGTTGCTTCCCATCACCCTAGTTATTGTAGGCAGAGAACAATAAATCACCATTTTCTATCCAGACTATGCTACATCTCCTCCTATGTCCAACTGAGTGCCCAAAAACCTCAGGGCCTTTCCCAGCATCTTACCTGTATCTCATCCTCCCAAACCTACTAGACCACCTCACCCCCCTCTAGATCTCCCCTTGTTGGCTATGAGCCTGTTTGGGCTCTAGGGCATGGTCAGGCCTGGGGCTCCTGCTGGATATGCCAAGCCCTGCAGTTGCTGTTGTGCCTGAACATCCAAGAAAGGACGGCAGAGAGAGAGTCAGTCTACAGACCCAGCATCTCCTGTCCACCATACCAGTGAAGACCAGCTTAAATCACCAACCTAGGAAGAAAGTGTGCCCAAAGAGCAATCCCATCTTATAGCAGACCTCTGCTCCAGCTACATCCGCACTTTCTGACATCAAGGCATCTTTCTGGGAGTGCTCAAGATCAGGGCAGTGCTGGGATAGTGGGACACACTTTTGATGTCTGCCCCATTTGCCTGGGGCCAGCGGCGCTGTTGGAGGAACAGAGTTGGGTGTGAAGATGCTGAAATGAGCACTGCTTCCTCCTCCTATGTACATGGAGCGTGCCAAGCCAGGAGCTGCAGGAAGGTCCTGGCAGGGAAATCCCTCCAGCTTCTTCTTGCTGCCTCAGCTCTGTAGATTAGGAGACATGTCTGTGGGGCTTAGGCCCTCCAGCACTATAAGAAAGGGCCTCCAGGTCTCCCCAAGGCCAGCAGGTAGCATGCTGCCATGCCAGCTCCTCCCAGGACAGGAATCCCCGCTTCCAGCACAGGACATAGCCATGCAGCTGCTCAGGAAGACAGTGAATGTGTCCCCAAGCGCCAGGGCCCCATGAGAAGACATGATGTTCCCTAGGTCACAGAAGCTTCACCAGGCAGCTCCCCATGGAGCTCCGGGCCAGCAGCACAAGAGACAAGCTGGCAGCCAGGGTGAGGAAGATGGATCCTTCCCCCAGAAGACAGTGTGACACCAGAGGAGTGCGCAGGTGCCCAGCATCCCTCCAGTGCTGGCACCGTAGGCTGTGGCAGCCTCCTTGTGCGGGGAGCAGGGGCCAGGGCAGCCCCGCTGTCCCTGCAGGGATACAGAGAGAGGGCTGAGACCCCACAAGGTGGGGATCCTCCCAGGGATGCCAGTAACTGGTGGGGCCAGGCTCCCACTAGCAATTGCCAGCCTGGTTCAAGGCTGAAAACAGCCTAGGGGAGACTCAGCCACCCCTCTGCATCAAGCCACACAGCAGGGCAGCCAAGGAAGACCTGTGGCAAGGACACAGGAAGGACGGAGCACCCAGAGCAGTGAGCCCAGACAATGGCCAGAGGCACCCATTCCCATAATTGATGTTACTCCCATCCCACAGACCCTGAGGAAGACATCCTCACAGCCCACTCGTACTCCCTGTCAAGCTCCCAGGGCTAATGAATGCATTGCTGATTGTCCTACTCAGTGCACCTGCATGCAAGGAAAGGCCACTTCACATTTGGTAGAGGCCTACAGTACAGGCCATGCCCGATCCTGACCACACCTTGGCTTAACCCAAGCCCACCTCAAACAGTGTCAGCAGACAGCACAGCAGCAATGAACCCTGGTCTGACGGGGCCAGGCTCCTGCGAGTGCAGCAGCCAGGGCTGGTACATCACTGCCAGCTCTGAGACAGCACAGAAAGCACAGCTGATTCCAGTTCTCACCCTCCTGCCAAGCCATTTGCCTGCCCTGAGACCACTTAGAGGATCCTGAACAGCATTTTATCATTACTGAGCCACTACAAAAAGTGGATGAGCAGTGATTGATTACAATGAATGCAAATACCTGCCTTCCGACCCCAAATTGGCAAGACCAGACTAGTTCTCCCACTAAGTGCAGCATGTCCTTCCACAGACTCTGCAAAGCCTTCCCATCCTCCTCAGCATTTCCAAAAGCCTTCAGACACAACACTGCCCATCCAGACCTGCCCTAGAAAACTGTCATCTCCAAGATCTGCTCAGTATCAGCCCTGGGGCCCACCAGCAGATCCCACCAGCTTGTTTCCAACACCTGAGCCCATTTGGGAGGGCTTTCCCAGAGCCCTCAGCTTCATCAAGAGGTCAAAGGAAGGTCTTCTCCCAACAGGCCAGGGTGAGACAGGGGATGAAAAGGGTGGGAGCTAGGGGCTCTGTCAGGAGCAAGATACATCCCCATCCACTGAGCGTGCATGTCCCACCCCAGAGGGATGCTGAGTCTAGAGACCACAGCAGCCAGCTCTCCTGTATGAGGCCACCAATCATTCCTGCAAAACCAGGACACACCAGCCAACACAGCTGCTCTCCACAGGCCAGCAAACAACAAGAGATGGGAATACAGGAAAGGCTGGCATTGTCTTACTGTGGCCAACAGGGCTTGGGGCAGGTGGGGGGACCAGTGAGAAACACTGAAGCCACCCAGCCCACACAAGAGACTTTAAAGGACTGCCCTGGCCAGGGAGAGATGCTGTGAGCAGAAGCACCTTGTCCCTGGGTTACAACACCAGACAACAGAGTGGGAATGGACCTGAGCAGCTCTCTAGTCCCTATTCTTGCCTGCAAGGAGGTCACCCATACCAGGGTCATTACTGATGGTTGCCCACTCAACCTACAGTTAAAACGCTCTGTTGATAGCTCTCACCCAGATCAAGACCAGGCTATCACTGGCAAGGGGATAGATACCCATGGTTTGCAGTTCCCACCACCTTGTCAGGACTGTTGCTGTCTTCTAGCCTCTTTTTTGCACACAACTTCTTCCCACCAGTCCACCCAGATCCATTCTCAAGGTGCCACACCATCTGGGGCCACTGGTGGCTGAGCCCATGCCACCACCCAGACTAATTTCAACCCTTGATTCATTCTGAGCAGTGTTTCTAGGAGGTCACACTATGGTCTTGGTTGGGATTACAGAGATACCTTAAGGGAGCAAGGCAGTAAAGGCAAGAAAACCAGAGAGGATTCCCTGAAACAGGGAATCAGTCTGCAATGCCAAGACATGGCTGTAACCTCAGCAAGAGCTGGCTGATCCCAGCACACAGAGAGGCAAGAAACCCCTGCTCAGCTGATCACCAGCGACCTGGCTCTCCAAGGTGGCATCTCCTGTCACCAGCGCACGGAGTCTCTTATTTTCCTGTTTCCTTTTTCTTCCCCTAACATGAACTCTCCCCCTCCACTGAACAGCTTCAGTACTGTCTGCTGTGACATTCATACAAAATTTCTATTCAAATCCACTGAGCACAGAGGTGATCTTCCCCTACCTGATCACATCCCATGTTTCCCTGTCTGGAGTTACACACATTATTTTGATTCAAGTTGCAAACCATCTGCTCCCCTCCAGTATCCCAAGTTCTGGTGAGCCTCACATTTTGCCTTCTCCAAACTGGTCACTCTCTTATCCAGGAGAGAGCTGGACCACAGGGATTAAGTGAAAGCAGTTTTTACTGACCCTTCTGGCCAAGCTTTGCAGTACACACCCCAGCATCTGAGGCCGCAGCAGCCAAGCAGTGGAAGCACAGTCATTCAGCAGAAGAAAAGCAGCACAGTGATTCATCTTGCTTTTGATCTTTAGCCCACCCTTGACAGCTCAATACGCTGTCCCCAAAATTTCTGGCAACTGGCAGACCTCTTCACCTCCTCCTAGACCTGAGAAGAAAGCACTGAGAGGTGCTGGCACCCATTGGGGTGGAGTGGGGGGGCGAGTGCTGCACACCCAGTTCAGTAGGTGAGCAGACGCCTGGCTGCCAAAGTTGCCAGGGAGATGAGCTTCCTCCGGAGCCTCCCCTGGCTGCACACGATCTCCGAGCTCCCGCCGAGGACCGGAGTCCACCATCTGCACTGGACAGAGCACGGCACAGCACAGAGAACAGCTCACCAGGGAGCCTTCTCTTTTAAACAGCACCATTTGGACATGAAAGTAGTCCAGCAGTTTTGGAGGATGCGTGCTCGCATCTTGGCAGCCTGCTCTTGTCAGCTGGGAAAGCACAGGGAGAGGCAGGATTTACTGACATCTCTCATGGCCCTTTACTACACCCAGCCCAACTCCACACCAGCACGACCAGCACCAACCACGCTGCTGCACCCAGCATGGGCCCCAGCTGAGCGACAGGAGCTGCTAGACAGCCCTTGTGCCTGCTGGCTCAGTAGACGCACTTGATCCCTTCCCAGCACTTTATCACTCAGGCTTCTCCACAGAGAGAATTCCTCAGGTGACCAGAGTCACTCACAAGCTCACAGACTCACAAGCCCTTCAGAAACCTGCTGCCCACCACTGATCGATCTCCTGCAGCTCTTCCTGGCCAAGCACACCTCTCACCTGCGCCCTTCTCTCTGCATCTGCACTCTTGCCTGCCAAACGCAGGCACAGCTCTCTGGGGGAAACCTACGCACTTGTTCCAGGACAGCACAGCTCTCTACACTCAGCAGTGCCACAGAACGACTTAGGATGGGAGACAGAGACAAGGTGCACTCCAGCACCAGCATCCAATGTCCCAAACCCAGCAAAGTAGCAGCCATTCCCCAAAGGACCCATGCCATGCTGCTTGCATGAACCAGCAACCCCATCTGATCCTGCTGGGAGAGGCTCCCTCACCCCACCAGTACGGTACCAAAATGCAGGGTGTGCTGATAAAATAGCAGAGCCAGATCCCTTGAGGGACTTTACAGCAGATTTTGGGGTATGCCAAATGCTTTAAGGTCCCAGGCCCTGGTGACCATGGTGCATTTTGCCTTTTCCAGCCCAAACCAAGTGGGGAGCTCAGCTGCGGTAGAACACGGCTCCCTTTCTGCCTAGTGATGGAGTTACTGCCCCTGTGCTCCCAAGCATGCACCAGTTTCTGATCCACATCCAAACCCAAGACAAGGTGTTGCCTGTGATTTAGAAAGGCTGTTATGCTTCAGGGCCCATATCTCAGGGTTATTAGCTAGCAGAGCACAAAGACAGCCGCTGGGCAGCAGCTGGTGTCCAAGGGCTTTGTATGGAGAGGCCCTAGATACCAAAACCAGCACTGCTGGGATCACACAGGAGCCTTATTAGTCTCCTGTTACTCATAGAGATCCTTGGAGAGATGCTTTATTTAGTCAAGTGCTTCTGAAGGGAGGACTGAGAAATTAGCCAGGCTTTGCTGCATGTACAGTACGTGCCTGGGAGGGCGCAACCTCGGTTCTGTCAGGTACGGCTGAACCTGCAGCACCAGCCGAGCGAAGCTTCAGTTGCCAGTTCCCCTCATGGCTGGCTCAGCTGTGAGATGAGGAGCTGAACTGGCCATGGGGGCCCAGCTATTCCAGTCCCATGCCCAGGCAAAATCCCTTGTGCCAGCAAACCAATAGAGAGCACACAGAAGCGTGCCGCCCCTGCAAGGGCTAAAAGCTTTCTGCAGCGAAGTGACCACTCCCCAGCTGCCGAAGCTCAAGGAAAGAAGGAAACAAGTTTTCATTCCTCTGTGAACCTAAGGAAGTGTGATTTTCTGAAGGTGGTGAGAAAGTTTCAGACAGCTCTAATTAGCAGGGTGGCATGTGAGAAAATCCAACTTTGTTGCTCCCTGCTCCACAGCTGTCCTGGGATAAAGGGAGAGTCCTAGCTGGAGCCCACACCCTTCCCCTGCACCTGCCTGTTTTGGAGCAAGTGAGATGATTTGCAGGATAGCAGAGGGGTATTTTTGCATGAGCTGCTTGTCCAAAGTTGCCAGTGCTATTTCAGGCAGCAACACCTACACTATAATCCAGAGGGCTGTATTTTCCCGTGGGTACTTCAAAATCAGTCCTCCCTCCTCTCAGACCAGCTAAAACCACCCTGGATATGAGAATCAACAGATACGGCTGTCAGCAAAGTGTTGTCCCCAAATCCAATGCCACAGCACGCTCCTGATTCCCACTGAGATCAAGGCACCTTCTGACTAGAGAAAAAAAAGGCTGATCAGGGACCTCATCTCATATGAAGTACCTGCTGCAACAACAGGTCCTGTGACTGCAAATCCTCCGAGGGATCTGCCACCACCAGATTACTCGCTCAGTCTAAGCTAACTAATCCTACAGGCAAGTCGCACACTTCATCCTGGAACTCTGCAGCATTTTCAGTGATGTGCTCCAGGAGATGTACGAGATCTAATTAAATCTACTTTGCAACTTCCTGAATATGGAGGCAGGAAGACATTTGTTTCTCTGTGAAAGCAGAAATCAGGGCCTGAAGAGGTTAAATCCCAATATCATGAGCCCCCCCCTTCCCATACAAAAAATATCTGCAGATATATCTTTTGCACAGGAAGCATCAGTTCACGTAGAGTGGAAAGCAAATGATGACACGAGAGACCCTTGAGGACCAGAAGGATCAGGACCACAACCCCCTTTATGGACTCAAATGAGGAGTGGTCCAAGCAGGGATATCATGCCACACAGCCACGCCACTAGTGAAAGCCTGCGCTGGGTCTTGCACCTACTTCTTCCTCCTGATCTGTGCATGTAGGCACAGAAGAAATAAGAGACCATCCAAAATTAAGGAGCTAAAAGATGTAAAGAAAAGAGACAGGAGGAGAAGCAATAACAGGAATCATTATATAACAGCATGAAAAAACAATAATACTGCCAGTGCAGAAGAGGTTTTAAGATGGCCAAGTGGGTGGTAAGACCCATATGATCATGGGACCACAGACCAGCAGTACTTTGCAAGCTGCTCCCTGCAGGAACAGCAGGGGAACACAAACACTCACTCATTCACCCATGGCTGTGCAGCAGAGATGCAGAGACTGCAAACCTCTGGATTTAGCAGGTAGGAAAGTTCCAGCCTCCAGAGTCTGCCCAGCAGTGGGACCAGCCAAAGTGAGAATCCCTCTTCCTGGACCTCAGCACAGGGGAGACAGACATGAAGCAGTCCAGCTGAGACCTCCCACAGATGCCCGAGGTTCACAGGCCTCCTGAAACTCTCCATGTACCAGCTGCACAGACTGATTTTCCTGTTTTGCCTTCTGCGCCCCATGCTGTCCTTCCCTCTTCCCTCAGCCTTCACATCTTCCAGCAAGGGTATGGGTCCCATGCAGAGCCTCACCACCCACCTTCTCTTCTCCAAGCAAGCAGTGCAGGCAACAGCAGAGACTGTCCCTTGGAGAGAGACATAGATGCTCCAACTGCAGGCCTGATCCTGCAACGCATCCTGGACCTCAGCAAGCTGTGAGAGCAGAGGACAAACAGCATCTTAGCCTGTGGGAAAGGTATGAATCACTAGAAAACAGACCCAGGCACAGAGCCAGAGCAGAGACAAGATGGTCCTGCGAGGCCTCCATCTTTGGAAGTGGTGGGATTAGTGATCAGAGCCATGAGGTCCCTCTCTGGCTGTTCGGAAGTGGCCCCAGCATCTCTCCCCCTGCTCCATAATATCTCCTGAAGCCTGCCTGCAGCCTGGCTGTCCCTCAGAGATCACTTTCTGCCTGGACACTTCACCTTCCACTAATTCTAGAGTTGTCTACTGCCCCCATCTGCAGCAAGAATGGGAAATAACCCAGTGTCTCTTCAGATTTCCTCTCCCAGCTGAAACCAAGGAGCAAGAAAGCACACCATGGCCTGGTTTCCCAGTCCATGCACCTTTCCAGCAGCTCAGATGCTACAAATCAGAAGATCCTGCCAGGAATGTCACCTTCAGAGCTAACCTCCCAGTACCCCAGCCAAACCAAGAGCATGAAGTGCTTGGGGAACTACAAGTGCAGCATGCTGAGGCTCCCGTTTAATCTTCATCACTTGACAAAACCACAGTTATGAAAGTTCCCAACAACCAGCTTTTTTTTTTCTTTTGCATCTGCTGTATATCTCTGCTGAGACAACGTTCTCGACAACCTGCAGAGTCCCTTAGCCAGGGAGCCTATTCAGTCCGTCAAAAATACAAAAACAAAAGCATCAGCTCAAGGAAGGTGTCATGGGCAGAATGACATCCCTTAACTTGTTGTTACATCAGCCTACACGTTAACACTTTGGGCCTGATCCAGAAAGCAACAAAGCAGCCTCCATTCCTCTTAAAGTCATACCTTGCTGCTCAGAGATACTCAAGTTTGCAATCCTTCCTGCTTAAAAAATAAAAAATAAAATAAAATAAAAATCCATATAACTTCTGTTGTGCTTTCACCTGAGGCTTAGTCGGCAATCCTGAGAAATTCCCCCATTTATCTTTCTTTTAACTCCATAATAGTTATTTCACTAAATCCTCTATGTCCATGACGGCCCACATACAGATGTACATGAAATTAGTCCCTTCTAAATTAGTTTTCTCATATGTAGTCCTAGCCCATTTTCCTCAACAACATATTAGGATGTGCAAGGTTCCACCTTTCTCCCAGGAAATGCAATCTTCTAAATTTATCTTTTGGCTAGCTAAAAAAAGAGACAGGTCTGGCCTTCAAAATCTGGGGTCAGCAGTCCAGAATGGCGATGTATTTGCCCCAGAAACATCTATCTGATAACACAACAACAGCAACAAAGCATACACATGTTCATTACAGAACTAAGCATAACTGGTGTGGCACCTTGCCTCTAATGAGGCAAAAGGCCAATTAACCTGATGGGCAAGTGCAGCATTCTGTCATTGAGTGGAGAACCAGAATTCCCTGGAGATAGGCCCTGTATATCCTTGCAAGCCACCAAATAAGAGAGTCAAATTTGTTTCCAACGGCACGGTGCAGCTCTCGGAGCTCCAGGTAGCACTGGCCCCATCGGGGGTTTGTGACACATGATCTGAGCACTAAAGCTGGATGAAGGGCCAGCCTTGCATTTTTGTAAGCTCAGATCCTAACGCTGGGAAAATGCAGTCATTGTCTGTGCCTGGTCCCCCGCCCCCAGCCCATCGCAAGTATTCGCCCTGCCAGAGGACAGCAAGGAAAATCGGGCACAAAAGGAGTAATGCTCTTGCAGGCGCTCCCCTTTTGAAGTCATTTCATAACCACATTTACAAAAGTGATGAAGGACCAGTACGCGGCACATACAAAGAACACAGCAGGTGCATTAAAGGCACAAATCTAAACGCACTAAACAAACAAAAGAAAAACAAGTTCAGAAAATGAGACCATTATTTCGAAGGAGGCAAAACTTCCCAGGGCTCACTGCACACCTGGAAAGACCGTATCTGCTACAGGCCCCTCACGCAGCTCGGGGAAGGGCCCATCTCCGCGTTGGTAAACACGCCCGGGGAGAGGAATGCACTAGGCAGCACCGGTGCGCACAGAGTTAACGGAGCCACCACCGCATGCCGGTAACGGCTCTCTCAGTCAGGGGCTGGGAGAAGGAAAAGGAAACCGGGGAAAGCAGCACTCGACGCGGGGGGCACTGGAAAAGCCAGAAGGCGCAGAGAGCGAAGGCTTCAGCGGACCGAACCGCGGCGGCCGAAGACGACGGGAAGGGCCGGGAGGAGCCGGGACGCGGGCCCTTCCCCCGCCC
>VXAA01003514.1:126435-138730 GCA_013399115.1 Anseranas semipalmata
ACGGCCGTGCTGCGGCGGGGAGCGGAGCGAGGGAGCTGGAGCGGGTGCCCGCTGGGCTCCGCAAGAAAGGCCCGACTGCAAATGGCCCAGTAAAATAGCTGGTTTAATAAGATAGAATAAAAGCAAAAATACAGATCGCGCGTAAATCCCCCCACCCCCTGATGCAGAACAACGTCTCCCTTGCACATGCAGGAGCCCCTTCCTTTTCCACCGGTCCTTTTTTGCGTCGCTTTCAGCAGAACAACGGCTGCAGCGCTTTGCTGGCTGCTTCAAAGGAGCCTGGAGATTATGCCAGAGCTCTCTCACAAAGCCGGTTTGCACATACTCCTGTTTTGTAAACCCTTTTCCTCTCTAACACAAACTGGCTATTTCCTACACTGCAGTCTCTTACCTGCTCCATTCAAACCTTGAAGGGTCAGAGCACTGCATCTTCCTGCCTGTACCACAAAGTATTTGCAGAGCAGCTGTAAAACAATTAAGTGCCTATAATTGTTGAGAGGATGTTTGTGTTTGCTGCTCACTTGCACAGTATTTTATCTCAATCACACTACAGCTGGTCTATGACTCTATTTTAATGAGTTCCTAAAACATTCCAGTAGCCAATATCCTCAACTGTAAAACATAAGAACAAACCAGCCCCTATATCTAGACATACTGTGAGAGGTTGAAACCACCCTAACGGTCCCTGGGGAAGGAGAAAGACTTGTAGCTGTGCCAGTCACATTTCTTACCAGCTTCAGGTGATTCCTGCTCTCCCCAGTGGCAGGATTTGGGGGAGCAATGAATCTGCTGTGCTTTTCTACTCCCAGCAGGGACTTGAGGATCTAAAAGCATACGACCAGCAAACATCCATGGAGCCCACACTTGATCCAAACACACCTGTAGTGCTCAGTGAGCTGCCAGGGCAGCTGAGCTGAGAGACAGAGAGCTGCCATTACCTTTATAGGAGCTGGGGACCAGAAGCATCCCTTTCAGTTACACCAAGAGTCATCCCAGCCCATGCCACCCTCTCTTACTCTGTCCCCCTCCAAGACACATGGGAATTGCTTCATAAAAGTGAAGCTACTTCCCAGCTGACACTATACCAGCATGGACCCTGCAGCCTCTCTTGTACTGTAGGAAACAGAGCACCAGGAGTCCCAGTACCTTTACAGGGTTTTTCCCATAGCATCTAGTGGAGAAAAGTAAAGGAATGCTGCCTCTGCAGTGAGGGTCTGGCTTACAGCCTGAGAGATTTTAAATGTCACACCTCTTCGGCAAGATCCCAAGACCCAGTATGGCAACATTCTCCATCTGTTAGCCTCCAGCTATGCCATGGACAGCAGACATCCCAGGTTTTCAAACTCTAACCAGGTCTCAGCGAGACAAGAAGCAATCCTGCTAGCTCCCAGGGCCACGACAATGCCCCAGGCAACATCCCGAAAGCAGTTCTGAAAGAGATGAAGGCAAACATTAAATAATTAATAAATAAAAGGAACTACAATAATAATTAAAAAAAAAGTGACTGCCATTTTCTTCCTACAATGTAACATTTCTTAATGCTCCCCACGGGAAGTAACTTGCTAACAAGGAAAGGAGGACTTCTCTCCACCCCATGTTTGACTCTTCCTTGTCACAGAGCCCCTGTTGGGCACACAGGACTTCTGTAGTCGGTGCATGAGCTGGGCCTCTTCATCTCCCCAGGGCTCATAGGTATCAAGCCCATCACCTTGTGAATCACATGCGACCCTGCTATCCTTAGACAACCCCCTTGTCACAGTCACTTTTCTTCTTTGTGAAGCTTCGAATGGAAATCCAGTTTCACTCTTCTCTTCCTCCAGGTCCAGAAAGATGGCCCTTAAATGGTGGTATCACATCTACCACCTGATAGTGGTGATCCCCATCAATCCTTGTAGGAGGACTGCAGAGACGAATGCTAGCCCATATTTCCATCTGTCAACAAGGTTGGTGCATGCTTCAGGTCCTCCTTCTCCTTGAAGGACAGCTGTGGATTCTACCCAGGTAAGGCACTGGAGCATGGTTCAAAGAGTGAATTTATCCCTCAGCAAAGACAGGGACTGGGGATGGGAGGCCTCCTCCCAGGTGGGGGCCAGGCCACTGGGCTGCGCCACTGGAGGACTAGTCAGCAGTCATTAGTGCTGCAATACGTGAGGAATGGCTTCAAACCCTTGTCCTGCTATCCCCTACTCTATCAAATCATACTTAGGGATCATCTCTTAATATACTCCAAAAGGGCTTTGTTTGCCACCAGGGGCAGCTGTTGTGAACAGCCAATAACAAGATGCCTTCATTGTTCTCACACAGATGATTACATAACGAGTAGTCCAGCAGTTACAAGCTATAAATTCTTCTGGGCCGAAGCTCCCATGTTCTCCAAGCTACCTACCAGACAGAGGGGCAACTGCTTAAATAGGTTTGTTTACAGTCAACCTAGTGCTTGCATCTGAGGTGATCCATACAAATTCCTTTCCTGGTGGCTGCCAAACACCATCAGAGCGAGCTCCATTAGCGCTGGGTGGAGCAGCAGGTGATCTGCTTGAATCTGTGCTCAATCTGGAGGCTTGCAGGGTGCCCAGAGGTCCATGTCCACTTGAGGGTCCAGACTTCTGGAGAAAGGTCAAGTTTAAGGGACACACCACCTATCTCAGAGAGAGCAACACCAAGCCCAGGGATAGTGTGAGAACTCAGACCCAGCTCCAGGAGCTGTGGCAAATCTTTTTGGAAGGCAGCTTAATATAAGCAACCCAGAAACCATTGGGCACCAAGGCTGAGACATGCCAAGAGACACATGACTGCTTCAGCTCTTACACGCTGATTTGTCCCTGTCCCCTCTGGCCACAAGGAGCTAGCACCCCCGTAGAACTGGATTGGCATTGCTCTGGGGGCAGAAATGGGCTCCTCCCTGTGGGGCTCTAGGCCAGGCACCTCTGGCATCCCAGGGCTTCCCTCAGCTCCATGGCACAGCCTGGCCACAAGGTGCTGTATGGGGAAAGGCACAGAGCATGGGTGAGTGCCATCCGAGGAAGCCTCTGGCAAAGCAAGTGGAGAAAGAAACTGCAACTTTTGCGCGTGCCAAAGGGCAGAGGCCAATCCACACCCCAGACCAGGACCACCCACCCACTCTGACGAGGCAGAAAGCAGGTACTTCTTGCCTCTGGAAAGGGAGCACCAGGAAAACATGAGATGCTAACTCCTCATGGGGTTTTGGGGCAATGAGCCCGGGAGACAGGACAAGACCCTGCTCCCAGGGCACAGGGGACGGAGCTGCCTCCTGTCAGCACTGTCCCTGAGCATCTTGGCTCCACTCTGCCAGGGTGCCTGGGTCCCCAGTGCTGTGCTTGTCCCCATGCCTGTCCTCCTCCAGACAGAGCTGCCACGTGCTTCCCCTGCTCCCCTCTGCCAGTGCCTGCATTGCCACACTGGCTGGCCAGGTGCCTCTGGCTGCTGTCACCTGCAGCTCTGGGAAAATAAATGACTGCTGGTTTAGCTCCTCCTTGCAGCCAGTTTGCTGCTCAGGCAGCTCTGCCCCTTTGACAACTCACCTGACCGTGCTGAGCACCCAGCAAAAAACACTGGGCTTCCCTGCTGGGCAGGACCTGAGGAAGGCAGACGGTTCCCTGACCGGGGAGCCTCCAGCACCCTCCAAGAAGGTGTGCAGACCCCTACCTGCGGCAGAGGGAAGGACATGAGAGGAAGGGGCAGCACCAGGCTTGCAGGGACTTCCAACTTGACCTAGCCATCCCCACCCAAACACACAGTCTCTCTCCAGCCCTGCAGCAGCATCATAACAGTTCCCAGCTGAGCACACCACAAAATCTCCAGGCTCACCTGATGCTTCAGGTGCTTGCTGGTGCTGGAAGCCAAATCCTGATCCTGGTTGGAAGCAACTGCTGAACATCTGATTCATTCCAGATTATGGTCCAAACAGGTATATTCCCTGCAGCCCTGCCTAAGCACACACTGCAGGAAACCTGTCTGCTTTTAGCTGGGATAGAGTTAATTTTCTTCATAGTAGCCAGCATGGTGCTGTGTTTTGGATTTATGATGAAAATAGTGTTGATAAAACACTAATGTTTTAGTTGTTACAGACCAGTGCTTACACAGAGCCAAGGACTTTTCTGCTTCTTGTGCTGCCCTGCCAGCGAGGAGGCTGGGGGTACACAAGGAGCTGGGAGGGGACACAGCCAGGACAGATGACCCAAACTGGCCAAAGGGATATCCCATACCACATGGTGTCATACTCAGCAATAAAAGCTGGGGTAAAGAAGGAGGAAGGGTGGGATGTTCGGAGTGATGGTGTTTGTCTTCCCAAGAAACCATTACACGTGATGAGCCCTGCTTTCATGGAAGTGGCTGAACACCTCCCTGCTGATGGCAGGTAGCAAATGACTTCCTTCTTTTGCTTTGCTTGCGCATACAGCTTTTGCTCTACCTAGTAAGTTGTCTGTATCTCAACCCAGGAGTTCTCGCACTTTTACCTTTCCCATTCTCTCCCCCATCCCACTTGGGGAGAGTGAGCAAGTGGCTGTGTGGTGCTCAGCTGCCTGCCAGGGTTAAACCACAACAGAACCATACTTGAACTTCTTTCTCTGAAGAGAGACTTTACAATAAATTAATTAACAAACCTGAAAAGTAACCATGAAACTGTCTCTTGCTCCCAGGCCCAACAAGTGACCAAGCCCCACCACCAGGGAGGAACCATCACCCCTGAAGCTTGTCAAAGAGTCTCCAGATATGGGGGAAGGAAAATGGTCCATTAGGGCCTGAGCAGGACACCATAGTGTGTACTCTGAATGCCAGGCCAACCTCAATGGATACCCCAAAGCCTCTAGCTACTCTTGAAAGAAAAAGATGAGTTAAAAGTCAGAGTTTTAAAAGGAAAGCAAAAGTCTTTGGGGCTGGAGTCTGTCTCAGAGCATCCTTCGCATAGCCTCTACAGGGAAGGTTCTGACACTGTGGATCCCTGTGCTCCTGTACTGTTGTGAAACTTCACTTCTGGTTGAACTCGGGAGAACTACTACTCATCCTCTCAAGTGTTTGGGGTTTCTTTGGCCTCAGATGGAAATAGCCAGTTAATGACAACTCCCTTTGCCCCAGCACCTTGCTCCCTGTGAACAGGGTTGGCTGCACTAAGGGGACTTGAAGAGATTGGTCAGGCAATGTTACTGCCCAGCTCTGCCTCCTGCAGTACCCTAATTAATCCTAGTTGCTCTAAGGGAGTATTTTGGCTGGTACTTTGAGAAGAAAGACATTGTAGGAGGGATAAATAGGCTGCTAAGAAGGCATGTTTCTAGCAGCATGACCTGGACAATAATGCCAACGCTGAGGCCTCAGGTGATGGTCTTTGCTGACAGCTGTTGTCTACATTTGCTCTGTGTACAATTGCACCTTTGAAAAGTGAGGAGGGACGGAAGCGGGGAGGCAGCACTGCAATGAATGGCCTCATCTTCAGACCCCCAAGGGCTCAAACCTCCATCTCTCTACCAGCTCATGTGCTGCATTGTATTGGGAACATGCCTGCCAGGAGTCGGGAAAGGCAGTTACTCAGTGGGGCAATGGGAAGCAGTGTGTGTGGAGACCCCTGGCTTGATGATGGAGATTGATGACATAGATGATGGGATTGAGTGCACCATTACCAAGTTTGCAGATGACACCAAGATGAGTGGTGTGGTTGATACAACAGAAGGAAGGGATGCCATTCAAAGGGACCTGGACAAGCTTGAGAAGTGGCCCCATGTGAATCAAATGAGGTTCAACAAGTCCAAGTGCAGGGTGCTGCACCTGGGTCAGAGCAATCCCAGGCATGAGTACAGACTGGGAGAAGAACTCCCTGAGAGCAGCCCTGTGGAGAGGGACTTGGGGTTTCTGGTGGACGAAAGGCTTGACATGAGCCAGGAGTGTGCGCTTGCAGCCCTGAAGGCCAACTATGTCCCTTCCAATCCAAGCCATTCTATGATTCTGTGATTCTATGATTCCAGAATGGGAAATATCCCACAGCTTTTGACAAGGTGGTAGGGCCTGGAAAATGCTAGCAAAGGAAACCACGAACTGTCACTGCAGTGATGGTGCCCGGAGCTTTCATTAGAGGAGCCGTTGAGATTCAGCAGAGCAAATCTGACTGTATTTCAACATTCCTGGTGGATGAGGTGGCCTCAGTAAGCCATGGGGCACAAAGATGCCTTCCTCACACCTCCTTGGCCACGATGAATCACAGTAGCTCTGAACAGAAGCCTTGGCAGAGCAACATCAATTCTCCAGTGCCAGTTATCTCAAAGTATCCAACAGGCTCAGCAACGAAGAACCCGAAGAAATGGTTTTACCACCACCAGATCATGGTCTAGCCAGGAAGAAGTCTCCACAGGGCAGCCATCCATCAAATTCCAGCTGCACAGACAGGAGGCTGAAAGACAGGCTCAACCACAAGGCATTTTTACAAAACAAGTGTGTTACCTTGACATCCCCAGTTGCCTTGGGTCAGCAGCAGAACAGGGACCCAGGGACATGCACTGACTACAGGAAACTTCCTCCAAACTGAGTTCAAGTTAATATGCTACACTCCTGCTGAGAAAACACTGCAGACAGAAAAAGAGGAGGAAAGAAATCTCAAAACTTTGCTAGCTTTGGGCTGGCATCTGGGAACCATCCAGATTAAAGCGGTGAAAAAAAAATTGGGTTTGAGATGAAGGGTTTGCATAGCTCTCAGCAGGTCGTCTGAACACTCCAGAACACTATTTGGACCTGGAAATGCAATGAAGGCATTTCAAAGGATTGTAAAAGATCTAGTCCATGAGCTGCTGACACCCTCACGCTTTTTAAGGAAAGGGAGTTCAAAGTAGTGGGGAAGAATTATCTGCAAGAAGCTGCAATGGGGAGAGGTTGTACTCTTACCCTCAGAAACCAGATGTTACAGAAGACCAGAAAGCTCCCCTGGTCTGGAGGTGGCACAATGGTTTGCCTGGACTGAGGTACGCTCAGACCTGGAAGTCTCCAGAGCAAAGACTCTACTGCACACAGTGTGGAGACCACCACCTTCTCCCACCCCTTGTTTCTGTAGGAGCCTACAATGCCTGGACTGCTTTTGAACTAGCTCATGCTAGTGACCTCACTTGCTGTGATCCAGCACTTTTTGGAGGCTGTATATTAATGCCAGGATAAATCAGGCATTCTGGCACAGAAATGAGCTGCATTTCTGTCAGGTAGGCTTATTGCCTGGGCTGGGAAACCCAGGTGAGCTGCAGACAATGCCTGTCAGTGCTTTTAAAAGCACACATTCCAAAAATGTGCCTGAGGGGAGGGATTCACAGCCCACGGACCCCAGCACATCTGTAAACCCAGAAGGAAAAGCAAGACTGGAGAGGGTGTCAGTGGGCTTGCTGCATGGCTGTATAAATCAAGGACCAGGAGTCACGGTGGTAGGAACAGCACCGCAAGACCACCCGGGCACAGTCAGCCGCAGCTCTGGACATACCAGCAAGGCAGTAGAACAGGAATCATATAGCAAAAACCACAGGACTGACTTCATACTAATAAAAGGACCAGATGGTGTGCCAAGAGCCAGAGGCGGCCATCCCACAGAGCCAGCTGTGCCGTCCCTGGGGGCTCAGCGCCTTCCCAGCAAATGCCACATGGGAAGAGGGGAGGGAAGCAGGAGGCCCCGCCAGGTATTGCACCACTTTGACTAGAGGCAAACAAGCAAGCTGGCCACTGAAAGGCATGCCGTGGTAAAGTGGGGTGAACGTAGCCCCAGATTGTGTAGGGTACATTTGCTGCTGCTGGACAAGGGCACAAATCGAGTTTAGGGGATGCAAAACCTCTGCTAACAACAGTATGTGATACTGGGCCTTAATTCTTACCTGAGGAGGCAAGGCACAGCGAACTCTGGTTTTATACATTTTTGTCATGAAAACCAGCAAGATTGGGATTTGACGGCCATTTGTTGTTGGTTTGCAACAGAAGAGCAACCAGCACTTCAGTCTGCATTACTGGATTATCTGGGAAGCTGGAGAACCATGCTTCCCCCTAATTTCATGGGGAACCAAGGACTGGCAAGGCTCCTGCATCTCTGCTTGTGACAACACCACAGGGTCCTCCAAAGTTGGAAAGAGAAAGACTCAATTAGCTGGAAGCCAGCTTGCTGAGAAAAGGATAACAGGGAAACCTACAGGCCAGTCAAGGGAGAAGAGAAAGCATGCTGCATAATTGGAACAAGGCATCATGAAAACAGTCCCAAACTTAATTCACTTGGATGGGTCTGAACATGGTGCTTAAAAGAATTAGCACTTTATCTTTGCAGACAGAAGAAGCAAGAACTCATTCTGCCACTGTGCAGTCACCAATTCACTTGTTTTTTTCTTTTTTTGAAGAGCAAGCAGAAGAGGCGGCTTTATAGCTTGCCATGGGCACCGCAGTTGTGGACAAGGAGTGGCTGGTATGTCCTCAGGACGTCAGCATCCTCAGTCTGCAGCAGGTGCTCAAAAACACACCAACCCTATACCTGGGGACAGCCTGGAATCTGTGGTGCCCGGTACCCCTCTGCTGAGCTCCTGGAGGCCAGGCTCCCCTGCAGGCTGCCATCGCAGGCAGAGACCCCCCCCAGCACAACAATGGGGGAACACCGCTTCAGTGTTCACCCAAAACAGAGCATCAAAGGAGTTGCAGCCACTTTTCTAAGAGAAGCAGTTACAACTGGAGGGCTGTAGTTAAATGTGGCCAAGCTTTTCCATTGTTATTTTACAGTTGCTTGATGTTCTGAAAGATACTTAGAAAAATGACTTTAGCTGTCCTGTGCCAAACTGGGTGAGGGTAAAAAAAAAAAAAAAGAAATTTGGCAGACATTATTCATTCAGCATGTAGTTTGGATGACGTCCAGTGACTAACACAGGAGTTTTAACTGATCTGGGAGACTAAAAACCATTCACAAATAATTTGATTTAGGGTCACTGTGATTTCTTTTTATAAATAATTTTCATTGAAAAGTATTTTTTTAATTAGGATCGACAGACCTAATAGCAACTCTATTGTGTGCACAGCTCATCATTTCTGTCTTCATAAATGACTTACATATGTGTGGTGTGCTAGTTTCTTGTTCACTGCACATGATGGGGCTTGTTCACAGGGCAATGAACTTCTCACAGACAGTGTACAAGCCATGCTGAATTCCTCTTTCCAAAGGCATGCTCTGAAGAGGATCCGTGTGGAAAGCAAAGGAAGCTTTTGCCTTTCTGTTCCACATGCCGGCTTGGGGGTTGGTCTCATCCTTTGCACAAATCAGACACCCCCACACTGCTGTAATTGCCTTCTAATTGCTCCACTCCAAGATCATAACAGCAATATTGTGTTGACTGCTCTCTTGCTCCAAGCCCCAGCACAGCTCAGGAAATACTTGATCGCTGTATGAACCAGAATATGCTCCCTTTTCCATGGTGGGAGTGCTGGATAAGAACTGGACCCAGGCACAGACCTGACACGTTCTGGCATGAGAGAAAAGCTTTGTTCAATGGCACATCAAGACTTAATCACCTCCTAGTCCAGTGGGTAGCTCAACTAGAGCTCAACCAAATATTTCTGGAAAGACTGCAGTAGAATTTGGACAACAACTGGGAGAAGAATGGCTCCATGGCTCAAATGCATGTTTCTTGGCCACATCCTCCATATGTGACAGTCTTTTCTTTGACTTGCACAATAACAATTGCATCTCAGCCACATTTGTTACTAATCTTATCTGTTGTTTGAATGGCTCTTAGATTCCCTCCTGTGATTATAAATGTTCGTACAAGTTCTTGGAATCAGCAGAGTTGTTGTTTTGTAGTTGAATAACAGGCTTGGACTCCAAACTTTGAGATGCTCACTGTAATGATCAGATAAATTCTTAAGAGCCCTCTGAATTGGATTTTGAAACAAAAGTCCCATTGATCTTAAGCCTCAAGTCACAGCCATGAATCTGAAAACCCTATCACCTGTCCTTCAGAGGAACTAAAACTGGTGCAATAAAGGACTACTACAACAATCAAAGAAAGGAGAATTTATCTTATGAGAGGAAACTACCAAAAGTTTGTCTTATTTAGACTACCAAAACAGAGGCTGAAGGGGATATAATTGCTACTGTGAAACAAGTGGAAGGGGAGAAAACATGAGAAAAAGTTGTGAAAGCTCAAAGATGAAAAGTTTTGCAAGAATTAATAGCTGCAAAGAAGTCATTGATATATTCAAGCTGGGGATGAAAAGATTTCTGAGCTTCAGAGCAAAAAGGTCTGTGATGGTTTTCAGATGGTTTCAGAACCAAGAGAAGCCCAAAGTGGAGCTTGACAAGCATATGGGACATGTTGGTATGACTGCAACAGCAAGATACGGCAGCATGTGACCCGGGAGGTCTCTACAAGATCCCCATCCACTCTTCAGCCATCACTACCTAGACAAGGTACAAAAAGAGTCTCCTGGCTCCTGCAATTTGGCACCTCGCCTTGCCTCACTCGAGCAGTCAGCCCAGCCTTGCCCACTGCACTGTCCTGCCTTGGCCACCTCCTCCTAGCACTGGACAGATGGATACATGTCTCTGAGGCACAGCCACAGCCCGTTGCCCGCAAGGTGGTGCTGTATTAAAGTTCCCATCAAAAAAAGATTATCTATCAGGAAGAAGAAATGCATTTTTGCTTTGCCCTGTTAATTTAAATAAAAAAGGGCCTGCATTCAAGCCAAATTCAGACTCAAAAATAGTGTTTGGATAGCAGCCGTGACCAGCGACACAGAGCAACGCTGGGTAGACAGGGTCACCAACACCATCCCACCAAAGGGGAAGGTTGGGTCATATTCCCGGGGGTCAGGAGTATGCATTGAGTGCATCCGCTCTGGAAGTAAGAACGCTGACCAGTGTTTGAGAGGAAAAATAACCTTTGCTGCTGGCCCTCCTCAAACAGCATCATTAGCACCAGCAATTCTCACCCCACCATGGTCAGAGACGGAGACTGGCCACGTGCTTCCTAGACACCAGGTTTTCACCAAAGGAATTTAATCAAAAGTTACATATTTAGTTATATATTTACCAGCTTTCCTGCATGAATAAACCAGTGGTTTAGACACCATAAGGGCACCTGCTGGCATTAGCAAGAGGGCCTCGTGATGAGACCTCGGGTAAGTTGTTTAATTCCATTCCTCTTCAGGAAAAGTGAGCAAACCAGGAGAGGGACTGGCACAACACCAGCACTCAGCCTGCCCCAGGCGAGTGGGGTGGCAGTGCCAGCCCCGCCACAGTGCCCCTTGCTCGCCACCACAGCCCTGCCGCAGAGCGCTGCCAGGACAGGCTTTCCCACAGAGCCCAAGGAGCCTCCCTGCCTCAGAGCAGCCTTTGGAAGATCAGACCCAGTGCCTGGGCAGCCCTGTGAGTCCCAAGCACGCAGGGCACTCCTCAGAGCCTATGAACTGCTTCTGAGGGCTTGCAAGCTGTAGCTCACTGCTGCTAGGAACCATTGCTTCTGTGTGAACAGGAAATTGTTTTCCTCTCTTTTTGGGGGTTATTAGCCACGTAGTCACTAATAGCTACATCTTTGATCATAGCTATGGGGCAGGCTGGGAATTCCTCCCATGACAGCTAAGAAACATGTAAGACATGCAGTTGTCTTAGCAATTTAATCTCTTTCTCCTTAATGAACCCCTACATTATTTACTCCAGCACAGAGCACATCCTGCGGGCCACTACGGAATCAGCCTCATAAGCGGCCACACTGCATGCCATGCTTTGCAGGTTTTTTGGGATGCTCTAGGTAGTACTGATGTCCTCCACGCCGGTCTGTCCTCGCTGTCCTGGGAGCAGCAGGCAGCCAGGGAAGGGAATTTTAGCCAAACCCAGCCGGCCAAGTTGTTCCCTAGCCCACAGAGAGTAGCCTGAGCAGAGCCAGGAAAAAGAACCCTTCCTTGGGTCGGAGCTGACTTTCGGTTTGGGAGTCGCGATTCAGAGTTCAGGGTTTCTACCCACGCTAGTAACGACTACGAGTGAAGGGATCTCCGCAGAAGGAAACCAGACAGCAGCGGTTTACCGAGGAGCAGGCAGCACACCTGCAGGGGGATGCTCCGGGGGCAGCCCGCCAGTGCTGCCCGCCCGCTCCGGAACGGCCTCAGGCCCGCCCCACCCCGCTCCCCTCCTCCGGCCGCCTCCTACCTGCGCCCTCCCGCAGGGCCGGCGCTCCCCGGTCCGCTGAGGCCCGCTCCGCCCTCTCGCGGGGGCCGGCGCTTCGGAAGGAGCGGCTCGGCCCGGCCCGACCCCGCGGCGACGGGAGGAGGCGGAGACGCCGTGGCGGCGGCG